>CM042252.1:45712461-45947461 GCA_023566225.1 Romanogobio albipinnatus | reverse complement strand
AAGAGGACAAGGCGGTTGCCCGACAGGTCAAGGCGCAGAAGATTCGTGAGCTCACCCCAGCGCAGGGCAGTGATGAGGTCAGTCAGAGATGTGTAGTTGTAGAGAGACGAGCGGAGGCTGAGCTCCTGCAGGGGGCTTCCCAGCACAGAGAACGCCTCTGGATGGATGAGCACCAGCTGGTTGTTGTTCAGGATTAGAGAACGCAGCATTTGCAGAGAGGAGAATACATGCGACCCAACCTCCAGAATGCTGAAAAAGAATGGGCAAAGTTTTTTTTAATGGATTTAAAAATATATATATATTCATTTTTAGATGATTCTAAATGATGGAATATATAAAAAAAGCAGAAAGCAAATGATTACATCTACATTACTGTCAGAATAGATAGAGAGAGCGAGATAGAAGGACGGACAGACATAGACTAGATAGAGAGAGAGAGAAAGAGAGATGGACGGACAGACAGACAGAAAGATAGAGGATAGATAGATAGATAGATAGATAGATAGATAGATAGATAGATAGATAGATAGATAGATAGATAGATAGATAGATAGATAGATAGATAGATAGAGATGGACGGATGGACAAACTAGATAGATAGATAGACAGACAGACAGACAGACAGACAGACAGACAGACAGACAGACAGACAGACAGAGACTAGATTGAGAGAGAGAAAGAGATGGACGGACAGACTAGACAGATGATAGATAGATAGACAGAGACTAGATATAGATAGACAGACAGATGATAGATAGATAGATAGATAGATAGATAGATAGATAGATAGATAGATAGATAGATAGATAGATAGATAGATAGATAGATAGATAGATAGATAGATAGAGAGATGGACAGATGGACAGACTAGATAGACAGATAGATGATAGATAGATAGACAGAGACTAGACTAGAAAGAGATGGACGGACAGACTAGATAGACAGATAGATGATAGATAGATAGACAGAGACTAGATAGAGAGAGAGAAAGAGAGATGGACGGACAGACAGACAGATACTAGATAGATAGAGAGAGAGAGAGAAAGAGAGATGGACAGACTAGATAGGTAGACAGACAGACAGATGATAGATAGATAGACAGACAGAGACTAGATTGAGAAAGAGATGAACGGACAGACTAGATAGATAGACAGACAGACAGACAGATTATAGATAGATAGATAGATAGATAGATAGATAGATAGATAGATAGATAGATAGATAGATAGATAGATAGATAGATAGATAGATAGATAGATAGATAGATAGATAGATAGATAGATAGATAGATAGATAGATAGATAGATAGATAGATAGATAGATAGATAGATAGATATTTTTATTTACTGACCATATCTTTTCTTACCCATTATTGCTCAGGTTCAGGTGTGTGACGTTCTGCAGTCCGTTGAACGCGCTGTGGTCGAGTCTGTGAATCGTGTTTCCAGTGATGATGAGGCTGCTCGTGTCGCTCGGGATCGCGGCGGGGATACGGAACAGCGCGGCAGACGCGCAGCGCACCGTATGTTGACTTCCAGAACACTCGCAGCGCGGCGGACACAACGGAACGCATGTGGAGACGCACAACATCGCGCAGACGAGCGTCAGCGACACAGCCGGCGGCATCATCCAAACTCTCACCCTCACAGTCCGGAGCATCTGATCACCGTCTTCACGGGCGGCGCTCTTCAGTGTAAGTGCACATGCTGTAGTTGACAGCACGCGTGTAGTACAACACACAGGGCTGACTGTCCTCCTCACTCTAGGAGCTCATTACTAACAGTTTTACCTAGAAACACTACTTGATCTTGGCTATATAAGCGGAGGTGGGTGGAGCCATTCGGAGGATTTGTAAAGCAGCTTTTTCTTTCTGATTATGTAAATTGCACTGATATCTTTCTGTTCATTGTCATGCATTAAATTCCCAAATATATAGCAATGCACACTTTACAATCAAAGAAAAAGAAAAAGTTTGTTGGCTTTGAAATGCTAAAATAATAAGTAATAATAAGCTCATGTTAATAGGTAATGTGATTCTCTACACCTGTGGCTCCCCTATTTGAGGAGCAATGACTTCATACATCCTCTAAAAACATCCACTTCAAACATTATGAAGAAAAATTACCCTATTGAAAAGAAAAGATCCGGCACTAGATCTATGGCAGGGTTGCCAACTTTTAAGTCTAGTTTTTAAGTATCAATTCATATGTATATAGCCTACTGTATATATAAGGAAAAATAAGTTTGCCTTTTTAGCACTATTTTAAACTTTTCTTTGGTTAAATTATTTTGCTCGTATTCATTCATATTCACTTGTGTGTGCTTATATAATTGAAGAGATTAGGATGTTATTAAGTGGTCATTAATTGACCATAATTATTGCTATTTAGTACCAAAATATCTCCTCAAAATATTCAATAAATATTATTGAACTAAAATATAGAACATATATTTAATTGAAAAATAGTTAAGGTGTATGGTCACATTTCACCACCAATGAGTATAAGTGTGATCAATTAGTAAGGTTATTATTAATGTTAACAATGTTGCATCTCCACCACTCTCCGTAATAAAATTATACTGTAAATGTGGTTGACGTAATAATCAATGCACACTATGCTGTACTGTATAGTGAAGCTGTTGTCTATCCGCTTAAGCCATCCAAATGTATTGACAGCGCTGGCTTGTTTAGAACTATTGAGAGCTCCAATGTGTCGTGAGATTTACTTGGGCAGAGTGAGAGCATGAGACAGAGCCTGAAAGTGCGTGTCTCACTCTCACGCCAAATGCGAGAGTTGGCAACCCTGCTATTGTTTTGGCATTTTTAGCAAACATGTACTTGCTATCTTTCTTTACAACAATTGACCCTTGCCTTTATATTTTGTTACGTATATCTTAAGTTCCAAAATACCTTTTGAGGTCATTGTATAATAATGAGGAGAAACATTATGGATATACATTTGTATTTGGTCATATAATATAAAAGAAGTAGTGGTGTCAAATCGATTAATCGTGATTAATCACATCTAACACAAAAGTTTGTTTATATAATATGTGTGTGTGTGTATATATTAGGGCTGTCAAACGATTAATCGCATCCAAAATAAAAGTTTGTGTTTGCATAATATATGTGTGCACTGTGTATAATTATTATGTATTTATAAATACACACACATACATATATATATTTAAGAAATATTTGCATGTATATACATATCATTTATATTATATATAAATATTTTATATATAAAACATTTTTCTTAAATATATACATGCATGTGTATTTATACATAATTATACACAAGTACATATATTATGTAATCAAAATTTTGGATGCGATTGATCATGATTAATCGTTAGACAGCAATTGTGTGTGTGTGTGTGTGTGTATATATACACTCACCTAAGGGATTATTAGGAACACCATACTAATACTGTGTTTGACCCCCTTTCGCCTTCAGAACTGCCTTAATTCTACGTGGCATTGATTCAACAAGGTGCTGAAAGCATTCTTTAGAAATGTTGGCCCATATTGATAGGATAGCATCTTGCAGTTGATGGAGATTTGTGGGATGCACATCCAGGGCTTGAAGCTCCAGTTCCACCACATCCCAAAGATGCTCTATTGGCTTGAGATCTGGTGACTGTGGGGCCATTTTAGTACAGTGAACTCATTGTCATGTTCAAGAAACCAATTTGAAATGATTCGAGCTTTGTGACATGGTGCATTATCCTGCTGGAAGTAGCCATCAGAGGATGGGATCATGGTGGTCATAAAGGGATGGACATGGTCAGAAACAATGCTCAGGTAGGCCGTGGCATTTAAACGATGCCCAATTGGCACTAAGGGGCCTAAAGTGTGCCAAGAAAACATCCCCCACACCATTACACCACCACCACCAGCCTGCACAGTGGTAACAAGGCATGATGGATCCATGTTCTCCTTCTGTTTACGCCAAATTCTGACTCTACCATCTGAATGTCTCAACAGAAATCGAGACTCATCAGACCAGGCAACATTTTTCCAGTCTTCAACTGTCCAATTTTGGTGAGCTTGTGCAAATTGTAGCCTCTTTTTCCTATTTGTAGTGGAGATGAGTGGTACCCGGTGGGGTCTTCTGCTGTTGTAGCCCATCCGCCACAAGGTTGTGCGTGTTGTGGCTTCACAAATGCTTTTCTGCATACCTCGGTTGTAACGAGTGGTTATTTCAGTCAAAGTTGCTCTTCTATCAGCTTGAATCAGTCGGCCCATTCTCCTCTGACCTCTAGCATCAACAAGGCATTTTGGCCCACAGGACTGCCACATACTGGATGTTTTTCCCTTTTCACACCATTCTTTGTAAACCCTAGAAATGGTTGTGCGTGAAAATCCCAGTAACTGAGCAGATTGTGAAATACTCAGACCGGCCCGTCTGGCACCAACAACCTTGGTTGATTAGATAATTGCATTAATGAGAAATTGAAAAGGTGTTCCTAATAATACTTTAGGTGAGTGTATGTATATATATATATATATATATATATATATATATATATATATATATATATATATATATATATATATATATATATATATATATAAACATATATGTGTACACACACAAATATTATATAAACACAAACTTTTATGTTAATTGCGATTAATCAATTTGCCACACTAAAATAAAGACATCAAAATCATAAGGGATGAACCAAATATACAAACTCCCATTAGAGTAAATAAAACAATATACAGCTGTAAACATCCTGGTTCAATTTAAATAACTGTTGAAAATCTACATTTTTGATTCACAATAAAATTCAAACAGTTCTAAAAATGAAGCAAAACAAAATGATGAGGGGTCATACGTTTAGATCTTAATTCTCATAATCTTCCTGATTATAGGTTATGGAGTCACTTTTCACAAGTCTTGACATGACATTGTCATTTAGATCCATCCATGTATGTGATATGATTATATTACAAATATATCAAATGCAGAATCGTATGTAAGCGGTAATGGAAAAGGTCCCTGTAATTCACTTATTTACAATGGTACTAATAGTCTGCGTGTCACTAGATGTAAAGAGGTCTCTGTATTCCCCACCAGCCAGACTGAATCTCCTAACAGAAGCAATGTGGTGTCGTACAGACGAATGTTTAAAGTTCAGGTTCAGATTTGCTTCTTGTAGCCGTGGTGCATAATGATCCTGAGGTGCACCACACGGTCGTCCAACATCTCTCTCTGTGTTTGATGCTCCTGTCATCCAACCTCCGTCATCGCAGGTTGACAGCAAGGGCGATGGTGACTATGACCCCACAAATCATCAGGAAAGGCAGCCAGGTCTTCAGGAACCCCACAAAGCTACGGGACAAGTAACAGAGCTAATTTTAGCATCATGTCACCTCTGGCTTGATTTAAAAGACAATATTAAAACAGGCTTAATATTCATGACTACACTGAAAGTATTGTATGAGAACAACATTTGAGCTGAATAATGACAGCACTATCTCCTGTAGAGCTGCTTTACAGCAGAATATTATTTTGTCTAATTTTTGATGAAGTTTGCATCATTCATGGTTATTTTCCGTTTATTACTGTGAAGCTGCTTAAAGAGATCACCCAAAAAAATGAAAATTCTGTCATCATTTACTCACCCTCATGTCGTTCCAAACCCGTATGACTTTCGTTTATCCTCAGAACACAACTGAAGATATTTTCAATAAAATCTGAGATTTCTGTCCCTCCATTGACCGCTACGCAACTACGACTTTGGCACTTCAAAAAGTTAATAAAGAGATCGTAAAACTAATCCATATGAATTGAGCGGTTCATTCTCGTGTTGCGCTGCACGTTTGAGCTTCCTCAAGAACCAATGAGGTTCATTCTCGTTTTACGCAGCACGTTTGAGCTTAATGTTCATTGATTATAGTTTAAATGTGAATAAAAGCCTAAATTTGAAAACTTTTAGAAAATCTGGACTAAACCGCTCAATTCATATGGATTAGTTTTATGATCTCTTTATTAACTTTTTGAAGTGTCAAGTGGTAGTTGCGTAGCTGTGAGTGGAGGGACAGAAATCTCTTAGATTTAATCAAAAAGATCTTCATTTGTGTTCCGAAGATGAACGAAAGTCTTATGGGTTTAGAACAACATAAGGGTGATTAAATGACAAAATGTAAATTTTTGGGTGAACTATCCCTTTAACAATCGATATTGTACAAAGCGCTATATAAAGGTGACTTGACTCGTGTTGTCATAATTTACTCTCCCTCATGTCATTCCAAATCCAGGTAACACTTTAGAATAATGGTCATTAGTTAACATTAGTTAATGTATTAACTAACATGAACTAACCATGAGCAGTACATTTGTTACTGTATTTGTTCATCTTTGTTAACGTTAGTAAATATAAATCCAGCTGTTCATGGTTTGTTCATGTTAGTTCACAGTGCATTAACTAATGTTAACAAGATTTTAATAATGCATTAGTAAATGTTGAAATTAACATTAACAAAGATTAATAAACGTTTTATAAATGCAGTTCATTATTAGTTAATGCTAACTAATGTAGTTAACTAATGTTAACTAATGACCATTATTCTAAAGTGTTACCCAAATCCATATCTAAGGCAGAATGTCACAGGTTTGAAGCGACACAAGGGTGAGTAAACAATGGCAGAATTTTCATTTTTTAGGATAGTCTTACACAGAAATCTAAAATCCACCTCTCTCTCCCCCCAGAAACCCTTATTTTGTGTGTCCTGGTGTCCTCTACATCACAACACCAAGCGCCCCAGAGGAACACTGGTGACATATAAGGGGAAACACGGTGGCTGACTGTGATAAATCATTCAGTCAAAGGTAAGGACACACTGACTTCTACATTCTAAGGCAGTATTGCATGGATAACAGAGAAGGCAATCAGAATGTATTGAGCTCAGTGAAACAATCCAACCAACACTGCAGATGCAACGAGGGAATTCATTCAATTTACTTATAAATACTCACAATATGTTTGAGTATATTTAACTTAAAAGCATGCTAACATCAAACTATCACAATCAGTTGTGAATGTCCCATGCAGTTTGTTTTAGAAGCGCTATTTACCTTTTTTTGTATAGTACCAGAGCCTAAAATTACAGTGGTGAAAATCAAGTTTTTAATGTTGTTTATATGTCTATGTGGTATTTTTAATACGCTTTAAGACAAACCATGTGGAAATTCATGTCAACGCCATTTAAATATCACAGAAAAACTAAACTTTTCAGAAGCGTCAGTCACTCATTTTTGTCAGGAAGAAATAATAATTAGACCTAAAATTGTATATCTTTTAACATTATAATCAATGAAAGTTGTGATGAAGAGGGAGTAGCAACAGATCTTTTCTTCTGTATTGTGATGTACATTCAAATTAAACAAAAAAGAAACAAAATGTAGGACGGGACTTGGTTTTATGCATCTGTCATCGATTGGATGTTGAAATGTGGGCACTCGCAAGGGAAAGGGGCAGACTAAATGATTAGAGAAGGACAGCATACGTCAATAGAGAGAAGTCTGTCATTTCACAGGAGGATCCAGTTATGAGATTGTGATGAAACATTTACAGGGTCAAAAAAAACCAAAACAAACAGATGATTTGTTCACAATAAGTTCAATAACATGCATTTAAAATAGATTTCGATATCCCACTGACCCTGCATCTCACCTGACATGTTTGCTGTGGATGAAGGACAGTAAGCAGAGATTGACCATGTTCCACGAGGAGCAGTTGTTGTAGCACATGAGGTTCAGAGCCATGGCCACATGAGAGTGGCAGTTATCACAACACAGATTGTGCTGCAATGTGGTGAGGACGTCATAAAACAAGCAAAACAGAAAATAGTGTCAATTAAAAACAGATATTAGGAAGTCGCTATGTTTGTGTGATATAACTGGCTTGCAAAATTAAGGTTTTTAACAAAACAAAAAAAAAAGAACACAAAATAAATATGAATAGAGTTTTTTATAATAATAATAATAATGATTATAATTATTTTCTATATTTTTTTAAATAAAATTCTCTTTGTAAAAAAAATAAAATAGACAAAAGTCTAAAAGTGATGATACATGGGGCAACTTTTTGAACAATGTTGCCATCAACGGACAACCAGGTGAGACACAGGGCCCACGACCAATCTAAAGTACCCAGATAGAAATGTGTTGCCCATTCTCAATGGGAAAGTGCCCAAGCAACATTGCTCAAAAAGTTGCCCTGTGTATCATCACCTAAGCCTTATTATTAAATACATTAAAATCAGTGGTGGGCTGTCAGGGCCATCAGGGCCTTCTCTGCTGGCCCTGTCAAAATCAAAAATATATATTTTATGTGTCTGAACATGTCTAAATTAAATTACTGTCTATTTCAGTACATTACAATTATATTTCCAGAAAGAATGCTTATTATTTGTGAGGCTAAGCTGTATTTTCCATGTGTCATCATCTAAACGCACCACAGCTCCGTGGACCAGCACTAGGAGTATAGCTAGCCTTCCATGGAAGCTGCCATCTTCCATTTGATCATAACTTTGACTGAAGTGGGTCATCAGCCAATCAAATTTTGATGTGCAGTGATAGAACACCCCAGAGGGCCAGCGATGTGTCGGTGTGTTTTTGTCTCGCGTGTCCTTTTATGTTGCTTGCGACCTTCCCAACGAGCACTTTGAAAGCGGGGTTCGTAACAGTAGTGCATACAGTGTATGATTGTATTTTGTATGTATCAGTGTGTGTGTGTGTGTTTTGTTATGGTGGCGTGGTTGATCGTTAGTGAAGGCCCTGACTGAAACCCCACGGTACGCTACTGATTAAAACTAGATCCCGACTTATCCCGATAGGTCCCGATTTAACGGTCTGGCGATTTTATCAGCCGATATGACTGTCGCAGATATATCGGCATTGGCGTATATGCCGCAGATATGCCACTGATATAAACGCGTGCCAAAGCATGCCCGCTCATCTCACAGCGTGCGAATATTCACACAAAATTACAGTCTTGTCAAATATTGGTCACCGCCAGCGTTTTTGGTCATTTTCACAAGTTTCATGGCCCACAGGATATCTTGTGTGAATATCTGAACATGCAATATATCAAATATTTTTATCAACACTTGAATGTGGGTAAGTTTCATTAAAAAAAGCAACATTTTGAGCAAAAAGCTGAGAAAATTGCGTTTTAGTCAAAGAATACATACAGATTGGATTCATGACGATGATCAAAACACAGATGGAGTAGATCGAGTCACAGTCCTATAGCTCGTCCTGGGGCGACATTCCATTCAGTAACATTAGAAAGTTTTGATTTATATGCTGTTTAATGTTGATGATCGCGTTATTTTTACATATGCATCTGCTTATTATGAGAAAGCTTGTTTCTGCTGCTTCTTTTCCTGTGTTTTGATCAGGAGATTCTGTACTCTTTAAGAAGATCTGTACCTGAAAATCTAGTTTAGACCTATGAAAAACCTAAAAAGAAGCTTTTCATTTGTATGTTTGTTCTGTTGTATTTATGTACAATGTATGTATATTATGTACTGTATTATATATACAGTACCAGTCAAAAGTTTGGACACATCAATGGGAAAATATGTCCAAACTTTTGTCTGGTACTGTACTATAATATACACATTAGGGGTGGGAGAAAAGGTCGATGCATCGCGTTTCGTTATCTAGCGGTTCAGAATCGATTCTGTGTTAAATTCTAATGGCCACTTCACCACCCGTGGGGACACTTTTCCCGGTGAGAGGGTTCAACACCCGCACGTTTTATACAGTTTTTCCGCAGTTTTGCACAAACGCCTTACAGCAGTCCCTCCTCCGTTTCTCTGGCCGCTGTGTCTGCGCTCGCTGCGGCTGCCTCCCCATTTCAAAAATGTATTTTGCTTATTAAATGTAAAGTTTTTAATTTCAAAAGCATTTCTAAATTAAATTCATATTTCCAACAAACGAAATTCTGAGCCAAAATAACGAAGTGTTGCTAAGTACTAATGGGCGATATAAACGCTACAAAATTGGCCTACGATAGAGATTTTAAGTCTATTGCACTATCGCGATAACGCACGTTGATGACAGAATCTACCCGTGAAATTTAGAGCCTCGAGCTGCAACTGCAGCAATGCATCATCGTATTGGTCATCTTGAGTAAACATAGCTGAAAGCGAAACAGAGGAGCTGGTAAAAAAGACCGGTGCAACATCCATTGTTTGGACTTGGTTCGGATTTAAGCTGTCCGACGCACAGATGAGCAGGCGCGCACACACACTCGCTCACTGTCTTTGTAGTCTCTGCAGACTTTTCCCAACCGGAACCATTTTTTTTTCTTTCAAATTTTTCAAATAATTCTCTCTTTGTAAACTTTGTTCAATGCATGCGAGTGCTGCCGTATGTTCGAATATGACCAGTCATTTTCGCCGTCATCACCCGGGTGTAGAGTAGTAGTGCCAGAAGACGCGAATGAGAAGTCGCGCGCGGTGTGAGAGAATGTGTCTCTGTGCACTCATCCGAACACGTCTCACAGCGCGCAAATATTGAGTTCTCTTTCAAGTCTTGCTCTTGAACGGACAAACTCAGACAAAAAGTATGTCAACATGTCCATCATGATGAGTATTCTAGCAGACATAGTCTGTATATGCCTTAAGTAAACTTTAGCATATCCATGCATTAGGTCTTAAAGGGGCAGTAGCCTCTACTGCTGTCTGTTTAATGTCAAACAACAAAAGACAAGGACATCACTCACTGCTCTTGATTGAAATGCTTTTGTAAGTTTAATAGGATTAATCTTTAATTTATACAGTCAAATATGCAATGTTATTTTACATTTGATCATTTTCTGTACCTGAAAACTAATGTTTGACGTAGGCTACCTGAAAAGTATAGTTTATTTTATTAGTATCTTTGCTCAAAAGTATTTATTTGTGCTTGTGTATTTAAAATTATTTGTTCTTATTATTTTCTTTATTTTTATTTGACAGTAGTCCTTTTTTCCCTGAACATAGCAAATACTGAACCGTACCGAAAGCGTGAACCTAAAACCGTGACACAAACCGAACCGTGAGCAATCTGTACAGTTACACCCCTATAGCGTAACGTATGCGAATGGAGAACATTTTCAAAGGGTGCCATGACTGAAAAAAGGTAGGGAAACACTGCTATAGAGGACACGAACGCATAAACCATCACTTCATGAGAATTTACCATTTCATTTGAGAAAAATGTTATATCATAAAATGAACAGACACTCAAAGGTGTTCACGGCAACCCGTCAAAATAAAAGTTTGGAGACATTTTTCTGAATATATTAGGCTACTGTTGTAGCCTACAGTAGATTTAACAATGTTTACTTTGTTTTTACATACAGCCTTTAAATGTTTATGTGTTATTTACTTATAATGATTATCATCATAAATAATAAACTTATTGAATTGCATTACATTTTTTAAATACTTAAATAAATAAAAATTGTGGTACCGAAATTGGTACAGATCTGGCACGCATCTCCCTGTATCATTGCGTGATACTTTTGTATAATTTTTGTTAAGTTTTAGCCTGGTCACTATTCACTGCCATTAGATGGATAAGCGCGTACAGGACGTTTTTAAAACTTTCTGCTTTTTTTTTGTTAAAGTCTCTGCAGCTAGTGTACTTGAATTATATTTATCTGCAACAATATGTTATAATTACAGTTTTGCACAATAAATGTTCTCAAAACTACATACGTTTCTTTCTTTAAAAATAAAAAAAAATACATTTAGCAGTTTGGCTTTCCTTAGGGTCTAACCCGTTCTGAAATGGTTCTATTATCATTTTTATATTGCAATATATATCGTTATCGCAAGAGGCTGCAATGTATATCGCAATATGGATTTTAGGCCATATCGCCCATCCCTAGTGCTAAGTAGGCTATTAGGAGCTTTCTTTGCCATTAATGCTTAATAACACTCCTATGTCTCCGATGCGGTGGCCGGGATATATATAAACCTACCAACATCCGTGGCATAATTTTTGGAATGACTTATCGAATATTGCTGAACTACTGCACAATGTTTCAAACGAATGGGAAATTCTGAACAAAGACTTCGTTTTGGCGAGTGATTCGTTAATTGTCTCTAACGTGACTGTTGCAGCTCGGCAAGTTCTCTCATGTGAGATGTTATGCGCGCACACTAAATTTGGCTTCTCAGCGAGCGCTAAAGTTGTTTTTCTTCTGCATTAGCCTATGTTTTAAAGATTGTTTTGTGGCTCTAGTAAACTTTTTTTTGCTTTAAAGACATTTTTTGTAAAAATGTTCTAAAGAAACTGAAAAATTGTCACAGTTGTAAATTGAGAACTGTTTATTCTTAATGATTGTTCTTTGCAATTATATGGCTTACTATGTTTCATTAGAGCTTGTTAATCTTGAATATAACTTTGTTAATAAAATAAAAGTATTGAAAGAAATCTTCATAATCATTTTTAATATGGCAATACTGTCAAACAGATATTCTAACTATAAACAAAAAACATAGGCTATTAGCTCCAATTTTGGTTCAAATGTAAAGTTCATGTATTTGCACAGCAGGATAATTAGTTACCAAAAATGTATGTTAAGAATCGTTTTGGGAATCGGATCGTTACTCCCAGAATCGGGATCGGATCGATTCCCACCCCTAATACACATAAATAATATCGGCCGATATATCGATATCAGAATTTTTTTACTCCCTAATATTGGTATCGGTCAGGCTCTAATTAAAATTATAATAAATATACGCTAAATGTATGAATATATACATTGTGTAAATAGGTGAATCTCATGAAAACAACTCCAGCTCACATTTCACCATAAAATCAGATCTCAAATGACATGTCATTCACAACATAAGAATATATTACAGTAGAAATCTGACCATTCTAGTTTTGTATTCTTCAGACGCCTCATGCACGGCCACATCCCAGGCGTTTGCTCCACCGCCGTACACTTTATTCTTATCCAGCCTCCAGTATCTGAAACAACAAGCATTACATCCGTAACACTATTTAGTAATACAGTTGTATATAATATAATCAGGGCTTAAAAACGGAAAAAAATATCAATCGGTTCACTCCGAGCAGAATCGATATTATAGCGTTTCGGTTTTTGCGTTCCTCAATAAACATTACTGTTCCGAAAACGGTTTGATATGAAAAAATACCGGTTAATAACGTTATTTTAATTATAAGCCTATACTTTAAACAAATATGTATAAATTTTAAACAAATATGTATAAATAGACTTATTTTCACTCAATAATAATATAACACATGGTAATTAAACTTGAATATTTATTTAATAACATTTTTAAAACCAGAAATACATGCATTAATTACAAGGCATAAACAGCGGACCTGTTTTAATGGAGCGTTAGACAATCGAAAGTGGCCTCTAATGCCGAATTATTTTCAGAAGAGTGATAACATTCTTTGTACATAACTTTTTTTCAACACGACTTGTTTTAAAAAATGCATGAATAAAGAATAAATAAACTGGATAACCATTGCTCTTTTAATGCACCGTCAACTGCTAATTTCAAAGCAAACACTGCGCAACACGTTCTTGCATCACATAATCAAATTCAGTCAGCTAATAAAGCTTGCATTTAATGCAATATAACATACCATTTAATACGAAGCATCAACCGTCTATATAGAAAACATTGACCTGTCCTGTATTGGCAATCTGAAAGACTATAGGAAAAATGTTTGATAGATGCTATAGCCTACTTGGATAGGCTTAAACGGAATCCATAAACTATCCTAAATCAGTCTATTTGAGCTTAAAGTCCGTACTGCTTATTTAAACGTTCGAAAAGAATGTCCTCCAATACCTGCACATTCATTGTAGACCTCAGCGGGGAAAGAAATGTACTTGAGGCATGAAAATGCGCGCTCACACTGACTTGCGTTACCGGTAGATTCATAGATGATGGTGCGCGGGCATTTCACTCACGCTTGATCCGTCAACGTCACATGCTGTACTACTCATTTCATGATTGGTCACTGCCAAATTAAAATATTAAAGAGAACGATAAAATAACGTTATTAACCGGTTAATGGTCATTTCAAATTAACGTTTCTGTTCAGAACGATTCAAATTGATTTTGATTTCGTTTCCGTTTTTGTTCCTCTTAAAATTTCGTTCGTTTCCGGTTTTCGTTTTCGTTCCTTGAACCGGTTCAGAGCCCTGAATATAATACACAATTTTTGTGTAAAATAATTTTCATAGTGTCCTACAATAATGTCTTTAAAAGGTATGGTTACATCTTGCAGTATTTCGTCATTAATAAATGTGCCAATACTTTCCCAAAGTTATTCAGTATAGTCCTAAGCCCCTAAAATTTGAATGTGACTTTGGCAAAATGAACTATCAATAATAGTTTATAGTAGAGCTTGACATTAACATTTTTGCTCACCAGTCACTGTGGCTAGTGGTTTTCCAAAGTTACTAGCCACTCAGCATTTGCACTGGCCACAATTTTGATATGGATACCATTATCTCATAATCTGCTGTCACTTTAAGACTTGACGCACGGATCCATTATAGTATGTTACACATGCATTTTTTTCTCAACAGTCTACATTCACTTAAAACAACTGACTATGTTTATGTGACATTATTTTGTATGTGTATTTGACTGTTTAAGCGCAATAAGCAGCGAAAACGAACTAAATTTAGCACTGAGAGGTGGCTTTATATGCGCACATTTTGGGTAAAATTGTGTGCAAAATACGCAATCCCACGCAATTCAAGCGCTGTAACACCAACAATATTCATCCGGAGCAAATGAAACAAGTGAGTGAGGAGAGGCGGATTTGTGTTGCTGTCGCAGAGATGAGAGAGAGAGAAAGAGCAGCTGGTATCGTGTATCTATTCTGCAGAAAATTAATATTGGAAGAATTTCAGATATTTCGGTATCGATATGTATCGAAAAATCTATATTTTTGACAGCAATAAAAACATCAAAGTGGCTAGTAGGAGTGTCTAGTTGTTTATATTTCTTAAAGGTCCCGTTCTTCGTGTTTTTTCGAAGCTTTGATTGTGTTTACAGTGTGCAATATAACGTGTTCATGTTTCGCGTGTATAAAAACACAGTATTTTTCACACAATTTACTAATCTGTATATCGCTGTTTTCACTGTCCTAAAAACAGCTGATGAGTTCCTTTATTCTATGAAGTCCCTCCTTCAGAAATACGTAACGAGTTCTGATTGTGCCAGCGGTTCCTGTGTTGTGATTCGACAGCAGCTTAGCGCACGTAACTTGCACGGAAAGGTCACGCCTCTTAACGGGAGATGTATGCGTTCAATGATCTCTACAGCGTCCCTGGGAAAGCCAAACAAAGGTGATTTGACTCCGGGATAAAAATAACAGCGTCTCGATGACATGGCGACAAACACACTCAAACGCAACAATTCCTTTTCTCCACGCGACACGTCCTCTTCTCCACGTGGGACAGCAACAAGACCACGCCCCCTTTTTTGCATATTCTTGTGGGCGGAGGTTAGTCTGTTCTACTGTTCTACTGACGTCATTAATGAAGGAAGTACCAGGATGTAGTCCAAGCCAGCCGTTCGCTGTAGGCTTTGAAAGGGAACTTCTGTTAAATAAAATATCTCGCTTGGCATTGAACTTTGAGCTTTATAATTTTACAGGTATTATTTATGCTCTAACAGCAACATTACACACTAACTAAAGTTTGAACAATGGGATCACGAAGAACGGGACCTTTAATTAAATGTTTGACAGGGTAAAATGTATTATTAGTTTGAACGATTTTGCATTTTCTTTATTAGTGAGAAAATATTTTTGTTGTAAGGATCAAATCTTTCCCATGTTTATGTCTCATATGTGCAGATGATGATTCTTCTCAATGACATTCACTAGAGACTCACTTTGTTGGTTTCCCAAACGCCATGTTGTCCTCCTGTATAAAATATAAATGAAAGAGTAGTTAGTACATCAGTGCAGTCATGCTAAAGTCAGCTAAATCATCAGAAATAAACTCACTGATACGAAGTAAGGGCCAGCAAAATCCCTGATCACACCGGTGGATGTGCATATGCCCATGTGCCCAATGAATGGCAGAAACCAGCTGCAGAGACAAAACCAACCAGTGGATCCTCACATCAAACACCTGTGTGTATATTTGCAGTTCTCTAGTATGTTTCTTTAAACAGCTCTCTTTAATTAAATACAGATATGTAACGTATGACAGCCCATTTCGGGCATATAAGAAAAAAAGAAAATGCTATGTTAAATCATAATTATAGTGGGATAGTGGAACCTCGGATTCAGGAGGAACAGTGTGGTTTTCGTCCCGGTCGTGGAACACTGGACCAGCTCTATACCCTCTATAGGGTGCTGGAGGGTTCATGGGAGTTTGCCCAACCAGTCCACATTTGTTTTGTGGATTTGGAGAAGGCATTCGACTGTGTCCCTCGCGGCGTCCTGTGGAGGGTGCTCGGGGAATATGGGGTCCGGGGTCCTTTGCTGAGGGCAGTCCGGTCCCTGTATGACCGAAGCAGGAGTTTGGTCCGCATTGCCGGCAGTAAGTCAGACTTGTTCCCGGTACATGTTGGACTCGGCAGGGCTGCCCTTTGTCGCCGGTTCTGTTCATATTTTTTATGGACAGAATTTCTATGCGCAGCCAAGGGCCGGAGGGTGTCAGGTTTGGGGACCACATGGTTTCGTCTCTGCTCTTTGCAGATGACGTTGTCGTGTTGGCCCCTTCTAACCAGGACAGCTTCTTTGTGCAGCTTCTGCAGTAATGTGGTCGACGTTCCGGTCAATCGTGGTGAAGAAAGAGCTAAGCCGTAAGGCGAAGCTCTCGATTTACCGGTCAATCTACGTTCCTATTCTCACCTATGGTCATGAGCTTTGGGTCATGACCGAAAGGACAAGATCCCGGATACAGGTGGCCGAAACGAGCTTTCTCCGCAGGGTGGCTGGGCGCTCCCTTAGAGATAGGGTGAGAAGCTCAGTCACTCGGGAGGAACTCGGAGTAGAGCCGCTGCTCCTCCACATCGAGAGGGGACAGCTGAGGTGGCTCGGGCATCTGTTCCGGATGCCTCCTGAACGCCTTCCCGGGAAGGTGTTTCGGGCATACCCAACCGGGAGGAGGCCCCGGGGAACACCAAGGACCCGCTGGAGGGACTATGTCTCCCGGCTGGCCTGGGAACGCCTCGGTGTCCCCCACGGAAGAGCTGGAAGAAGTGTCTAGAGAGAGGGAAGTCTGGGCATCTCTGCTTAGACTGCTGCCCCCGCGACCCGGCCCCGGATAAAGCGGAAGAAGATGGATGGATGGATAAATCATAATTATGAAATAAAATGTCCTAACTATAATACAAAAAGTCTAAATTATGACTTAAAAAGTCAATTATGACATACTAATTCATAATTATGAGATCAAAAAGTCAAAATGATGACTTTCAATGTCATAATCATAAAATTTGTTATGACTGTCATAATTATGACTTTTTACGTCAGACTTTAGACTTCAATGTCATAATTTCGACTTTTTAATGTCATAAATATGACTTCTTAAGTCATATTTAGTTACGTCATAATAATTTCCACTTTTGATCTTATATTTCGACTTTTAAAACGAAGCATGATTGTGACTGACTTCATGATTGTGATTCATAGATATGTGTGAGGATTATAGGAGGTCAATTCAGGCTTTACACTCGCACTGCAACACAACAGTCGAGGCAATATGACAGAAATATTGACAGGCGCGTTTACTGTCATAAAGTGTGTGTGTTCCTCACGTGACCCGTCAGAACATCTCCGGTCGCTACTCACGTCAGAACCGGAATGGGTGTCCAGACGATGCAGTGCGGATAACGGCTCATTTCTTTGTCTATTTTCTCGAAACCTCCGTGGAAATGCTTCATCGTGTCGATCTCGGTAACATCCGCCATCACAGTCTGCGCGGTGACGTCATCGTGACGTCGGAGCCGGGCTGGTTCTCATTACTGTCATACTATTATATTATATATATGTATCACATTAGACATATTATACATACATGTATAGTAATATAATATATTTTTTATACTGGTTTTATCGGTAACTACTTTTAATCCTTATATGTAATGCATTATAAAAGTATTTTTAAGGCATTCATTCATTATGCCTTGCAATGCACCTTATAATGCATCGTATGGTCTCAAGAGTAATTGTAACAACAGTTATAATACATTGCAATACTTATGTTACGCCTTTAGAAAGTATAATTCTTTAAAACACATGACAAACACAGTTTCAGATGTCACAAAGAATCTGCAAATATTATGCTTTTTAACTTATTTACAATTATTTATGAAAATTGCATTATACATAAAGGCTTTTAAGTAAAGTGTTTTCATTTTTATTTATAGAAAAAGCAATACAACAAATACTATCAGGATGTACTTGCGTTATTTTTCTGTGTTTTGTTCTATAGAGTAAGAATAGGATAACATGTCTTACGGTAATGAGAATTTGGGGTGTATGCAATTGTCACAAAAATGGCTCAGTGCAAAAAAATCGTCTTTTATCATTTCTTCCCAAGTACAAATGTGTGTAAAGACAAACGACAGGGCTTCATGCATTAAATCACATCAGTATAAGAGCAGATCTGGCTTGTATTATAGAGAAACATCCTCACTGCATTCATCCATATTGTAGTGTGACGTCTGGGTTGCCTTACGACTCATGGCACGGTTAACTGTACTATGCTCACGGTGTAAAAAGTGGAGCACAGGTGCGTTTTTCTAACAGGATACTGGCCATATATGAGGGGATTTGGGGTTGGGATGTGTTCTAGATTTTTCCAGTAAAGTAAGGCACATTTCTTGCACTACAGCAATGTGGATTGTGTTACATACTACTACAACTTACACCGATATATTGTATTGGTCCCCCTTTTTCTGCCAAAACAGCCCTGACCCGTCGAGACATGGACTCCAATAGATCCCGGAAGGTGTGCTGTGGTATCCGGCACCAAGATGTTAGCAGCAGATCCTTTAAGTCCTGTAAGTTGCGAGATGGGGCCTCCATGGATCGGACTTGTCTGTTCAGCCCCAGGTAAGCAACGCACGCGAACCCGGCCATCCACGTGATGTAAAAGAAAACGTGATTCATCAGACCAGGCCACCTTCTTCCATTGCTCCGAGGTCCAGTTCTGATGCTCACGTGTCCACTGTTGGCGCTTTCGGCGGTGGACAAGGGTTAACATGGGCAAACACCCCACAAGAGCTGCAGTTTTGGAGATGCTCTGACCCAGTTGTCTAGCCATCACAATTTGGCCCTTGTCAAACTCGCTCAAATCCTTACGCTTGCCCATTTTTCCTGCTTCTAACACATCAACTTTGAGGACAAAATGTTCACTTGCTGCCTAATATATCCCACCCACTAACAGGTGCTGTGATGAAGAGATAACCAGTGTTATTCACTTCACTGGTCATAATGTTATGCCTGATCGGTGTGCTACATAATGAGTACTGCACAGGATGAACTGTACACTAAAAACAGAGTGAAACATTATGCAAAGACGTTGCAAACATTAGTATTCTACATGTGAGTGTTGCAACATGGCTTGTGTTACACTGAAAAAAACATCTATTAACTGGTTTTATTAAAATATAAAAATGTTATTTAGCATCACTAAATCAACCTGAATACAAAACTGTATATGGGTTAAGTCAGGTAAAAACAGGTTAACACTTTTTAGTGTTCAGTGATCATCTTGGAAATAAATATAGTTGTGAATAATTTTGTGTAAAAATGTTTTAACGGTAACATTATGGTAACATGCAGTAATTAACACTAACTAACAATGAGCAATATATTTGTTTAAATGTTTTTATTTTTGTTTGTGTTATGTCAGTTAAAAAAAACAACTGTTCGTTGTTAGTTAATGTCAGCTCAGGTCCATGAAATAATATTAACAGATATAACATTTGACCTTAATAATTGATTAGTAAATGTTTAAATGATAATTCACTAAGATTATTAAATGCTTTAGAATAATTTTTCCTCGTTAGTTCATGTTAACTAATGTCATTTTAACTTTGGTAAGTCTGATCAAATGAATCAAAATAGAAATGTCAAAATTCCAATGGAAGGTTGCAAATGTAGTGTATATGTAAATGTATATATACTATAGTAGTATGCTATTCTGAACACAACCATGGCCTTGCAACCCATCTGGCCTAGATGCGCGTTACGCCTTCCTCATTAGTGTATGTAGGTTATGTGGCCTTTAGAGGACACGGGTTTTCTCCACTGTTTGTGGCACAACATGACAGGAAATGAATTACACTTTAGGGAAAAAAACTAACTATTCAGCAAACAACAGACTTTGACTAATTGTGGGCAGGGAAAGTGAACGTAACAACTTCATCAAAGCAGCACACAGGGATTTGGCGGCGAGTGTATTTGCGTCAATTCAGAGCATCCAATCGGTTGCGAGAAGCACGTCTGTACTGGAAGTTGTGACTGTTCACTGATCACAAACATTCAGCTTGAGCGTGAAGCTACACTTTATCTGAAGTGAAATGAAAATGTCCGACAGAAATGAATTGGTTATTTTATGTGTAGGTCTATATATATAGGACAGAGACATAATGAGCTGGATGTAACAGTCAGTTAATAAGCAAATAAATAAAATCACACATATAATATGTGTAAATAAATTAATTTTATTTGACATATGGCTGCAGTAGCTTGTTTGTCTGGCGATTCCAGTGTCGACGGCTCCACTGACTCTAATGAGAGCCATCTAGTTTGTCTCCGTCACATTATTACTGACTGTGTTTAAAAAGCCATACCGTTGATGATAAAAAGTACATTTAAGTCAAATAATGTTTTCCTTTTTGGAAAAACCCCATCAAGGATCATGACAGCAACAACAGAAATGTTATTTATTTTTTTAAATGTTGCACTAAACTGTACTGAAATCCCAAAATTAACATAGTGAAACAAATACACACATATCCCAAAATAGACCCAATTCTGTTTCTTTTAACTGTATTTTCATAGCAAGTTATAATCTTTGTGAAAAGTCTCTCTCTGCATCTTTATCCTTGTTTTATCATCTCTTTTCAGGTTCATCTATGAAGATGAAAGGGCAAAGATCAGGCGTTCTGCTTCTGCAGATGAAGAAAAAGGTAAAAAAAAAATATATATATAATAACAAATCCTTCCAAAATATCTGACAATAAACATCATCATCATCATCATCATCATCATCATCATCATCATCATCAACAACAAACATTTTCAGTCCCAGAAAACCACGACTTGATGAACATTCACAATGCAAGTCTGGGTTGAACATAAACACCATTTATTTTTCCAGAATATAGTCCAAAAGAAAGTGCTGCAGACCTATAAACATACTTTTATGAACAATAACACTCATTTTACTGTCCTCTGGCGCTCATAAAGACGATTTAAGTTCATCGGGAAAAGAAACAAAATGAGATTTTCATGGCCAACAGCGTCCAATAGCAAGCCCCGCATTAGAAAGACCCAAGCGCTTTGCGACTTTGGAAACAAGCTTTAATCTGAAGGTGAGCCAACACTCTTCTAGCGCGCGCTTTTTAAAATGATTTTGCAGACATTTATCTGTAAGTGCTTTTGACTTCACTTGGATTGTGCGACTGTGTTCCCCACTTCTCCAAACTTCTGCATAGTGCGGAGCGGCAACATTCATTCACTCAGCATCCTGTTGAAGAACTGAAATTGCAAAGTAAATATCTAAGGTGCTTTGCTCTCTTCTCACATGTGGGACGGGTGCGTTCTAGCTAGAGCGGCACTGAACCTGGCCCTCTGAGCTGTCGTCCTCATCCGAGCCCTCGGCTCCTCTGCTGCTCAGGCCTGTGATGCGGTAGCCCATGTTCAACAGCATCACCTCCAGTGGATCCGCGTTCATGCGCCGTTGGTTGGCTTGGGCCGCACTCTCCATGTCCTCCACCACCCGGCAATTCTCATTCTCCGTCTGACGGTCGGCCATGCGGGATAGACAGAAGAGAAAAGAAGTTTGAAAGAGTTTCATTAAGTGCAATCAACGGTCGGACGTAGTTTGTCATTCTTTTTCTTGCCTCAAGACATTAGATTAGGGCGGCACAATATTGGAAAAAACTGACATTGCAATATTTCGCTTTTCCGCGGTATACATTGTGATTAGGGATGCTCGAAACGGCTAATTTTCCTGACCGACAACCGCCGCTCATTATCCGATTATTAACCGTTAACTGATAAGATTATAATATTGAATTGGCATTAAATAAATATACACTTGAAGAGTGTCTGTGACCCGTTAAAAAGACACTTTTTTCCACGGGTTTATTTTATGGTGCAAATCGCAGCATACAGAACAGATCAACAACAACATCAGAACCTGGATTCACATTATCAAATGTGCAGCGTTTCTGACAACAGAGAAAAACTGAATAAAATATTTTTAAAAAGCGTAAAATAAATAGGCCTACACTAAATATTTTTCACTTAAATAATTAACTAATTAAAAGATGACAAAACGAAAACACTGAATCCATTTGAAGCTTTGAAGAACCGGAATAGTTTTTTTCCCGTCAAACTAAGTTTTTTTCTCATCATATAAAAATAGCAGGCCTACCTCAATCCACGGGAAGTGGGGGTGCTGCAAAGGATTGCAAATTTTTATTCATTTTTAAAATGTAATAATTTATTTGTAATAAACATTTTAAGTGGCCCATTAAAAAGTATTATTTATTTGTTGAATTTATTGTTTTTAAAACGATTCCGCTAATTTCTGAAGCTCATTCCGCTCAGCACCGCACGCTCAACCCAGAACTCCCTTTGTGACATGCTGGATAAAATATAAGCCTATCTGAAATAAATAGTTAGGGCTGCCCCTGACTAAAGTTTTTTTTCTTTTCTAGTTGTTCATTTAAGTCGTTGTTCACGCTGCGCAGCCGCCTCCTCCATGTCATTGTCTGTTTATATGCTATACTATTTGCTTATTATTTATTAAATCCGGGCAATTTGGTTGATTAAACATAGATTAAAATTAAGATACAATTTATACAAAACGAAATTCACTTTAAAGAAAAGTTTTGTTTTGTTGAAAGCCTATTGAAGTGTTATTGAACTTATTGAAAACCCCCGTCTTCTGACATTATGCATCTTATGTGTCCTGTTCACTTTTCAACGTAAATTAAATGAAAAAATAACATTATAATATTTAAACTGAAACTAAGTATGTGTTTTAATGGCTACAAGTATAGTAGGCTACAGTAGAGAGAAATGTCATGTCGGAGCGGGATTTGAGCGCACGTCATTTTACCGCTGAGCAGTTCATGAGTGAAGCTCCGCTTTGCTTTGCTCGCATGCTCTGGTAAGGTAGGCAGGTTTTTTGCGTTCATTTTTATTTCCTGTCACTGTGCAAGCTCGTTTATTGTATATGACTGTGTAAACCTTTTATTTAAAGGTTTAATGTAGGCCACAGTCCATTGCATTACGATTGCAAGAAGAATCTATATTGGGAAAATTGTGATATGCAGTCAAATGCAGTCCCGGTGTATATAGGCTGTTAAAACGAGTGTTCTCACCGATATATTTGTTGTTCTTTCGTGTTTTATAGACTTGATATTGTTTCTTATAAAAATGTGGTGACCATACAGCAAAAAAAAAAAAAAAAAAAAAAAACATTTTTAAACCGTTTAACTGATAGAATTAATCGGTCCAAATTCATACTATCGGTTAACGGTCAATATGAGCATCCCTAATTGTGACATGGAAAAACTGGAAATTTCACCAGATGACTTGAATAGCTCTAGTTGGAAAGAGTGATTGGGTTGATTTTTAAATCCTACCATTTTAAATTTCTGAAAAATGTTCTTTTACTCTGACAGCCTTACTATATACTGCATTATATTCATGTTGTGCAACATTGTCAACATGAACTCTTTCTTTAGCACCCCAAAAATGTGATGCCTTTTTTATGAATCTGTGCATGACAACGTCATCCACATATGTCACAAGCACATGCACACTTTGGCCAGATTGGAATAGACGTGGTTAAAGTGTTTCCATCCTTGTTTATTGCAATTAAAATCAGCATATGACACATATTATACCAGGATTATGAGCTTAATCGCATGTATTTAATCAAAGTATTCTGTTTATAAAAGGGGGGGGGGGGTCTAAAGCTATTTCATGCATTCTGACTTGTTTCAGAAAGTTTTTTTCCCCCCGAGTATGGCGCTGTATGACGTCATAAAGGGTGGAATTGCACTTCTCCCGGATGAGCATGTGCACACATCAACCTGAGCGAAAGCAAGAGCTTCATTCGAGTTACGGGAGCCGTCGGCAGCGCTGTCATTTTAGTTTTTTTAGTCATTTTTAGTTTAGACCACAAAATCAATAATGTCACAAAAGAAGTGTGTTTTTGTTTGTGATGAAAAGATAACCTTGTTCAGCTTCCCAAATAACCCAGCGTTATTGTTTTTTCAGAGCAGCAGCGGAGTTCTGCAAGTGTGTTTGTTTGTTCCCGGTCATGAGTCGAAACCGCATCAAATGTCTGTTTTGTGTTGGCAATCGGAGCGTAAGAGCATATAATGTAAACAACACGAAAATATAGTAAATCGAAAGTTATCCAGGGATAATGCCATGATGTAGTGCGTGTGTGTGTGCTTGTGACTCTTTAGCCCCGCCCACTGCACACCTCCACAAGCTCGGCTATTTTCGGAAAGAATCGGTACAGCATTTATGGCTTTTATGAATCTGATTCAACTAAAGACTCTTTGGAGATAGAAGAGATATGAAGGACGCAATACTACTCTATAGGTACTCAGGATTATCAACACGAGACTGGCAGAAACTGTGTGTTATGTACCCTTTAACTCTTTCCCCGCCAAACGCATAATTTTCCGTTATTTGTGAGGAAACGCTTCCCTGCCAAACAGTATTGCAAAAGTATTTTCCGTGTTTTCGCTGTTAGACACTAGGGAGCGCTATTACGCATCTTCTGAATGAGTACAGAATCTCCTGATCAAAACACAGGTGAGGAAGACGCAAAACAACAAGTGATCGTATGTAAGCAAATGCATATGTAAAATAACGTGATCATCAACATTAAACATCATATAAATCAAAACTATCTAATGTTACTGAATGAAATGTCGACCCAGGACGAGCTATAGGACTGTGAAGCTTTGGTGGACTCGATCTACTCCATCTGTGCTTGATCATCGCTCTGAATCTGATCTGGATGTAGTCTTTGACAAAAACTTGATTTTATCAGCTTTTTGTTCAAAATGTTGCTTTTTTTAATTAAACTTACCCATATTTAAAGGTATACTATGTAACTTTTTTCGCCACTAGAGGGCGTACATTCAAAACAACAACAATGTCTTAGCTTGATGACGATGTGAATGAATGTCGTCTTCAACTCCACCGCTGATGGTAATCAATCACACGGGAATCAGAAATCATGCTCATGGATGAGGTAAAGTAATAGTTTTATAAATGTTGCGTTTGATGACATGATTTTCTTTCACTATAATGAATTAGCCGCAAATAAAGTAAGGTTTAATACTAATTGGTTGTCATAGATGTTACTGTATTTCTCGAATTCAATTCAAAACTAACTTTTTGGTAAAACAAAAATAACAAAACAACCCTAAAGCTACAGTATAAACAACAAATTTACATTTACCAGTTCTTAACATGCCTTCAAGTATTCACAGTGAACATGACCTCACCATGTTTCACATCATATGCATAGACAATAAGACATTCAAACAATAAGACTAGCACTGTTGTTTGATATAAACAAATCACACGTTTTCTGTCAGTAAAGGAATTAAACCAATTACTCACCTGTCTATTAAACACATGCAAGATCGGCGTCTCTGTCTAGTTTAAGTTTTTCGCGAAGTTCTCTTCATTTTGAAAATGCCACACCGATGTTGATCCTGGTTTTATTTCTCTTCTTGTCCCAAAATCGTCTTGGGTCATTTGGTTGACCTATACATTGACATTTACGTTGATGGGACTTGTCTTTGTCGACAGAATCAGCTGCAAACGGCAAAGAATAATTGTGTTCCATAACGACTGCGCGAAACAAACTACCGGTAGTTGCTTGATAGACGCTACACCGTCCGCATTTGTCCACGAGACTATATGCTGCCATGGTTTCTACGGCAACCGAGCGGAAACCGAGGGTAATGCGGAAATGACGCCATTGACTGGCGACTCCTTCACTCCTATTCACACGTCCCGGTACCTCGGTTAAAATCGCAATTTTCTCACAATTTACAAATAGTTGGAAACATTTGAGATATTGTAAGTACTCAACTGAACAAAATATATAACACTGGTCTAGTGGTTTATGGATATTTTACTACTAAAATCCTACATAGTGGACCTTTAAGTGTTGATAAAAAAGGAATGCATAAAGCTAGACTAAAATGTTTTTCTTTGTTTAAAAGCAGAGGGTTCTTTTGATAAATTGCATGCTCAGATATTCATACAACAAAATATTCTATGGGCCATTACATTTTTGTGAAAATGATCAAAAACCCTGGCGGTAACTGGCAACTTTTTTTTAAAAACGCTGGCGGGGAAAGAGTTAAAGTAAAGTTTAATCGCAATTTTGCCTTAATCTAATTATAATCGCATTATGAGGGTGCATGTAAATGCAGTCACTGTTAGCGTTCATTTATTCATCATTCATAATGACACACGCCACTGATGTGACAAATTTGCCATTGGAGTCAGTTCGTACCTCCGGTCTCGGGTTCCACAGCCGCACCACGGGATCAATACCGCTGGTGGCCAGGAAGCAGTAGCTGGGGTGCGGCTGTAGGCAGTTCACTATAGACTCGTCCCCCTGTAAGATCCGCACCAGGTTCGTTGTCTCTTTCTCCCAGATGAAAAACGACCCATCGTCTGAACCGCTCACAATGTACTGGCCTTTACTGTAAAGCAACAACCAAACAAGTCATGTGCTGTTGTCTCATATTCAGATCCTCGCTTACATGCAGTTTGTCATATCTGCTGCTATTGCCTGAGAATCAAACCAATGGCTCTACTGTTCGAGGTACAGGTGCCATTTTTGACAAGTAGATTCAAAATATTTAACGTTTGAACAAAAATACATCAAAACTTTAGTTCAAATAATCAAGGTGTGATGTTTAAAAGAGAGACGCCATTAAAACATCTCTGCTGAATCTAGTGTAATTAAATACTTTTTAGGAAACTTAATGAATAAAAAACATTTCATTAAAATCATCACAATATTATTATATATTAAATATATAATCCCTAATACATTAGAGGATAATAATACATCAGTAAACTAACCTTCCAAAGAAGTTTGCTTCCTTAATGTCAGTGGTCGTATTACAGTGGCCACAGTAGCGATGCTTGTAGTCGAAGCTTCGCTCTCTGAGAACGATCTCATCCTCCGGGATGGACTCTTTCCGGCTGAAATTATGAAAGCGGATGGAGCTGTTCCCTTTTTTATCGTCAGCTAGATCAGATGCGTGAAAAATATCAAGTCCTGATTATTAAAATGCATGCACAAACAAAATCCAAGATCCAAGATAGATAAGACAAGAACATACAGGAGTCTGTTTTTGAGAAGAGGGCCGCCTTGATGTCTTTGTCGAGGGCGTCACATGCGCTGCTGTGCGCCTGGTCTGGAAACTTGCCCTTGAAGTCGTCTAGACACTCCAGGGCCTCAGCGATGTACTTGAGCTCAAAGAGGCAGCGCGCTAAACGGAAGTGCGCCTTCAGATGGCCTGGGTTCAGGGACAAGGCCTTAAGACAGTCTCGCAGTGCGTCATAGTGATCACCATCCCTGCCAGAGACGAGAGCAAAGCCACATGATGCACTTCACATTAAAACACTGATTATTGAGGCAAGACGCTACAAGGCAAAACCTTGTTTTTTCATGCACTCGTCAATTTGAGGGGTTGGCCTATTTTGCTTCCATAAAACATCTTCTTTAGTGGAAAGAAAATGACCAAAATACAATTTAATGGGCAAAATTTATTAACAGCTTGCTCCAGCGCAAACCCTCTTTCCTCTATCAGGATTTACTAAAGACAGGCAGTGAAAATTAGCACTGGAAAGGCATGGACAGGGTTATTTTTGTGGCTGAGGGTTATTTTTTCAGACATAATTTATGGGAGTATTTAATCAATCATGCAAGGTGATTTACTAAGTTTTGCGCTCGTTAATTTACTGGTGTTTGCGCCATTATTTACCACCCAAAAAAGCATGTCTTAAACCAGATGCTAACTGTTAGACTGCGTTGGTCATTATGGAAATGATCCGGCTGCGTCAGTGTTCTTTAATTTGCGCGTCGTCTCCCGTTTACACTCCCATCAGCATTTTTTTGGGAATTGTGCTCTCACGCTAATTTGCCCTGTTTAGTAAATCTGGCCCTAAGTGTTTATTTTATTGGATTATTTATTTGCTTCTGTAGATTTCAATTACAATACATATCTTTAAAGGCCATGAGTTTTTTCTCCTGCACTGAGTCAGAAATATCCACTTTAGCAGCTTGACATACATCAAAAGTTACATGCACTTAATGCACTTGCTTCGCTGCCCTACCTGCCAAGCCACGGCTACTGGTTATCACTTCCACCGCGGCACCGCCCCACCGTCGTTTTCATTTTTATAGTAATAAAATAATTTAGTTCAGTTAGAGAACAGACACTACAATTAAAACTTAACGTGTCTGCTCAATACAGCACGAGCCAAACGAAAGTCGCAGCACAAACGCAGCAGGAGTCCTTCATTCATCACGAGAGCGAAGAGCTGAGCTGAGCTAAGCATGGCATTCATTCGCGCCCTTACAGTCATTCACGTTGCATGTCCAGTCGGGTGCGTTTTCAGTTCATGCCTATGGAAGCTTAACTTTCATAGGAATTCATGGAAAACACTAGCTTTGCTCTGCAGCGCTCCGTTATGAATGCCAGAGCGGCCGTGCTCATTTTACATTCTGTGAGTGAGATCTCTCCCCTATGGGCGGGTTGAAAACATGCGGAACTAGCTCCTACTACAGGCTGTAGTCTCTAGCCTCTGGCCAAAAAAGCCTCAGACGACGCAAAATGACGATATTTCCGTCATTGGAGGCTTTTTTTCAGACATAAAATACAGAAATCTCTCGGCTCAGGGGGATATGAGGGGGGGGGGGGGGGGGGGGGGGGGCACAATCATTCGAATATACTACCGGGTTTCTACTGATACAAAGCCTAATGTTAATCGCTGAAGTAACCCTTTAAATAAATATAAACTTGGCATGCGCTGTATGCATTGTGTGGTGCACATCTTCTTAATCATGAGAGGTGCCGTTTCCACAATCAAAATAATCACGATGTGATGGGTTTTTTAAACTTCTTGCATCAAAAGCATTTATCATACCATTTTCGTTTCATGTATGCAGCAGCACGGTTTCCGTACAGCATAGCATTTTGACTGGCTTCATGGAGGCCCAGACTGTAGAGCTGAATGGCTTGAGTCCACTGCTGCCGCGCAAACGCGTCATTAGCCTGTTGCTTGATCCTCTCCAGATGAGGAGGAAGATCACTGGAGCCACTGATGCAGAGACACAAATACAGACATCAACAGTTACTGCAACTCAAACTAGTCTGTGACAAATTAATAAATAACAGGAAATAACATCATATCAACAGGACAGCCACGGAATCAATAGCTATGCTTCCATCCACATATTGCATTAAAAAACATGGACATGCCAAAATGTGCATACAATCTAAAAATGTATCATAAAAAAACGGATGCGCTCAATTGAGGCAGATCATTTTGTTAATCTGATAAGACGTGCATAAACTATGCTGGAAATTACCAAATAAATCCTTCAGTGCACAACAAAAAAACTGCCTCAAACAGAGGAAGTGACTGGATAACTGGACTAATCAGTGGACCAATCGCTTTGCACAGCATCTCAAAGGTCGTTCTTAATTGCCTGAGTAAATGTCTGTCATCAAAATGATTATGCTTAATTTCCTCCCAGAACATTCCCAAACACCAGACATCCGAAAGCAAGATCATTTATGATGTTAGAAAAAAGAGCCACAGTGGCTTCTCCGATTGCAGCAACTTCCATTTACACATATTTTGCAACAATTTTGTTCATGGGACACATAGGATGGAAACAACGCTTTATTCGCTATTCCAATTTTACGTATATAAGTTGAATTCACAACTTTGGATGGAAACATAATTAAAGACGCAGTCGGCATAACACACATGATTCAATGTTACCTGGTAAATTTAGCCAGTTTAAGGCGGCTTGCAGGTAGATGAATCCCATTGGACACACCATTGGTGGTTTTCCCATTTTGTACCTCTGCCAGAAGATGCCCATCATGAACAACAATTAATCAAGAGCAGACCAGTATAACACAAGATTACTTCTTATTTTTATATATAAAAGTTATCGATCCAAACAAAATGTTTTAAGATTGTGTTGTTAGACTAGTTCTTCATCAAGAGACTTCAGTAGTAAAATCAGTTTTAGAGCGGTTAAGTTTGATACATTTCTGTGAAACAAATTTTGTTTCAATGAATCAATTATTTTGCTTTATTACAGCAAAATGTTTATTGCATTAAACCTAAATCTACTTATATACTTAGAACATCTTTTCAGAGTTGACTGAAAAAAGCAAATGCAGAAATAAAGATTTTTTTACTTCTTTGACTAAGTCCATATGAGGTTTTTTAAGCTATATTATCAAGTCAAGCCACATTTCTGCACTTAATACAACTAGTTTCAAAGCAGCTTCACAGTAATAAACAGAAAATCATTATTAAGCTCAATTTAGTTCAATTTTGCAACCCTAGTAATTATGGTCCTAAATGCAATATGAGTGACTGATATATTTGTAATTCTTAAATCCTTTTTTGGTAACACTTTATAATAACTACACGCTATGAAGCATAAGTTAAGCATTAGTAAATAGTTAATTAATCATTTATAAAGCATTAATAGACATTAATAGGCAGTTTATAAATACAGCTATAAATGCTTTATTCTTGATTTATAAGCATATCTATAATGTGTTTAATAATTGTATGTTCATACTTTATAAATTATCAATTCATAATTTATAAATTAAGTATTACATTATTTACAAACCAGTTATTTAGGAGTTGTCAGTGGTTCATAAGATCAGTTAGAAAGTGTAAGTAAAGGATTAATAAACTGTTTAAATATACATTTATACATATAGTAATAGTTACTCAGTGTGTACTCATGTATTCATACTGTAATTCATGATTAATTCAGGTAGTTATAAAACTTTTAGTAGTTGTCAGTTAACTATTTCTGTGAGCTCATCTAAAGTGAGGACTATTTATGCCTCTTAAAGCTTTTACAACGGAGATTTAAAGGCTTGTTTCTCTTCTGAACAGAAAAAGAAAACAAACACAACACATAGGAATATAGCACATAGAAATATTTATTTAAAATTAAACCTCTTCAAATGTCATAGTAAATAATATTCCTGTAGACCCCCAGAAAACATAACTGCAGTCAAATGAAACTAAGCTTCTGCAATCTGATATAAAAATACATTTCTGTAAAGTGTGAACACTGCTGAATACAAATGTACCAGTGGATTACACTGGATTACAGGAGTGCCAAAATACAACAAATAAAATTTAGATGAAACAATAATAATATAATAAAATCTTTTGTAGTGTCAAAACAGTACTGACTTTAAAACATTAGAGAACAGCCGTGCAGAAGAGAACTGAACCTTTATATCTCCTTTGTAAAAGCTTTAAGAGGCATAAATAGTCCTCACTTTAGATGAGCTCACAGAAATAGTTAACTGACAACTACTAAATGTTTTTATAACTACCTGAATTAATCATGAATTACCGTATGAATACATGTTAATAAAACATTTATTAACACACTGAGTAACTATTATTATATGTCTAAATAATAAGATTTATAAATGTACATTTAAATAGTTTACTAATCATTTACTTACACTTTCTAAATTATCTGATGAACCACGGACAACTCCTAAATAACTGGTTTATAAATAATGTAATACTTAATTTATAAATTATGAATTGATCATTTATAAAGTATGAACATACAATTATTAAACACATTATAGATATGCTTATAAATCAAGAATAAAGCATTTATAGCTGTATTTATAAACTGCCTATTAATGTCTATTAATGCTTTTTAAATGATGAATTAACTATTTACTAATGCTTAACTAATGCTTCATAGCGTGTAGTTATTATAAAGTGTTACCATTTAATTCTATAACATTTCCCATTCCAGATCAGTTCTGAATACCATTAAATACCATTTTGTGGCATGAAGGGAACTAAAAAACATGATTGTAATAATAAAGTAATTATGCTCCTAAATGCAATATGAGGTGACTGATATATTTGTAATTCTTAAATATTTAATTCTATGACGGCTTACCCGAAGATGGGTGGCACTTTTTGGGCAGCAGAAAAGTGTACGGTCTCTGTTTGAACGTCAGGTCAAATAAATACACCTGCAAACAGGAAGCAGCAATGCGTAACTGCACATAAAACAACTTTAATGCTGCATACTGGCAAGCAACAGAGAGTCAATAACTATCATCAGCAGTTCATTACCTGTTCTCCACCCATGTTTACCAGCAGTTCAGTACCATCAGGACTGAATGTAACATAGGTTGCCACCAGAACTCGTAATCTGTTATTATAGTCAGGAAGCTTCACAGGTAAGTGACCTGCAAACAGAGATAAATATCTGTAAAAGCAGGTTTTTCCAACACAGAAATTCCATCCGTGAGCAACGCAATGATACGGACTACAAACCTGCAACATAGTACTGTCCAGCACCATCCGGTATCGATTTCCGTTTGTCGCAAAACGTATGAACACCAGCTGAGGTACTTTGACTCATAGACTTCCTAGAAGGTAGACAAGAGTGTAACATTACACCCTAAAGAAAACATCCCTGAAAATAATCATAACAACAGGAACATCTGTAACCAAGAATTCTATTTCTGGAATAAAAGTTGTTTTTATGATATGAAACGTGCTTTGCATAAGTGACTTATATAATGCAATTAACAGTTTCACTTTTTGGCTTGGTGTTTGTAATAAATATTGTTTAAAATAAATGCCAATATAATTTGTTTTATAACATTTTCCATTCCAGATCAGTTCTGAATACCATTGAATACCATTTTGTGGCATGAAGGGAACTAAAAAAACATGATTGTAATAATAAAATGACCAGACGTTCTGTTTTTCCCAGATTTTTAGTGTCCCAACTTATGAAAAAATGATGTTTTGTCCCGTATTTCTTCTTTCCTAAATTGTCTTTATTACAATGTGATCATAAAAGAGAGTCGTAGTCTTCCGTCATGCCAATCTTGTCATAGTAAAGTTTGAAGAACAAAATTACCATCCAATCACAATTCGTTATCGATTAACTTGCAGTTGAAGGCGGGATATTAGATTCCGCGGAGGAGATCAAGTCAGCCAAAGATGTCAAAGAAGCGTGTGTGTGTGTGTACATTTAACCAGGATCTTGAGTTTATCAAGTTATTATGCGCAGTAAGTTGACAAAATTCCATCCCGAAAGAAATCTGGTCACCCTACTTATAAACCAACGCGGGTTTTTTCTCTCAAAAATGCAATTTTAAACTGGTGTGACTTATAATCAGGTGCAGTTTATTTTCTGGAAAATAGAGTCATTTGAAATATTCCACGTAAAAATAAAATTGTCATCGTTTACTGACCCTCATGTTGTTTTTGCGAAAAGCAATGATAATCTGCCACATGTCTCAAATCTCATTTGTTGTCACAGGTTTCACGTTTTCAATTCTAATAACATCAAATCTACTGCGATGAGTCTAATCTCAAGGCTCAATTTTTTAATTGAACAGTGAATGAGATTTGAGAGGGGAAGACTGTTAACAAATTATGTCTGTCTGTTTCTTTGATCATTTTTGGTGCTAAACAATATTAATCACCATTATGTTTTTTTTGTGTGGACATTCTGCCTCACATCTCTGTTAGTTTTATAATTATTCCTTTAATAATACTAATAAAATCACCTGTGATTGTGGATCATTCTAATGTCATAGAGCCGAACAAAAGGCCCATTAGCTCCCACAGCCATGTAGTTGTTGTCACGAGGGTTGATCGCCAGACATTTGGCTTCCACAAGCTGCCCACAATACTCCGTCAGATCAATTAAAACCTCCGAGCGTTTACTGCTCTCTCTCAGATCATACTGCCTGGGTAGAAGGGAAATAAAACAGAAAATGTAAAGCGAGTATTGACTGGATGGTGAAAATTATATATGGCAGCTGCTTGATTGGATAAGGAAAGAAAATTATTACATTTTAATGTAACACACTTGTTGTAAACAGTTGTTACAAAAGTTAAGTATCCATTCATACAGAATGTGTTTTTGCATTCCACTCCACTACTTTTCCATTGTTTTTCAATGTAAACACGCTAGACCGTTGCGCTTGCATGTTTTGCAGTGTCTCGTGCTTGATGCGGTGTGGCACTCAAGTTAAAGCGCCCCTATTATGCTTTTTTCCAGATGTTTACCTTGTGTAATACAGCTGTTTGTGAATGTAAAAGGTCTGCAAAGTTTGTCTCCCAAAAGAAAGTATCGATTCTGAACTGCCGAAACGAGTCGTCAGTCTTACTTCTGTAACTTACATACGTAACACATTTGCATACTGCCCACCTATGGCCTGCATTGGCTGCCCCAAACACTGTAGCTGGTTTGTGTTGCTCTGCAAAAGCAAATTCTCTTTGTGAATGCTTCTAAAGGACTAGGATGTGAAGAGTCAGAGGTTAAAATTACTACAGCGATTTAACAGCAGTAGAACCTTTTAATGACTGCTTCTCAAATCTCTGTGAGGTCTAAATGGGATTTACAAAATGCCAACCTGTAAGTATGATTAATTATTGATGTACCTATTTTCTACCGGGTGTTCAAAATACATTGTTTTGTGTTTTATATTGTGTAAGCTTCTGGCTAACTCACGCTATTACTGTCGAACTGAAATACTGCGAAACAGCTGTGGGCCACTATTACCTAAAATTGTGTTCATTAATGCAGATAGTAATAATAATAATAATAATAATTTGTTACATTTATATAGTGCTTTTCTAGGCACTCAAAGCGCTTTACATGGATGGGGGGAATCTCCTCAACTACCACCAATGTGCAGCATCCACCTGGATGATGCGATGGCAGCCATATTGTGCCAGAACGCCCACCACACACCGGCTTATTGGTGGAGAGGAGACAGTGTGATGAAGCCAATCATATATATGGGGATGATTAGGAGGCCATAATGGACAGGGGCCAATGGGCAAATTTGGCCAGGATGCCGGGGTTACACCCCTACTCTTTACCGAAGGGTTGGGATTTTTTTAATGACCACAGAGAGTCAGGACCTCGGTTTAACATCTCATCTGAAAGGATGGCGCTTGTTACAGTATAGTGTCCACATCACTATACTGGGGCGTTAGGACCCACACAGACCACAGGGTTAGCACCCACTGCAGTCCTCACTAACACCTCCTCCAGCAGCTACCTAGTTTTCCCAATTGGTCTCCCATCCAGGTACTGACCAGGCTCAACCCTGCTTAGCTTCAGTTGGAAACCAGTCTTGGGCTAAAGGGTGATATGGACTTGTTTTAGTAATAGTCTGTCTTCTTAATACTCTGAATAATGAAAAAGGATGGAGCAAGACTTTCAGTCCCTTATTTAAAAAAGCAACCTGTATAAAGCTCATATTTTCCCCAGCTCATGTGTCCTCTACATGCAAAGCATTGCAGACAGTGAGGCAGTCAGCTTTGGCATTACCCAGGGACCTGCTGTGTTCTTTCATGTCCAAACATCATTCAGTGCCAGGGCATATGCGTGCTTCCTGATGGGCGATACTACCCTGCAGCCAACACAACATCTGGAGAAGCTTGAAACAGTTTTCAAGGGCATATAAGCCAGTTCCTATAAGCCTAATTAACTTCAAGGAGAACATATATGATTAAACTGCCACTGGAGGCTTGTGTCCATTCCCTCGAGACAGAGATTCAACACAGATATCCAGACGTCAGCACCGTAACTTAAACTAGAACCGCCCACTTAGAATTAATGCAGGAAATCTGACAGGAGCTTGCGATTTTTAAATGATCCACTTTTGTGTGCAGTAGGGTTATTATTGGTATTACATTTCTGTTACTTGAAATAAAATAAAATGTTGACTAAAAAAACAAACATTTTATTTCAGTTAGTTGCTAAGGCAAAAATAACTACATTTACAAAAAAGAAAAAATGCATAGACATAATGTAAAAACACAAACAAAATTCCTAAAACTTTTACTAAATTGAATATAAAAATAAAAACGAATTAAAAATATTCATAAAAACTATAATAGTATTAATGATACTAAAATAACATTGGTATGTATTAGACCTGGGATTCTCAAACTTTTTCTCAGCCTAATCACTTAGATGTACTTGAAATTAGGGATGCACCGAATCCAGATTTTTGGGGTTCAACCGAATACCGAATCCTACTCCCATTATCACAGTAAACACATTAATGAAGTAAACAACGTCCACAGCAGTGTAGGGATGCTCATATTGCAAAATATGCTACGCGGTATTAAAATACAGCAGTAGTACAAGCTCCTGACTGGTGGAAAGCAAATGAAAGGCGCTTCCTGAGGCTGGCCACTCTAGCGAGGCATTATCTCTGAATCACCGGGGCACCAGTGCCATCTGAAGCCTTGTTTAAGGTTTTTTCGTAGTGTGGTTTTTGTCACGCATGTTCTTCTCGCCGCTGTTTCCAGATGGTTTATAGAACAATTACCCCGAGTCACCCTTTGTCGTTTCAAAGAACAGCACAACGGAGAGCGTAGAAGGCGCGCGCGCACTGGAGGCTCGCACTGCAGAGACAGACGAAAGTATAGACAAGGTTTAACTGTCAACAGGTTGCGCTCCAGACTAACCCACATCACCTAGACATGTTACTTAAAAAAAACATGCAGGGTGAGGGTTGAGGTAGGCCTGCTATTTTTATTTGACAAAAAAACTCTTCCGGTTCTTCAAAGCTTCAAACGGATTCAGTGTATTTTTCGTTTTGTCATCTTAAAGGGATAGTTCACCCAAAAATGAAAATTAGCCCATAATTTATTCACCCTCAAGTCATCCTAGGTGTATATGACATTCTTCTTTCAGACGAATAAAATCTGAGTTATATTACAAAAGTCCAGGCTAATCCAAGCATTAGAATTTGATTCATAGTTGCTCTGTTTTTGAAGTCCATAAAAAGTGCATCTGTCCATCAAATAACGTGCTCCACGCAGCTCCGGGGTATTAATGAAGGCCTTCTGAAGCGAATCGATGCGTTTGTGTAAGAAAAATATCCATATTTAAAACTTTATCAAGTAAACTTTCGGCCGACCGCCTTCCCTGTTCAATTTATGGAAAAATTGTTGAAAGTTCCCCTGCCGATCGAAAGACTAACGCGACCAGGTCCGCTCGTCATGACGTCACGTACGCATCTTGAGTTTCACTGTCAACATTCAACACTTTTCCACGGAAGGCGGTCGGCCGAAAGTTTACTTGATAAAGTTTTAAATATGAATATTTTTCTTACACAAACGCATCGATTCGCTTCAGAAGGCCTTTATTAACACCCCGCAGCCGCGTGGAGACGTTATTTGACGGACAGATGCACTTTTTATGGACTTCAAAAACAGAGCAACTATGAATCAAATTCTAATGCTTGGATTAGCCTGGACTTGCTTAATATAACTGATTTTATTCGTCTGAAAGAAGAATGTCATATACACCTAGGATGACTTGAGGTTGAGTAAATTATGGGCTAATTTTCATTTTTGGGTGAACTATCCCTTTAATTTGGTAATTATTTAAATGAAAAATATTTAGTGTAGGCCTATTTATTTTATTGTTTTTATTTATATTTTATCTGTATGCTGCTGTTTGCACGGTAAAATAAACCCGTCACAGACACTCATATTTTTATTTAATGCCAATTCAATATTATAATCTTATCAGTTAACGGTTAATAATCGGATAATGAGCAGCGGTTGTCGGTTGGGAAAATTAACCGAAATGAGCATCCCTACAGCAGTTTATTTTTAATCTAATTTAATTTTAATTAAGAATAGGCAACGTTATGCCAGGATGACTGTCCTTCCTTTGCCGTACCTAAAGTTGCTGCATTTTGGCTGCTGTCTGTAGATTCCTTCATGCACAACTCGTATTCTTTCAGATGTTTCAAAGGCAAATGTTTTAACAGCGGCTATATTGTTTAGGGTCCTTGTCAAAATGAGACAAATCGGCATTGCACATTGAACATGTAGCTCGACTTGAATCGCCTTCTTTTGACAGAAGGTACTGCCAAACAACATGTTTTCTATTCACAAGTTCCATTTTCACTTTCTCACAGCCTTCAGCATTTGGATGGTCCACCTAGTAAACACGTTCCCATAATCAAAGGCGGCGTCATTACTTTCGACCAGCGGAGCACGCGTAGTTTGAGCCTATTAAGTTAATATTCCAATAATTTAACGACACATTTGCATGTTCACGGTTCTCTGATATTGCTAATAATAATTATAACATATAATAATAATAATAATAATATATTATTAGTAGTAATAGTAGTATGGCTTAACTATAAAATGAAGACAAATATAATACTGTTGTAAATAACAATTTACAAATGTGTAAAAAAAAAAAAAAAAAAAGAAAATTCTTCAGCCTATACAGTTATTTAATCACATTGAAGACTTTGATTTGATAATTGGACTGAGCTATATCCTGATTATCATGCAGGCCCATTTATTTATTTTTATTTTAACACAATTATTAGCTTTTATCAACTCACAAACTCAAGCACATCTGAGGTAGAGACATCAACTCGACCTACCTAATGATGCCGTCCTCAGCTGCGCTCCAGAAGGTGTTGGGCCACATGGGAGCCGTTGCGATCCGTTTGACGCGGTTAGTGTGGTCTGAGAACATGTGAATGGTCTCCTTCGCCGTCAAGTCGTGCACGTGCACCTTGGTATCGGCGGCTCCTGTGATCAAGATTCGGTCGTCGGAGTGAGGGAGGAACTGCAGACACACACGTTCATTAAGAACACACATTTTGGCATATTTACTAGACGCTGACTGAAAAATCAGAAACTTGACGTGGACTTCACCTTGACTGAGAAGATGTTAGCTGCATGTCCTGTGTGCATAGTGATGAGCTTCCTGTGCCGGAAGGGATCCCAGATGATGGCATGCTGATCATCTGAACCTGAGGCCAGGAGACTAGAAAGGGACAAGCCGAATGAGTTTACGAAGAGACACTGTGAAATGAGGAAAACTGGAATTCAACACAACTTACTCTCCTTTCTCATTCCACTCCAGACAGTTGACACAGCCAGAGTGACCCTGAAATCGAAGACCATAACTCAGTACTTAAATTATATATTAGCATCTTCTTTAAAATATAAACATCTTCTTTATTCCAAAAAGAGAATTTATTCAAATAAAACTACAAAAACAACATGGCTCATGTGGGAGCGCAGCAAAGCACCATTACTCCTTTCACACATGAAGAGGCGTTTACATTGAATCTTATAGATACAGGGCCCTATTTTAACGATCTGAGCGCATGGTCTGAAGCGCATGGTGCAGGTGCACTAAGGACGTGTCCAAATCCACTTTTGCTAGTTTAACGATGGTCTGCACTCCAGGCGCATGGTCTAAAAGTGTTGTCCCTAGTCTCTTAATGAGTCATGGGTGTGTTTTGGACGTAACATGCAATAAACAAATCAGAGTCTCATCTCCCATTCCCTTTAAAAGCCAGTTGCGCTTGCACCATGGCGGATTCGCTATTTACATGGAGCAATTTGCGAGTGGAAAGACTGAACGCTTCTCCAGAGAGAAATTCCTTTTATTTTTCATATTTCAAAATGTTTTGTGTGCTGCTGTGCGTCCCTGTGTGTGTAATAAGCAGAGAGTACGCGTGTTGTGCCCCCGCCTATAGACGGTTTCATCGGACGCACGCGTGTTGTCACGGTTACGCGCCTGGCCCGAAGTTCACTTCCGGTCTGTTTGTTTATCGGTCTGGCAAGGGGATAGTATGGCGCACTACTCAGTAGAAACACATTTTTGACGTACTATTCTTTGATAACATGATATAAAGTTTAACGATCAAGCAGAGAGAATATGACACCAGCACAAAAACAGAGTGTGCGACTCACCAAAAAGCCTTAAATGCTTCATAAATATCCAGCATACGAGAGTGTAATGTAATTTAGTCTGTATGTCTAATGTAATTTACTTATTATTTATTTTGCTTCTTATCAGAAATAATCTACTCTAGAGGTAACTTATTCTGGCTGGGTTTACACTTGACATTAACATGTGATCACTGTGATCATCAGTCAATCAGGTGAGTTTACATTTGTTCACATCAAGTGGTCGCCATCTGGATGACTGATCGGATTTATGTTTCCCGCAAAATATTTAAATGTGCCTTTATCACGGAGTGCAAAACAACTTTCACTTTGTCCTCTATTAATGACAGTGCCCACAGAGCACAGGATTTTTTGTGATGCATTCATATACAATCAATCTCAAATAGGGTACTTTATCTACAAGTTAAGTTTCCCAACATTAATCTTATATTATGAAACAAAGACACATGTTTTTCCGATACATTGCATGATTGAAGACGAGTGCGCAAGCATTTATATAAGACACTGTACAGAAAACGGCATTACACTGTCCTTAAAGGGTTAGTTCACCCAAAAAAATTAATTCTGTCATTATTACTCTCCCTCATGTCGCTCCAAACCTGCAAGACCTTCGTTTATCTTCAGAACACAAATTAAGATATTTTTCTTCTTCTCTACGGTCTTATGGGTTGGGGTCGGCATGAGGGTGAGTAATTAATAACAGGATTTTCAGTTTTGGGTGAACTAACCCTTTAAGGGTGGCGTTTCCCCCCCTCTACAGTAAGGAAAATAAGTATTTGAACACCCTGCTATTTTGCAAGTTCTCCCACTTAGAAATCATGGAGGGGTCTGAAATTGTCATCGTAGGTGTCCATTGTGAGAGACATAATCTAAAAAAAAATAATCCAGAAATCACAATCTATGATTTTTTAACTATTTATTTAAGCATTTTGTCTGATGACAGTCAGAATGACAGCTGACAGATGTGAACGCGATAACTTATTTTTGCGATGAACACAATGGACATATTCACCTCAGACAAGAAGGTACACAGGTTCCATTTCATATCATGTGTTTATTTAACTTGTGTGCTTTCTCTGGGCGAGACAGAGTGAACTGCTGCGCTAATAGAGTTTTACGAACACACATGACACGTTGTGCAGCTATGCCCAGAAGAACAATGGCCAGGTCAGGATTTTCATTAAATAATACATTCAATTTGGGTTTGTTTTTCACCAAATCCTCTCGTATACCCCCAGAACACTTGGAATATACAGCACGTCGCATGGGATCATTCTGTGATACTTTTGTGTCTTTTATAAAAAGCTTGATGTGGTCTCCATTCACTGTCATTATATAGACACGTGCAAATGGGACTTTTTTTTTTTTTTTAATTCTCCTTTTGTGGTCAATAAAAGAAAGAGGGGCAAATTATGACTAAATTGTCATTTTAGGATGACCTATCCCTTTAAGCATTTTCTTTATAATGGTTTTCTAGGGGAAACATTCTATTTAGTTTAGCTGCGTTCATACTCTTTCTTGCCTGCATATGGTTTGCATTATCATTAAGGTGTATAGTTTGGCCTTTGAATATCACTGTCTCAGTAGATTAGTACAAGTACTACAAACCTGGTAAAAAATAACTGGTCTTGTGATTTTTAACAGTTCTTTTCACTTTTGTGTGCCGTATGCATCAGGGCTATCATCGTTAATTAAAAATAAAACTATCAAAAGACATTTTCGATACTTTAAATAAAATACAATATTAAAAAAATTAAACTTATTTTATTTCACAGGAAAGCCTTGCCCTTGTTTTGCCCTTCAGGTGGGCGCTGTGTGTGACGTCACGTGAAAAATAACACACAATCATTCATAAATCACCTGTAGTTCTGCCTCCAGCCCCAGGCGCTTTATGAACGGGTCGGTCACATGATAGTGTCTCTGGAAGTCCAGTGCTCTCTTCTCCTGCACACACGGATCGACACACATTATAAGCGCTCTAAGACATTTGTACTGCATATCTTTATACAGGTTTCAACTGCCTCCTTTGGTGCTCAACATTAGCATACAAGGGTGAGTAAATGATGGGATTTTTCTTTTTGGATGAAGATTTTGCTTTAAATATTTATAATTGTTACAAGATAAATAAAGACGTTTCCTCACCCTGATTTGCCTGTGCAGAAGATCACTGGTGACGTTCCGCAGCGCCATGGTCTCACAGCACGTCATGGAGCGTCGACTCAGAGTGTTGCATCCAGGTGCCAAAGATCTCCGATCATCTGTGCAATTCAAGCCTCTCAGAGAGGCAGAGCTTCTATAACGGTAAACAAGACCAGAACAGCAGCTGGTAATTCCATTTTTCACTTTTTGGAGTCTTGGACCTGCCTACTCAACAAGTTAGTTAGCACTCGATCATTCTGTCACATCTCATTAATTGTCAATATAAATACACTACCAGTCAAAAGTTTGGAATAATTAAGATTTTTTTTAATGTTTTTTTTTTTTTTTTTTTTAAGAAGTCTCTTAAATGCTCACCAAAGGTGCATTTATTTTTAAATACAGTAATATAGTAATATTGTGAAATGTTATTACAATTTAAAATAACTGTTTTCCATTCGGATACACTTTAAAATTTAGTTTATTCCTGTGATCAAAGCTGAATTTTCAGCATCATTACTCCAGTCTTTAGTATCACATGATCCTTCAGAAATCATTCTCATATGATGATTTGCTGCTCAATTATTATCGGTGCTCAGTTATTAATAATGGTTCTTTATTATAATGTCTTTACTGTCACTTTTGATATATGTATGTACAGTGAGGAAAATAAGTATTTGAACACCCTGCTATTTTGCATGTTCTCCCACTTGGAAATCATGGAGGGGTCTGAAATTGTCATCGTAGGTGCATGTCCACTGTGAGAGACATAATCTAAAATTAAAAAAAAATCCAGAAATCACAATGTATGATTTTTTAACTATTTATTTGTATGATACAGCTGCAAATAAGTATTTGAACACCTGAGAAAATCAGATATTGGGTTTAGGTCTGGAGACTGGCTAGGCCATGCCAGAACCTTGATATGCTTCTTACAGAGCCACTCCTTGGTTATCCTGGCTGTGTGCTTCGGGTCATTGTCATGTTGGAAGACCCAGCCTCGACCCATCTTCAATGCTCTAACTGAGGGAAGGAGGTTGTTCCCCAAAATCTCACAATACATGGCCCCGGTCATCCTCTCCTTAATACAGTGCAGTCGCCCTGTCCCATGTGCAGAAAAACACCCCCAAAGCATGATGCTACCACCCCCATGCTTCACAGTAGGGATGGTGTTCTTGGGATGGTACTCATCATTCTTCTTCCTCCAAACACGTTTAGTGGAATTATGACCAAAATGTTCTATTTTGGTCTCATCTGACCACATGACTTTCTCCCATGACTCCTCTGGATCATCCAAATGGTCATTGGCAAACTTAAGACGGGCCTTGACATGTGCTGGTTTAAGCAGGGGAACCTTCCGTGCCATGCATGATTTCAAACCATGACGTCTTAGTGTATTACCAACAGTAACCTTGGAAACGGTGGTCCCAGCTCTTTTCAGGTCATTGACCAGCTCCTCCCGTGTAGTTCTGGGCTGATTTCTCACCTTTCTTAGGATCATTGAGACCCCACGAGGTGAGATCTTGCATGGAGCCCCAGTCCGAGGGAGATTGACAGTCATGTTTAGCTTCTTCCATTTTCAAATGATTGCTCCAACAGTGGACCTTTTTTCACCAAGCTGCTTAGCAATTTCCCCGTAGCCCTATCCAGCCTTGTGGAGGTGTACAATTTTGTCTCTAGTGTCTTTGGACAGCTCTTTGGTCTTGGCCATGTTAGTAGTTGTATTCTTACTGATTGTATGGGGTGGACAGGTGTCTTTATGCAGCTAACGACCTCAAACAGGTGCATCTAATTTAGGATAATAAATGGAGTGGAGGTGGACATTTTAAAGGCAGACTAACAGGTCTTTGAGGGTCAGAATTATAGCTGATAGACAGGTGTTCAAATACTTATTTGCAGCTGTATCATACAAATAAATCGTTAAAAAATCATACATTGTGATTTCTGGATTTTTTTTTTTTAGATTATGTCTCTCACAGTGGACATGCACCTACAATGACAATTTCAGACCCCTCCATGATTTCCAAGTGGGAGAGCTTGCAAAATAGCAGGGTGTTCAAATACTTATTTTCATCACTGTATATATATATATATATATATATATATATATATATATATATATATATATATATATATATATATATATATATATATATATATATACTGTTTCTTGAGCAGCAGATCAGCATATTAGAATGATTTCTGAAAGATCATGTGACACTGATGACTGGAGTAATGATTGTTTCACAGGAATATACTACATTTTAAAATATATTAAAATAGACAACAGTTCTTTCAAATTGTAATCAAATTTCACAAAGTAATACACCTGAATTATTCCAACCGTTTGATCAATCCTGTATAAGATCTGACCACTGCCTTTATTATTTAAACGTCACTTTTAAACAGAGCAATCTAAAACTGCATGAATTATTAAAGCATTTCACATCATCTGTGTGTAGAGACATACATGATATGCACTTTTACTGTGTAGTTTATCAAGCAGGCCTTATACCGTTAACATCAGCCATAATACATTAGTTTATAGCAAAGAAACGCATTTGACTGTCAGCTGATATGACGCTTTGACCAAAACATAAACAACAGTCAGTAGCATTAGCCGACTAGCGACTCATTTAAACTAAACATTTCAATAAAACCAAACACTTATGGCAGCAGGGGAAATACTTAGTGCTCATTTAATTGCAGTTTATGTGCAGCAAAATGTATTTAATGATTTAAAAAGAGCATTTAAGCCCCACATGAGTAATATCGTCTTACCTGAGAGTCTGTCTGGCCTTATTCTGCGCAGCTCGATAAAACGATATTTACGCTAAGGCCTCAACGGTGCTTCCAGTAATTAATTTCTATACTTTAATTAGCCGCTGAATAACACCATTATCTAATAAATGACTAGTTGCGATTAAGCATTGGTGAGATTTTGAAGCCACATTACTAACGAGTTCCTCGACTGAGCGCTGACAGCCCGGGTTGCCAGATCCGCCGAAGTGCAGCAAGCCGCTCGTTTTATTAAGCGCAACGACACAACAATTCATTGTTTTTTTACATTATATTTTATAATTTTTTTAATTATTATTTATTTACATTTATGTAATTGTACTTGTGTTATATTCACCTGGACTGTTTTATATTTTTATTTGTAATACATTATTCTGAAAACTTTAAAACGTGTCAAACGATGACATACGTTTCAGATTATTTAATTCACAGCGAATGCATTAAAAAAATGTTTTAAGGAGAATAATACGCACATGTTTTTGGGACGTTTATGGACATGAAAGCATAATAAACTAACAAACATCTGGCATATTCGGGTAACTAACAAACATCTGGCATATAATTATATATATATTTTAATTATTATTTATTTACATTTATGTAATTGTACTTGTGTTATATTCACCTGGACTGTTTTTTTATTTTTATTTGTAATACATTATTCTGAAAACTTTAAAACGTGTCAAACGATGACATACGTTTCAGATTATTTAATTCACAGCGAATGCATTAAAAAATGTTTTAAGGAGAATAATACGCACATGTTTTTGGGACGTTTATGGACATGAAAGCATAATAAACTAACAAACATCTGGCATATTCGGGTAACTAACAAACATCTGGCATATAATTATATATATTTTAATGATTATTTATTTACATTTATGTAATTGTACTTGTGTTATATTCACCTGGACTGTTTTATATTTTTATTTGTAATACATTATTCTGAAAACTTTAAAACGTGTCAAACGATGACATACGTTTCAGATTATTTAATTCACAGCGAATGCATTAAAAAAATGTTTTAAGGAGAATAATACGCACATGTTTTTGGGACGTTTATGGACATGAAAGCATAATAAACTAACAAACATCTGGCAACTCAAAATGTTCTCAACGCATTTCCTGTTTTAACAGAACATAAAATGACAAAATAAGAGTCACCAATAGCCAAGGCATACACCAGACTTGGCCATTGTGGGTTGAATGCATATCTTCATATTATAGTAAAAAATATGGATGGATTACCGTATGTGAACTATGTAGAATAATGTGTGAAATATGTTAATGCAAAGAAAAAATTATATGGAAAATTTGAGAAAATTCTTGGACCCAAGGAAAAAAAATATCTGAAACATCAAAATATTTTCTGAAATATTTTGGAACTGTGTGCCAGGATTTGATTTGATGATTTTAGTTTTGTTTCTACATATGTAGATTTAAAAGTCCTGTTGGTGGTGGTGGTAATGAGCCGAATGGCATTTAATCTTCCATAAAATGTAATAGTAAGTAGCATATATGATCATAATTTCATTTTAGATAGCTTATGCAAATAAAACCACTACACATACATTGCAGAAAACTTTCATTTGTTTAATTTACCAGCAATAAATCTGTGTCAACAGGCAGAATGTGCATCAATTAAGAGGAATATATTTGTTAGTAGGCGATTCAACCAACACGTAATGGTAATATTGGTATGTTACAGAGAACAGCAGTAGATGAAGCACAGTCGTATCAAGCAATCTTCCCAGAAGGAGCTTTAGTACTTCTTGATCTGGGACACTTCATTCAGGTAGGTGATAAACAGCTTGGTTCCCTCAATGTAGTTATATCTGAAAAATAAAAGTAAAACAATGAATGAATGAACGTGCATAAAGAAAAGCACTCCGGCACACTAAAGAAGATCTAGTTACCTGCTTATCTTCTCGTTCTGTGAATGAAGGCCGTCGTCAAAGCCTCCGATGGGAAGCATAATGATGCTCTTGCCTGTTACATCCTGGAAAGTTCTGGCAATGGGAATCGTGCCTCCCTCACGGATCAAGTCAGGCTCTGTGTCAAAAACTGCAGGAGAGAGGTACGTTGTGACATCATTACTCCATTGATCATTTTATATTATTAAATGCACATCTATCATTGTGAATCTTGGTTCTAGACGTATTTTTCCCCATGCGTTTTCTCCATTAAAAAATTGCTTATAACAGCAACACAGTATATTGAAAATGACATCAATTGCCATGCTATTTGGGATTGGGAGCAGCTTCACATTTTTTTGTGTGGAGAAAACGAATGAGGTTTTTACACCCAGAATACCATCTCATTCCCATCAGAATAGAAGTGAAATGTAGGGATTGTACAGCACAGGACCTCTCTTGACCGCTGCTTTTCCGGCTTCAAATAATGGATGTTTGGGATCAGCCAGCCAAGGTTTGGCTCCAATAACCATGGTGACGTTGAGTTTATTGGGACTCTTGCGTTTAGCAAACACTGAGTATAGATAATCTTTCACCTAGGGTTGAAAAGATCCCGTTTAGCTCTTTAAAAGATGGTGCGAACAGTAATTTCTACACCTTAAAATGAGATCTGCTTTTACCTGTTTTTCAACCGTGGCTGGATCCATATTAGGTACTTGGCGAATAGAGAACTTAGCTATGACCTTGGCCGGTATGACAGTCTTGGTGCCAGATGAAGAGAAAGCACCCTCTATGCCGTGGATAGACACGGTCGGGTGACGCCATCGATGGGCGAGTAAGTCAACCTGATGGGATTGAAGAAGAGTAACATGAATTTCTATGAATTTTTCAATTAAAGGTGCAGTGTGTAAGTTTTAGCGGCATCTAGCAGTGAGGTTGTGAATTGCAACCCCTCCCCTTCGAAGAACATAGAGAAGCTACGGTGGCTGACACAGGACAAATATGTCGTGGTCTGAGACAGCAGAGAGTGACTAGCGCTCTGTAGAGCAGTTTGTCCGTTTAGGGCTACTGTAGAAACATGACGGCGCAAAATGGAGACTTCACTGTAAGGGGACCTGCCGTGTATGTAGATAGAAATAGCTCATTCTAAGGTAATAAAAACATAACGGTTCATTATGTAAGGTCTTTATACACCACTGAAAATATAGTTATGTATATTATTATTACATTTCTGTCAATAGATCCTCATAAATACTACACACTGCACCTTACAACACAGAGTTATACAAGCTTTTCCTTGCACAGAGCTCATGTATGACTCAATTATGATATTTTATTTTTTATTTTTGGGTGAACTATGCCTTTAAAGGTCCCGTTTTTCCTGTTTTTTTGAAGCTTTGATTGTGTTTACAGTGTGCAATATAACATGTGTTCATGTTTCACGTGTAAAAAAACACAGCATTTTTCACACAATGTACTTATCTGTATACCGCTGTTTTCACTGTCCTAAAAACGGGCTGATGACTTCCTTGTTCTATGAAGTCCCTCCTTCAGAAATACGTAACGAGGTCTGATTGTGCAAGCAGTTCCTGTGTTGTGATTCGACAGCAGCTTAGCGCACGTTGCCCGGTACCAGAGATGCATGCGCTCAGTGTTCTAGTGATGCCATTAAAGAAGGAAGGAGAGGGATGTAGTCCTAATCGTCCGTTCGCTGTAGGCTTTGAAAGGGGACTTCTGTTAAATAAAATATCTCGCTTGGCATTGAACTTTGAGCTTTATAATTTTACAGGTATTATTTATGCTCTAACAGCAACATTACACACTAACTAAAGTTTGAAAAACGGGATCACGAAGAACGGGACCTTTAAGTCACCATGAAATCAAAATTGACAATTCTTATTTTTTTATGGAATATTGCAGTGTTTATTATAAATTAATCATTAAATGATATTAGTGCACTTTTTTTTTTTAAATTAATGCGTCTCGTAATCTTGAATCAAAATAACGTCCCCTCCCACTTGCAGTGACATCTCTTCTCTTCTCTGATGATGTGTTTACTGGAATGAGGGCGGGGCAACCTGTCACTCACGTAAGATCCACCAATAGCAAACCACAACCATCCAATCAGTTCCCCTTGGACTAAATCAAGTCCCGCCCTACATTTGTTCTTGTTTGAGAAGCTGTTTCACTCAGATTTACACCACAACAAGGAAGTAAAGTGAATCGCAACTTCAGTTTCATTCCAACTTTAAAAACTGGCATCTTTTTCCTTGCCTTGTTAGAATACATCAGCTTGTCCATGCCGATCTCTTGTTTGTAGCTCTCCAAGTCAAACTCAATGTCTTGATACATCTTCCATTCCTCATCAGAAAGATGTGCGACTGCTTCCCTAATGCCGGGAATGAGGATCTTCCCACTTGGGTCTATGAGTTTGTCTGTGTAAAAAGTTGATTGATTAATAATGAGCTGGTGGTGAAATACTAAAGAGCCGAATGTTTTAATAAGCACCTAAGATGCCGATCAGGTCTGTCATTGGTTCTATTACTGTTCCTCCATAAACTCCAGAGTGCAAATCCTTCTTGGGTCCCTCCACCTATACCATCATTTAAAAACAAACGCATGTGTAATTAAAAATTAATCAAAAATACTTCATAAATCAAACAAAGCAACTGACAGGATGCAGACAAACTTAATATATTTCATATATATATATACATATATATACTTCATATATTATGTTGCAAGCAGTGTAGGGTAAGTAACTAAGTGCTAGCTAATAATTTAATCTTCGCTAATATAATTAGATTACTGTACTAATTACTCTCTTTAAAGTATTGCATTACTTATTACTTTCTAAATCCCATATCAACCTCGGCCAGCTGAACAATACAAGGATAGACATGAAGCTGCTTTTTTAATTTTTTCAAATAAATAATATAAAACTGCATATCAATTATTCTTGAACTAACTAAAGTATTTAAAGGGAGAAGGTACATTAAAAACATGCATTTTAACATCAGACGTTACATTTTAATGATTATATAGAATTTTTAAATAGTCTATTCAGTATTTAATGTAATTACATCAGAAGTAACTATTTAAATTACAGACAAAATTAAGATAAATTAATTGATTTTAACAGAAAAGTAATTAAATTACTTAGTAATGAGTTACACCCAACATTGGTTGGATGTTAATACTGGTTATTAACCTATGATTTTTTTTCTTGATATTTTGTGACTTTCGACACTCTGCTCTGTAAAAAATAAAAACGGAAAATGTACTGGTAATTTTCTGCCCGTACATGATCCAGTAATTTCACGGAAATTTCCGTTAACCCTTAAGGGTGCATTCACACTTCGGTTCGATTCGGTTGGTCCGGACCAAAAAACAAAAACAAAACATATAGTCCTGGTCCGCTTAGAGTTCACACTAGCATTTTTAACAGCGAACATAAAGTTACCGAACCAAAGGCATAGGGATACGGTCCCAACCTGATTGGTCAGCTTTTATGACGTATATTTTGCGACGGAGCTTGCTTACCGAACATTCAAAACAATGCTGTGTGCTGGATTAAACGCCATCATTTTATGCGTGTACATATGGTTTTATTTTTATCAGCTGAGAACTCACGAAGAGCTCATAAAATGTTCAAAACATTCAAAACAGCAGCAGGATTTCCTCCGTTGTATGCAGAAACGAAGATCTGCATATATCGATGAGGCACTTTACCTCCTCGTTGCTCCACGTTTGCCCTCTACTCATTTTGGATACACCGATCTTTCCACGTCGTCAAATCAGCTGACTTGAAGCGTCGCATGTTGTGACATCACGTCCTGTTTTTGGTTCGTTTACATGTCTTTGGTCCGTGTTGCATTCATATATCAATCAAACCGCACCAGAGTTGGTTTGGAAGCAGACCGAGACCCATCTTTTTAGCGGTCTCTGTCCGCTTGTTTGGTGCGCACCAGGGTTCGGATGGCAGCGTTCACATATGTTCAAATGAACCGCACTAACCGAGCAATCGCACCAGGGTTCGTTTTAATCGAACGAAACATGACAAGTGTAAACGCACCCTAAAACACAAACTAATTCAATGTGTAATTCAAAACACAGGTAAAAAACCTGTACGGAAAATTCCTTCATATTTATAAAGTACATTGTGCCCTATTTTTACAGACTTTTTTATACAGTGCGTGTTGTGGAATGTGCTTATAAAATTTCCATTTGCGGGTCAATTTGACCCACATATTTCAATTTAGTTTTAAAAATCCTATGCTCTCATGTTTGTTTTTTTGTAATGTGTGAGAACTATTAATGCAATCGTTTTGAATCCAATCACGGTCAATTTGATCCACAACATAATGATCATAGCCAGATTTTACATTATACAAGGCATGTGTATATTACATGATATTTGGCACATGAAGAGCATCTGAACTGTTTGATCTCAGTACCTCAGCGAAGAAGTAGCAGTTGCCTCTTGTTCCGTAAGTCAGCGCGGGTCGTTTGCTGAGCCAAACACAGTCAGAGATGATGATATAATCTACATCTGAGAAGAACGTCTCGTTCTGGGCCACAATCATGTCATCTAGGCCGTTAGAGCCAGTCTCTTCCATTCCCTCAATGATGAATTTAACATTCACCGGCAGCTCCTGTAGGACACAGTTTGAACTTCAAACTCTGGACAAAAAGCCAAGAGCAACATGTTGCATTTGAAGAATTATAACATTTCTTTTCATTTCAACTTGTCTTACAATGTCAAGGGCTTTGTAGACCTCCACCGTGTGGATCCAGGCCAACACTGGTGCTTTGTTATCAGAGGCTCCTCTTCCATATAGATTTCCTAGGAGTAAACTAAACGTATCATCATCTGATTTTCTGTTGAAATCACCATGAAATTAATGAAAGTTTTTAATGAAAATATTGCAGTGTTTACTATTAACTTAAGAAAAAACAATTTCTATAAAATGAAACCATGGACATCATTATTACTTGTAATCTTTAATCAAAATAACCCCTCCCTCTTACAGTTTCATCTCTTCTCTTCTCTGATGATGTGTTTACTGGTGTGAGGGCGGGGCGACCTGTCACTCACATGAGATCGACCAATAGCAAACCACAACCATCCAATCAATTCCCCATAGAGACAGAGCGTATTTAGGCCATCCAATGCTCTCCATTGACTTTGCATTGCGTGAGGCTGCCTCCTTGTCATTTCGGACTTATAACAAAAAACAGAACAATGTATAAATGCTGCTATGTGACAAGGTGTACAGCAAACAAGTAAAAAAACACAGAAATACGTTTTTATAAGTTGTCGACCCAAAAAAACCAGCGTTTACGGAGACAAAAGTGGAGAAGCGCAATAAGACGTGAAGCTTCAGCAGGAACAATGGGAACATTTTGGGATCCTGACACTCAGTATGGCTCAGTGTGCCTATGTGTGCAGTAAACATTTTGTCATTGTTAAGTCAAATATCCAAATGTCAGTTTTATATATTATATTTCCTGTCGCTGGTTACGTTCCCCTCCAGTGGGTGTAGTTCTCAGTGTAATATAGCATGTCGTGCTCTGTCTCAATTGCCTGTATCCACTTTTTTGTCCTTAAACGCTCGTTTTTTGGGTCAACAGCTTATACAAACTTCTGGGTTTTTCGTTCTGGGTTGTTAAGCTTGTTTGCTGTACACCTTGTCACATATCAGCTTTTATACATTGTTCTGTTTTTTGTTGTAAGTTAAAAATGACAAGGAGGCCGCTTCACGCAATACAAAGTCAATGGAGACGGTTTGATTGTTTCCCCCCCGGTGGGTGTGGTCTTCAGATTATGACGCGTGTCGCTCTGTCTTTATGGACAAAATCAAGCCCCGCCCTACATTTATTCTTCTTCTTCGAGAAGCTGTTTCACTTGGATACGTCTCAATAGGGAAGAAAAGATGATCGCAACTTCCATTTCATGACGACATTAAAAGTAAAGTTTTGATACAATTGCTAACACCAGACAAATAGGCAAAGATCTGCTATTACTGGTAAACGTCTGGCAACATTTATTACAGCTATGAAGCATAACTGTGATTATTTCAGTTTTGAGAAAAATGTTGAACCTAAACTTTTAATTGAAGTAACAACAGGTGACAGGGTTACCATTGATATCGGTCAGCTCATACGGTTCTGTTGCCCATCCGTCTTCTTTCTTGGCTGGCTGGACGTCCACGTGACCGTATACGCAAACGGTGCGTTTACTGGTATCATTACCAAACTGTGCCGTGACCACTTTTGGCAGGGCAATTGTGCTTCCGTTGGGCAACTGCACAAGAGGTGAAGGTTTAACTTTGATGGTTTTTAATAATGCTGTGTGTTCTAAATGAAGACACCACAGTTACAGCGCGTGAGTGTGGATGCATTATCTCACCGCCTGCGTTCCGACGTCGATCATTTCCACAGTTCCTCCAATAAGACGGAGTTTCTCTGCTGTCATGTCCATCATTCTGTGTAGGTCAGGTCGCTTTGTAACATCACTAGAGTCGCTTTCCACAGCGATCCACGTTCTCAGTGTCTAAAACAGACATAGAGGCCAAACGTGCTCAAAACTGTATGAGAATTAAATAATTCTGTTTCAATTCATGAGTGTCAATTTAAACTGAATTGGGCACACAGGATGTTGAACTGAATTTGAATTGCAATGACAGGAATAATTTACTGAAATCATGTGATTTGTCTCTATTTTGGGATCTTATTCAACTTAATTTAAGAAATAAATTGATATATTCAAATTTTGAATATATTCAAGGTCCATTAGAGAGGAAACCAACACGGAAACATACAACAACTAACACAAAAAAATACATACATTTAAAAGAGATAATTATACCAGTACTTTCTGGTGATACTTTCATAGGTGATTGGTATCGCACCACACTCTGCTTATGGATTAGACATAATGCATAATAATAATAGCACTCTGTGAATTATTTAGCCGACAAATAAATGTATACATCAAATTCCTTATTAAAGCCATAAAAGTTTTTTTCTCTTGACATACAAAGTAAATGACTTGCACTGCTCCACCTCGTTTTTTTTCTTCAATATAATCCTCGTACAATCATTGTAGGCAACCTGAAGCTTACATAAGCGCACTTTTTTCAGCCCACAAGGGAGAAGTATAAAAGGAAGTACAGTATGCTCTAACAAGGTAAATTCATATATATATATATGTGGTTTTGCTCTATTTTGTGATTTTATTCAACATAATTAAAAAATGTATCAAATTGTAAAGAGGTATAAAAACACACTCACACTATATATATATATATATATATATATATATATATATATATATATATATATATATATATATATATATATATATATATATATATATATATACGGCTGTTAAAATGTAATAAATTAAATTAAAAATATTTAACGTAATTCACGCAGCTTCTGTTTTTTCATCATAATTTGGCTATTATGATCAAGTAGGGACACCACAGGTTAATATGACATTTATTATTGGGTTTATGTGAAGATTGTTTTAAGTTCACTTAAGTTAAAAAATGTTTAAAGCCTAATTAATGTTGAAAATTATATCTTTTTACTGAACTTTAATGTTGAATGTCTATAATTAATGTTTCGTAAAATCTATTTCATTGAGACATCAATAGCAGTATTAGTATCAGTGTACTGGCCTTCATATTTCATATTTAAAATATACTGTCTTTAAGTTGTTTCTACATTAATTTGAAGAGTAACTGAAATTATTACAATATAAAAATATTCATACTCAAAAAGGTGTTTTTTGTTGTTGTTGCTGACCACACTAAATCTTCAAAGAAGAAAAAAAAAGTCCTGTCAATTCTGTGTCTTCTTATCTTGAGTTTAAATAAACAATGCTACCGTCTGCAACTGACTGTGTTGCATTCCTGCAGAGATAAGATGCATCAATAAAGAGCCACAAAGATGTCATTAGAGCATCTGCAGCAGATGGATGCTGTCATTCTGAGCTTCCTCAGCTCAGTTTGGACACGTCACTGGTTATCATATTAAATGAATAAACAACCATAAAATCCCAACCAAGAAGTACCTCGATAAATTCCTCTTCATGAGTGTTGACATATTGAGTCAACTCCTCAAATTTGAAGGAAGACGCTCCTGTCCACAGAAGGAAACAGACTAAACTAATGCTGTTCATCTGTTGAGAGCAAACATAGTCATCAGCAGAAGACTCACACACTCGCAGAATATATTCTCAGAATAAGAAAGATAAATGTTTTAAGAGAAATTCATTGACCTACCATCTCAAGACGATTTGCTTTTGTACGAGGAGGTCCACAGCTCAGCACGGTCAGTGCTCTCTCCAGATGAGGCGGTGTTAAATAGTTTTCATCGTAAGGAACCTCCCGTCGAGATAAGGCCACTGAAGTCTCCTTTGCATGGAAAAAAAACAGCTTATAGCTGCCAAAATGAATTTTCTTGCTGGCAAACACAATCCAAGCAAGGCTGAGTAAACCCCTCCCGCTGAGTTTCAGTATACGGAAAGAGATCAACTACATTCCAAAGATCAAACACTTATAGACAAGTGATTGTTGAAAGGACAAACATAACTATTTCACTAGATAACCTAACAGCTCTTTGATGCAGACTTGACAAAATTGAGTTCAACTGGACGATTAGGTGAAGTAAGACCTTGTAATTTCAATATGACGCAGAGATTTGAATAACACAGGCTTATGCAGTAAAGCCTTGTGGTTAAACTGAGGGAACATTCTCAGAGCGTTCTGACAAGGTTCTCTGAAATTTATGAACAAATGTTTTTTCCAGTAATGTTAATGTTCACTCAAAGTGATCTGGTCTTTAATAAAGTTCTCAAAATGTTAGAAGAACATTTATACATTGTTCATCGTACATTTTTTCCCTGAAACATTTATTGGCAGTGGCTCAGTGGTTCTTGTACTGTAGGTTGTCTACTAACCGGAAGGTTGGTGGTAGGGATGTTCGATTCCAGGTTTTTTGGAATCGACTCCAATTCCCGACTCCCACTGTAGGAGTCTATGGAATCGACTCCTCGACTCCATTTACTTTACATCAAAACAGGGTCGGAAATAAGACAAAATTGCAGTTGTTACACACTTAAATTATTTCTCCCCCAACACAAAGCCTTAAAATCCCCTTATTAAAACCTCGCTCCTTTTAGTGTGATCGTCCAAATGAGTCCAATTTAGCGATTACTTGATGAGTAGCTATCAGCGTTTCTACCTAGCTGTTGCCGATACCTAATTTTACAAAGGAAAAAAAAGTCATGAAAAAATCTGTTGTCGAGTGTTGGGGCTAAACGCACATGATCATTGTCTTAAAAGGTGAGTTAAAGATATAAATATAATAATGTACACTTATTCATGTATTTCTTCTTGATGTGAGTTTTTTTTTGGATTTAGTTTAATGATTATGAACACAAGGTTAACCATAGAAAACCAAATTTATGTTTATTGCATTAATAGGCACTATCAACTAAACTAAAGCTAGCATGGAGGAAGCCTATGTATAATTACAAACTAAAGTCGCTGTGACTGTTTTCTATTTCTAAAGGAAGCACTCAAATAAATGTGTGTGAAAGTTTCTGCAGCGACAGCTCTCTGACGCGATGTTTTACGTCAGTGTCTGAATTCCTCGCTTCATTTCATTCACTCCTTGCTTATAGTGCACTCAACTGCCATGCACTTTATAGGGATTAGAGAATTATTAAACAAGTGAGCGATTTCGGACACAGCAACAGAGTCGACACCGAGAGTCGATTCCTGTGCTGGAGTCGACCCCGACTCTGGGGCTATTTAGAGTCGAGGAATCGACTCTTTTGGAGTCGACTCCCCATCACTAGTTGGTGGTTCTATCCCCGGTTCCACCTGACCAAGGTGACCAAGGTGTCCACCTGTCGAGGTGTCCATGAGCAAGACACCTAACCCCAGCTGCTCCTGATGAGCTGGATGGTGCCTTGCATGGCTGACACCACCATCGGTGTATGAATGGGCGAATGAATGGGCGAATGAATGGGCGAATGTGAGGTAATATGTAAAGCGCTTTGGTGGCTGTGGGTCTGTTGAATGCGCTATATACACTCACCTGAAGGATTATTAGGAACACCTGTTCAATTTCTCATTAATGCAATTATCTAATCAACCAATCACATGGCAGTTGCTTCAATGCATTTAGGGGTGTGGTCCTGGTCAAGAAAATCTCCTGAACTCCAAACTGAATGTCAGAATGGGAAAGAAAGGTGATTTAAGCAATTTTGAGCGTGGCATGGTTGTTGGTGCCAGACGGGCCGGTCTGAGTATTTCACAATTTGCTCAGTTACTGGGATTTTCACGCACAACCATTTCTAGGGTTTACAAAGAATGGTGTGAAAAGGGAAAAACATCCAGTATGCGGCAGTCCTGTGGGCGAAAATGCCTTGTTGATGCTAGAGGTCAGAGGAGAAAGGGCCGACGGATTCAAGCTGATAGAAGAGCAACTTTGACTGAAATAACCACTCGTTACAACCGAGGTATGCAGCAAAGCATTTGTGAAGCCACAACACGCACAACCTTGAGGTGGATGGGCTACAACAGCAGAAGACCCCACCGGGTACCACTCATCTCCACTACAAATAGGAAAAAGAGGCTACAATTTGCACGAGCTCACCAAAATTGGACAGTTGAAGACTGGAAAAATGTTGCCTGGTCTGATGAGTCTCGATTTCTGTTGAGACATTCAGATGGTAGAGTCAGAATTTGGCGTAAACAGAATGAGAACATGGATCCATCATGCCTTGTGCAGGCTGGTGCAGGCTGGTGGTGGTGGTGTAATGGTGTGGGGGATGTTTTCTTGGCACACTTTTGGCCCCTTAGTGCCAATTGGGCATTGTTTAAATGCCACGGCCTACCTGAGCATTGTTTCTGACCATGTCCATCCCTTTATGACCACCATGTACCCATCCTCTGATGGCTACTTCCAGCAGGATAATGCACCATGTCACAAAGCTCCAATCATTTCAAATTGGTTTCTTGAACATGACAATGAGTTCACTGTACTAAAATGGCCCCCACAGTCACCAGATCTCAACCCAATAGAGCATCTTTGGGATGTGGTGGAACGGGAGCTTCGTGCCCTGGATGTGCATCCCACAAATCTCCATCAACTGCAAGATGCTATCCTATCAATATGGGCCAACATTTCTAAAGAATGCTTTCAGCACCTTGTTGAATCAATGCCACGTAGAATTAAGGCAGTTCTGAAGGCGAAAGGGGGTCAAACACAGTATTAGTATGGTGTTCCTAATAATCCTTTAGGTGAGTGTAAATGCAGTCCATTTACCATTTTTTGGTAACACTTTAGAAAAATGGTCATTAGTTAACATTAGTTAATGTATTAACTAACATGAACTAACCATGAGCAGTACATTTGTTACTGTATTTGTTTATCTTTGTTAACGTTAGTTAATATAAATCCAGCTGTTCATGGTTTGTTCATGTTAGTTCACAGTGCATTAACTAATGTTAACAAGATTTTAATAATGCATTAGTAAATGTTGAAATTAACATTAACAAAGATGAATAAACGCTTTATAAGTGCAGGTCATTATTAGTTAATGCTAACTAATGTAGTTAACTAATGTTAGCTAATGACCATTATTCTAAAGTGTTACCCATTTTTTTAGTTGAACAATAGTCTACTTGTTTCAGAATGTTAAGATAAAAAAAAACAGCCATTTAGAACAGTTACCTTAATAGGTTTTAATAGATTCCTCATGCCGAGAACATAGATACCAATTTTGCCATAGTCGGCAGAACTTCCTTTCCGCCATTTTTATTTTTTTGAAGAAGAAAAAACGTGGTGACGAGTGGAGCATGAGCTTTTAGGACAGATATACAGTATGTTAAATATTTTATATTGCTGTACTTATTCAGCAAGTGCTATGCTATGCTAATGCTATCAAAGCATTGTGGTACCAATTAGCAAGGTAGCATTGAATTAGCTAGTTAAAGCTAGCCAAGTTTCCACTATTAAACATATTTAAGCTGATCATTTTTATTTGTATTTAACTGTATAAATTATCTTACTCAAATATTTGAAGTTAAGAGCAATTAAAATGTATGAGAACAAAATAAAAACCTGTAAGTTCTGCTTACTGTCACTTACAATGTCTGTCAAGTTCTTTTGTCACAGTTTCCCGCTAATTGTCTGTTTTCTTAGTTACCCTAGTTAGGTCCTGTCTCAAATGGCACCCTAAACCCTCACGGTCTTCCTCTGAGTCCGCACTTTCACGACATAATGCCGCTTTGACTGCTGGGAAGAAGTCCGTTGCGTAGCTCGCATCAGTGCGGGATCGGCAAAAGTGCGCATCGAGGGCACTCGCGAGCACCCTTCTGAGACCTAAAATGACAACTGGGACACCCTGCGGTCTCGTGGATTTAACGGACACACGCACGCACCGGCCATTGTAAGTCCACAAGACCAAAAGTGGTCCCATTTGGGACAGGGCCTTCGTAGCCTAGTTTGGTACAGCTGTGTTTAGTTAATCAGCTTGTTTCTGTTAAAGGAACACGCCGACTTTTTGGGACTTTAGCTTATTCACCGTGTCCCCCAGAGTTAGATAAGTCCATATATACCATTCTCATCTCCGTGCATGCCATAACTCTGTCTGACGCACCCACCGCTAGCCTAGCTTAGCACAAAGACTGGAGGTAAAAGGCTCCAGCTAGCCTACTGCTCAATAAGTGACAAAATAACACCAACATTTTCCTATTTACATGTTGTGATGTGTATAGTTACATTGTGTACTAAGACAGACGGAAAATGAAAAGTTGCGATTTTCTAGACCGATATGGCTAGAAACTATACTCTCGTTCCTGCATAATAATCAAGGAACTTTGCTATGATATTACACAGCGCCTGAAAAAAGTCCCCAGCGCTCCCTGTGCAAACAGGTTGTCACGGTGGTTATGTTGACGGAAGTTAGCCTATTTTCAGGCACTGCGTAATATCATTGCCTGTGCACCCATGGTACGGCACAAAGTTCCTTGATTATTACACAGTAATGAGAGTATAGTTCCTAGACATCGCAACTTTTCATTTTTCGTCGTAACTATACACATCACAACATGTAAATAGGAAAATGTTGGCGTTATTTTTGTCTAGTCACTGTTATGTTGGAGTGTTTCTGTTTGTTCCAGAGCGTCATTATTAAAGTTTAAGTTTGAATTTTGATTGAGTCTTCAGCCTGTTCCTGGTTCACCAACCATTACACTTAAAGTCCCAGTGAACCGGAAGTTGCAACCGTCTTTATTTCAGTGATTTGACGTATTTCCGAGAGAAACGGAATACTAAATGAGCAGAACAGAGGGCGTGGTTTGTTTCCAACCCCCCTCCCCCCCGTGTGACCTGATTGGATATAGAAACGTAGGCGTTTCATTCAGAAATGGAGGCAGATCTGAACGCAAGTTCAATGGGCGTGTTTAATGATGGCATGTCGAAGCCCAAGCCGTCAAACAGACGTCATAAAAAATGGCCTACCAATGTAGAGAGGAGGAGCATTTTCAGATTTTGATTAAAGATTACGAAGCCAAATAATTTTTTGATGCTGATTGACTTGCACGGATGGAAAACTTGCAATTTGCGCTAACAAAGTAAATATAGTTGATTTCATGAGGACTTTAAAGGGGCACTTCAGTGCTGGGAAGATGAATGTGTATTTAAACAGTGTCATTTATGTAGTAGAAATGTGACATTATTTTTTAATTTGGTGCCTTCTAGACTGAGAAAAGACAGGAAATGTATTTTTGTCTCATGTGGATGAAAGACAACAACTCCCAGAATGCACTTGCTTCGCTGCACACTCCCTACACCGCCCCCACCATCGTTTTGATCTATAATAATACAATAATTATAATAATATAATAATTTCGTTCAGTTAGAGAATAAACACTACAATTAAATACTGAACGTATCTTTTCAATAAAAAGTGAGTGAGCAGAACGAAAGTCACGGGACAAAGCGAAGAGCTGAGGTGAGCTGTGAGCCGTGAGCGCGGCTGTCATTCTCAGGGTGTGTCCAGTCTGGTTTTCAGATCCAATATGGAAGCTAAACCTTCATAGGAATTCATTGAAAAGTTGAAACACTCATCTTGCTCTGCAACGCTCCGTTATGAATGCCCGATTCGAGCGGCCGTGCGCATTTACATTCTGTGCGTGAGATCTCTCCCCCTGTGAGCGGGTTGATAACATGCGGAACAGCTCCTTCTACTGGCTGTATTAGCCTCTGGCCAAAAAATCCTCAGATGCCTAGCCGTCATCGGAGGATTTTTTCCAGAAATAAAATGCATAATTCTCTCGTCTCAGGGGGATATGAGGGGGGGAAAGTACCATAATTAAAATATACTACGGGGTTTCTGATACAAAGCTTAATGATAAATCACTGAAGTTACCCTTTAAAGGTCCCGTTCTTCGTGATCCCATTGTTCAAACTTTAGTTAGTGTGTAATGTTGCTGTTAGAGCATAAATAATACCTGTAAAATTATAAAGCTCAAAGTTCAATGCCAAGCGAGATATTTTATTTAACAGAAGTTCCCTTTCAAAGCCTACAGCGAACGGCCGGCTTGGACTACATCCTGGTACTTCCTTCATTAATTACGTCAGTAGAACAGACTAACCTCCGCCCACAAGAATACGCGAAAAAGGGGGCATGGTCTTGTTGCTGTCCCACATGGAGAAGAGGAAGTGTTGCGTGGAGAAGACGAGGAAGTGTTGCGTTTGAGTGTGTTTGTCGCCATGTCGTCGAGACGCTGTTATTTTCATCCCGGAGTCAAATCACCTTTGTTTGGCTTTCCCAGGAACGCTGTAGAGATCATTGAGCGCATAGCCGCATACATCTCCCCGTTAAGAGGCGTGACCTTTCCGTGCGTGCACTAAGCTGCTGTCGAATCACAACACAGGAACCGGGAAACGTGCGCTAAGCTGCGGTCAAATCACAACACGGGAACCGCTGGCACAATCAGAACTCGTTACGTATTTCTGAAGGAGGGACTTCATAGAACAAGGAACTCATCAGCCCGTTTTTAGGACAGTGAAAACAGCGGTATACAGATAAGTAAATTGTGTGAAAAATACTGTGTTTTTTTACACGCGAAACATGAACACATGTTATATTGCACACTGTAAACACAATCAAAGCTTCAAAAAAACACGAAAAATGGGACCTTTAACTTAAAAAAAATTGATGTAACTGATTGCCTCAATTTTGGGGGGTTTTCCAACTTATTCGGGTTTACAGTGTAGTAAACGAATGTACAGTATAGATGACTTCAAAATGCAAATAAACGTTGATGTGAAACTGATATACTGTATCAGCAGAATTATTTAAAGGGATAGTTCACCCAAAATCATAATTTACTCAAATACTCACCCCTCAAGTTGTTCCAAACCTGTATTAATTTCGTTCTGCTGAACTCAAAATAAAATATTTTGAAGGACGTTTGTAACCAGGCCGCTTTGGGGCACCATTGACTTCCATAGGAAAAAACAAAAATACTGTGGAAGTCAGTGGTTTCCCACATTCTCCAAAATATCCTTTGTGTTTACCTGAACAAAGACATCCATACAGGTTTGGAACAACCTGAGGGTGGTGAGTAAATGATGACAGAATTTTCATTTTTGGGTGAACTATCCCTTTAAGCCATTTGTACTTTAAACACAGGGGGCCTAATTAAGCGATCAACGATGAATTTTTCTTTAATTATGTTGACAGGTTCAACATGCAGTTAATTCACAGCGTGCTAAATATTTCCGTTCCTTTTAACTTGTGCATCCTCTGCCAGTTGTTAGATGAGGCAAGTGAACGCTCCAATGTGCAAAATCCTACACCAATAATAACTTCCACTTTTACAAGCATAAGCAGGCTGTGGTCATACCAGCAAACAGTAAATCCTCCATGCGTTGAATATATGAGTCGGGGTTACAGAACAATAGGTTAGTTCAGCATTTCTGGAATTCTGACCTTTGAAAGTTGGATTAGTCGAGATTAACTGTATGGAGCAAATCTTTTAACATCAAGGTCCTTTAAAAACTTACACAAAAGGCAAATTCAGAGGAATACCACAAGATGGGGCCATTGAAAATAAGATTTTAGACTTGAAGTTGTCTGATAATAATCATCTACAATCCAGATTTTATTACATTATGCCATTTAATACTACAATAAGGTGACCAGCAAAAGATATTTCTTTAATTTCTCTGTTGTTTTGATTATATATATATATATATATATATATATATATATATATATATATATATATATATATATATATATATATACAACACAGTAAAACAGTATTATTGTTGAAATATTGTTGTCATTTGAAATAACTGATTTCTATTGTAATATACTTGTGTAGTTTAATATATTTAATACAAATGTAATTCATTACTGTGATGTAGTGTCACATGATCCTTCAGAAATCATTCGTACAGTTGCACTGTTCAGCACTAGGTGGCGATGTCGACACATTACCAATCCATCCTCATTCTTTTTGGTTGAAACTACACTTGAATGGAAAAGTTTACTAATACATTATTCATACATCATGCACAGACATTCTTAAGTACTACAGTATATAATAAAACAAATGCAATTCCTCAACTAATTATTACCTTGATAATAAGAGTTTTTATGTTTTCTTTTGTTTTTTTAGACTAGAGGATGTTTCAGCCTGACGATTTGGGCCTAAAGTGGTTGCAAAAGCTTCATCAGAGTCACAGCGCTTGCCTTTTTCCTTTGAAGGATCCTAGAAGAAAATATATGTCAGAATTTATATTTAAAGGTAATGCAAAAGAAAAAAAAAGAAAAAACTCACCTGGTTCAACCACATTCCGTTTTCCCATTAGACCCACAAAAGTCTGGAATTTCTGCCCTGGAAGTCATTTGTGAGATGATCAGAAAACACATGATCATACGTGATTCAGCATGAGCAGACACTTTTTCTTTTGAAAACACTTTAAAGGGTTAGTTCACCCAAAAATGTAATTCCTCACCCTCATGTCATTCCAAACCCATAAGACCTTCGTTCATCTTCAGAACACAAATGAAGATATTTTTGATGAAATCTGAGATCTCTCTGACCCCTCCTAGACAGCAATGTGATGAACACTTTCAAGGTCCAGAAAGGTAGTAAAGACATTGTTAAAATAGTCCATGTGACTCCAGTGGTTCAACCTTAATGTTATGAAGCGACGAGAATAGTTTTTGAGCGCAAAAACAAACAAAAATAACGACTTTATTTAACAATTTCATTCTAGCATGTGTCAGTCTTCTACGCAGTTTACGTTGTAAACAGTGCAGCTCTTGATTTCATCAAAATATCTTCATTTGTGTTCTGAAGATGAACGAAGGTCTTACGGGTTTGGAACGACATGAGGGTGAGGACTTAATGACAGAATTTACATTTTTGGGCGAACTATCTCCTTAATAGTCACATTCACTTAAATGCACAGATTATAGGGCACACAGTCATACGTGCAAAAAAACAAAGTAAGAAATCTTGAGGAATTTGATCAGGAAAACACGCCAAAATCCAGCCTGTACTTACGTCTCCGTGTTATCTGTGATTTTGCTGTGAAGAGAAAGCAACATTTACATTACACCTGATGTCACCATAATTATTAATATAATTATGTATATAAATATTATATACATATATACAGTACCAGTCAAAAGTTGGAAACGTTTTTGAAAGAAGTCTTATGAACATCAAGCTGCATTTATTTGATCAAAAATACAGAAAAAAAACTGTAATATTGCGAAATATTACAATTTAAGATAATGGTTTTCTTTTTTATAATAAATTGTATTATTTAAAATATTCTTTCTTTTTAAAAAAATTAATTAACTTTTATTCATCAAGGATGTGTTAAATTGATAAAAAGGGAAAGTAAAGATGTATATTGTTAGAAAATATTTCTATTTTGAATAAATGCTGTTCTTTTAAACTTTTTATTCCTGAATCCTGACAAAAGTATCAAAGGTTCAAAAAATATGAAGCAGCACAACTGTTTCCAACATTGATAATAAATCCTCATATGAGAATGATTTCTGAAGGATCATGTGACACTAAAGACTGGAGTAATGATGCTGAAAATTCAACTTTGATCACAGGAATAAATTACATTTTAAAGTATATTAAAATAGAAAACAGTTATTTAAAATTGTAATAATATTTCACAATATTACAGTTTTTTTTCTGTATTTTTGATCAAATAAATGCAGCCTTGATGAGCATAAGATGAGCATCATTTTTTTTCACGTTTCCAATTTTACTTTTGACTATATATATTTACACTCACCTGAAGGATTATTAGGAACACCTGTTCAATTTCTCATTAATGCAATTATCTAATCAACCAATCACATGGCAGTTGCTTCAATGCATTTAGGGGTGTGGTCCTTGTCAAGACAATCTCCTGAACTCCAAACTGAATGTCAGAATGGGAAAGAAAGGTGATTTAAGCAATTTTGAGCGTGGCATGGTTGTTGGTGCCAGACGGGCCGGTCTGAGTATTTCACAATCTGCTCAGTTACTGGGATTTTAATGCACAACCATTTCTAGGGTTTACAAAGAATGGTGTGAAAAAGGAAAAACATCCAGTATGCGGCAGTCCTGTGGGCGAAAATGCCTTGTTGATGCTAGAGGTCAGAGGAGAATGGGCCGACTGATTCAAGCTGATAGAAGAGCAACTTTGACTGAAAAAACCACTCGTTACAACCGAGGTATGCAGCAAAGCATTTGTGAAGCCACAACACGCACAACCTTGAGGTGGATGGGCTACAACAGCAGAAGACCCCACCGGGTACCACTCATCTCCACTACAAATAGGAATAAGAGGCTACAATTTGCACGAGCTCACCAAAATTGGACAGTTGAAGACTGGAAAAATGTTGCCTGGTCTGATACTTGATTTCTGTTGAGACATTCAGATGGTAGAGTCAGAATTTGGCATAAACAGAATGAGAACATGGATCCATCATGCCTTGTTACCACTGTGCAGGCTGGTGGTGGTGGTGTAATGGTGTGGGGGATGTTTTCTTGGCACACTTTAGGCCCCTTAGTGCCAATTGGGCATCGTTTAAATTGTTTCTGACCATGTCCATCCCTTTATGACCACCATGTACCCATCCTCTGATGGCTACTTCCAGCAGGATAATGCACCATGTCACAAAGCTTGAATCATTTCAAATTGGTTTCTTGAACATGACAATGAGTTCACTGTACTAAAATGGCCCCCACAGTCACCAGATCTCAACCCAATAGAGCATCTTTGGGATGTGGTGGAACTGGAGCTTCAAGCCCTGGATGTGCATCCCACAAATCTCCATCAACTGCAAGATGCTATCCTATCAATATGGGCCAACATTTCTAAAGAATGCTTTCAGCACCTTGTTGAATCAATGCCACGTAGAATTAAGGCAGTTCTGAAGGCGAAAGGGGGTCAAACACAGTATTAGTATGGTGTTCCTAATAATCCTTTAGGTGAGTGTATATGTATATATATAAATTTACCTTTTCCTCATTAGACTGAAAACCTGTTGTAGTCCAGGAGTTTGGCTGGCTCTTTCCAACAGTGTCTGTAGCTCCGACTCCAGCAAATTTACCTTCAGATGATATAATTACTTTATAAGTATGCAACCAACTGATAATCTTCCATTGGATACTGTTGTTAAAATATCTTATATTAAAAATTAATATAATTGAATATTACAGTTCTGTGCAAATGCTATCACTTCTGTATAACTAGAACAACAATGCAAGACTGAAATCACCAACCTCGTCTGACCTGTCATTCATCCGGTTATCCTCATCAGGATTGAAGTTCTGGCACAAAATATCTGTCAAAGCAGACAAGAGCAGAAGAATCAGCAGGAAGATCTTCATGATGCACTGATGTCTTTGCAGTTGTGACCAGACCAAATCACTTTCGTCTGATGCCAAACTCTTAGGCTGTTCTCTAACAGAAACCCAATAAATTCAGACTGGAGCTAAATAACCTGAGCATTGCCTGTGCTGATCCCTTTACACAGATGTGGTGCGAACAGGAGCTCTGTTTAAATAGGGCTGGTGAAATAGACACATGATAAATCAGGTGGCAATTATGAATTATTAAAAGAAAATTGCTGCTTCACTGGATTATCCCTGTGAGATTCATCCACCATCGATTTCAGCTATTATTCTAATGATTCTGCATTTGACCTCTGATCGACTCCTTGTTCAGATCATTTGAGATGCTTGATTCATTTGAAGGAGTCTCAGAATTACAGTAACTTCATGACACTTCATGCTCACTCATTCATTTGACTGATGCGGCTGGGATTGATTTCTGTAAATCAATATTGTCCATATGGTGCTTGTCTGCATGAGTCAGTGTTTGAACCATAAAATGGAGTCATGTAAAGGGACATTCTATTTTATTTTTCCTTTAATAAATATTTTATATTTATATATTTACTTATATTTGGTTCTGGTTGATCATTTTAAAGGATTCTTTAGCAACTTGAAAACATTTGTTTGATTTAAATACATTTTAATATATAATTTACTAATATTAATTAGCAATATTTCATTTATTTTCATTTAATTGCTTAACATAATTACATGATTATTGAATATTATTGAGAGCAGGTGTTCATAACAGTATTAATGATAAATGAATTAATGAAATGTGGTTATTTATTAATTAACTACATTAATAGTTACATTTGAAAGTGCATGCTGCACAATAAGCAAGAAAAAGGGAAATATGATGCCAAAAGAATAACCATATGTGATATGATGAAGAAAAAAAATCTATATGATGAAATGTGAAAAGTGTTGTTGTGAACTCAAATTATAAATATAGCCTAAAAATTAAAATTAAAATGAAAAATGTTTCCTTTGGAACTAATTGAAATAAGTTTAAGTTGAATTACTAACATTATTCAAACTAAAACTTAAATAAATTAGTCATGCTAAATAGAAAATCATAATAATGACAAAAGCACAAAATTACAAAAACTTAAATTAAAAACGTAATATTTAAAAATGTAAAGCTAATTCAAAATATTAATAAATACTTTAATAGTTGGCTATGTCAATAATACACAAAATGACGTAATTAATTCAAAGAAACAAAACATTAAAGATGCCCCCAAGGACATAATAACATAAAAGTCTCTGAAATGGATATCCGATTAAATAAAATGAAATAGATTTTCAAGTCGTTGCTGTTCTTTCCCCTACAGTATTTGAATGTATTGTTCTGTATAGCTGTAATATTTTTTAGAATGTTAAAACTGAAATGTGGTAGAAGACTACTTGGTTTATTGAAGAAATTCAAACTTTTGGAAGACCCAAGTTAATTTTTATTTAATTTTTTTATTCAATTTATTTTTTTGTTTAATTTATATCTAGTTGTGCTCTGTTATTTAGAGTTTGCTTCTGAATTTGAATTGCCTTATTGTAATTCTGTTTCTTGCAATAAAAAAAAAAAAAAAATCTGTAATATTATTTTGCATAGTAACCGGCTACTTCTCGTCTCTTATTGGCCATTTGAACATGTCACTCAAACCTGACAGGCCTCCGTAGGACACGCCCCCGCGTTCATCCATATGAGGAAGAACTTGAATAAAAGTGAAACAATGTTAGAGATAAACAGTTTCAGGACCGGAGACTTTTACGAACAGCTTAATAGTTCACAGACGTGTTTATGAACAAATAAATGCCCGTTTAGAATTGAGAATCATGTATTATTGTCGATTACTGCTGATGTATTTGTATCTGTTATATTTATGCGTTGCGTTTCACGTAAATGCATCGACTCGAAATGCGAAATCCTTTGATAATCTGGAGCAAATAGACTCTGTGGGTAACACCGGATCCAACGGAAGGTCCAGTGAAGGTCTCGGGGGGTTTGATCCTGGTGATCCTGCTCCTGCCTTTCAGGTCCAAACTCTGGATGGAGTGTTTGTTTACAATCCTCAGAATCACTCGAGGCGCGCGCTCATCGTTCACGCGTTCACTAATAAATCCGCCTTTCTGGAGGTCCTGTGGACCTGGAGCGAGTCTCTGTCAGACCTGCTGGAGTATCTGCCCTCCAGCACTGAAGTCCTGCTCCTGTCCCTGGATGAGACTGCCGTGCAGGACGCCCTCTGGATGAGAGAGCAGGTGTACAGAGCCGCTGCCCACAGGTACTGACAACTCAAATACAGACACACCTACCGTTATATTACCGTCTGATACTATCACTGTAAATGTATGTAATGTGAAGTATTTATTTATTTCAAAAAGTACCAGATTTTATGATTTTGGACATTAATTTAAACTTGTAGAACTCTTTACATTGCTTTGGAGAGCCATTTAAATAAGTATTACCATAGTAAATGTGAATAAACATATTAAAAAGACATGCACAGGCAGACCAGCTTTTTAAATATATATGTTTACATTTATTCATTTAATCATTCATTTATATCCATCCATCCTTCCATAAATCCATCAATCCATTCCTCCTTCCTTCATTCCAAACAAATTTTTTCATCCATCCATTCATTCATTCAAATCCATCCTTCATTCCTTCCATCCATTCAAATTGTCCATCCATCCATTAATTCAAATTTACTTCCATCTATCCATCCTTCCTTCCTTCCAACCAAATTTCCTTACTTCCATCCATCCATCCACCCACCCATCCATCCTTCCTTCCAGCCTTCCTTCCACCCATCCACCCACCCATCCATCCTTCCTTCCATCCTTCCTTCCATCCATCCACCCACCCACCCATCCTTCCTTCCTTCCATCCATTCAAATTTCCTTCCATCCATCCATCTATCCTTCCTTCCATCCATCCATCCAAAAATATTAGTTTTTATTATGATTTTAGGACATCATGGTAACACCGTAGTGTTAATTAAATTACTTTCGAGAACCTTTTAAATAATTGCCATAGTATATGAATAATTTGAAAACGTGTAGACATATAGAGACACAGACAGACCGTTTTTTTTTTAATTCCTATATTTATTATTTATTTTTGGACATCATGGTAATATTGTATTATTCGTAATTACTTTGGAAAAGGATATATCAAAGTATCATGGTATTACCATCTGACACCATGACTGTAGCACTGTATCACTACAGTACGCAAAAATGTCATTAAGGCATTAATTAACTAACCTTAAAGGTGCAGTGTGTAATATTTATGATGCTCTATTGGCAGAAATGCAATATAATAAACATAGCTATGTTTTCAGTGGTGTATAAAGACTTTACATAATGAACTGTTATGTTTTTATTACCTTAGAATGAGCCATTTTTATCTTCTTACTCCGCTGGTACCCTTACAGTGAAGTCTCCATTTTGCGCTGTCATGTTTCTTCAGTAGCCCTAAACAGACAAACTTCTCTACAGAGCGCCAGTCACTCTCTGCTGTCTCAGACGACGACATCTTTGTCCTGTGTCAGCCACCGTAGCTTCTCTATGTTCTGCGAAAGGGAGGGGTGAGCGGTGGGCGGTTGCAATTCGCAACTTCACCGCAAGATGCTGCTAAAATGTACACAGTGCACCTTTAAGACACTGTTTTTTCTTTTTAGAGGAAAAGAGATCTTGTCCAGACTGCATTTCTGTCCTACGCCCGTGTTCGCGCTGGGAAACTGGATACCCAGAGTTCTGTACTCATGGGGTTGCGGTGGTCACAACTGCGGCCTCGCTCAGGTGCTTTTCTCCTCTCCAGGTGAGTATGTTTTGATGGGATCACATGACTTTATTGTATTATTTTGTCATACTTGGGGCATCATTAGATTACTGATGCATTCTGGAATTGCAGACTGGAGAATACCGGTGATTGCCAAGCGTCTCAATGCCCGATATGACTGGCTGAATGGTCGCTGGGGTACAGATCCGTACAGATTGTTGGATGCAGGTGATGGTTGTGAACCTGTGACGTCTGTCATAGGTGCTGTCGCATGGGTGTCTGAGGGTGGCTGCTCTTTCTTCAAAAAGGTAAGCTACTGTACATGAGCAAGGCAACATTGATACTTGTTCAAGACACAAGATATGGCCCGATTTAACATGTTTTTAATGTTTAAGATAAAAAACATGGCTGAATCCAATGCTGCTGGGGTGCTGGTGTATGCCTTGCCTGGGAATCCCATTCAGGACATGAACTGCTCAGAAGACGAATGTTCCACCTCGCTCAACATACCTGCGTCTATGGTTCATATTGAACCCTCTGTCATGCAAGCTCTACGGTGAGCAAATAATTATAGCCCATGACACTTGAAATTGTTTGTTCTTACCCTTGGTTTAACATAATCATGAACTTTTAAATTCCATATTCTAATCAGTTTATTCTGGCTTTATTCTCAGATTTTGAGATTTCACTGTACATTTGTAATCTCACGGTTATTATGTTATCAGTGTTGTAAGAAATGTTTTTATCATTTAAATTAAGCTGAAAAAAAAAAAGGCCTGTGCACACCGGGACGATTATCACGCGCGCTTATCGCCAGCGTTTTTCTGAGACGTTTTTTGGCGTGTCTTTGTGTTCACACACCCAAGTGATTTTCACTGTGAACGTGCAAGTTCAGTAGATGGCGCTCCCGCTTCACAAGGTGGTGCTGTGCCACTTTACGCTTCTGACACTCGCTTGTCTCACAGAAGAAGAAGAAAGACCGTATTTATGTGTTTGCCAAAACCATTCACACACTGGCTGAATCCGAAATCGCCCCCTAAACCCTCATTCACTATTCCCTACGTTATCCCCTAGTATAGTTCACTTGAAGGAGTGAATGAAAACGAGTGAGTGAGATCAATGTGTGCTCGGCAAGACCGTTTTGTGCTTGAGTGCCACCAAGTCGTGTTTTTCTGTAACTTCAGCACGTGAACAAAAGTGCTGATCTCATTGGTCGGCCAGTTTTTAATGCACCGCGTCAAAACCCAAAAACTAACCCAAGGCGTTTTTAAAAAAAATTACGGTTTTACGTCTGCCGTTTGGCTCGTCGGTGTGCACACTCACATTGGCTCCCTTTGTTTAGTCACAAGGCATTAACCGCTGGCGATAAACGTCCGCGAAAATCGCCAGCGTTTTTCATGACGTTTTTCGACGCGTCTTGAGTGTTCACACCCAAGCGATTTTCACTGGCGATGCGCCGAGTGAACGTGCACATTCAGTAGATAGCTCTCCCGGTACGCAAGGTCTTTACACTTCTGACACTCGCTTGTCACACAGAAGAAGAAGAGAGACAGTATTTACGTGCTTGCCAAAACCATAGACATGTCTATGGCCAAAACCATTCACACTCTTTTTTCTAATTGGCAAGCAGCATTAACTGCACACTCACATTGGCGCCCTTTGTTTAGTCACAAGGCGTTAAATTTCGGCGATAAACGCGTGCGAAAATCATCCTGGTGTGAACAGTACACCGGTTCTTCACTTACACTGGTTCTTATTTGCATATTGGAAATACTGTAATCTACTTCCACCATTAAATAATATTGTTTCTTCTTTACCGCAATTAATTAATTTGCCATCATTACAGTATTTTAAGTAGTTTTTTTTAGAGACTGAAACCAAACAGTGTGTTAAAGTTTCTGTGACTTTTAACCAAGGGTTAAAAAAAACTGTGTGGAGCATAGTTTGAAAAATCTTGTGTGAATTTACAGCCTCTACTATGCCTTAATTGTGTCATTTAAAGTGTAATCATTGTTTTTTGTTAACAACATGTGGATTGTTTTCGATAGAAAGGGGCGTCCTGTGAATGTAACATTCCAGATCACACCTTCACCAAACTTCTTCTTTGGGATCGACCAGAAGGGGGCACTGTCTGAGATGGGCTGGTTTCTCTACCCAACCTTTAGATTCATGGCCTGGCAGGCTCAGTGGTAAGAACACTCATATCTGTTTGGCAAAATATTCCTTATCCATTGTCAAGGCTATTAATATATTTTAGAGGTATTGGGCGATGCTGATAATCAAAATTTTCCTTTAGGCCTGGCCTAAAATCCCGTTCACATTTATGTTATCCTGTAGGTTCACATTTAATGAGGCTTTGCAGGAGCAGCTGAGTCGGCCTGCCATTATAGTACCTGTGTTTGACCGTCATCTGATGCATGGAGAGACGGGCGCTCAGGCAGCGGTGGATCTCCCTGGAGGTTTGAGCTTCACATGAGTCACATCTACCAGTTCAGGCCTGTCATTCACAGCTAGACATCAGGATTTTTTTTATCTGTTTTCCTCTATAGACATTTTAAATTATGATGTTCTGGAGTTGGACGCCTCCCTGTCCTGTCCCGGCCGCAGGGACGAGACATGTGCTCACTGGGATCACACTGTACAGCTGTACATATGCTGCGATCAGACCAGCCCGTACTGCAACTTGGAGCTCGGGCGCTGGATAACGGCCTTCCGCAGGTACTTGATCGTCTGGATTATGCCGAACTGAATTGTTGCTATTCTATCAAAACCATTATTTTGAACCATTTTGGAATTAGTCTTAAAAGTTCACCCAAAAATGTAAATTCTGTCATGAATTACTCACCCTCATGTCGTTCCAAACCCGTAAGACCTTCGTTCATCTTCAGAACACAAATTAAGATCTCTGACCCCTCCATAGACAGCAATTTGATTACCACTTTCAAGGCCCAGAAAGGTAGTAAAAACAGTTAAATAGTCCATGTGACTCCAGTGGTTCAACCTTTATCTTATGAAGCGATGAGAATACTTTTTGTGTGCAAAAAACAAACAAAAATAGCAACTTTATGTGGCGCATGCGTCGTGGTGCTCACGTGAACAGAGTCGGCCAATGGTAACCCGGCGGTCTGCCGTAGAACTCGGAAGTGCTGCACTGTAAGAGTCGGACACAGGCAAGAAGAAATGGTTGAATAAAGAAATAATTTCTGTTTGTTTTTTTGTGCACAAAAAGTGTTCTCGTCGCTTCATAACATTAAGGTTGAACCACTGAAGTCACATGGACTATTTTAACAATGTCTTTAGTACCTTTCTGAACCTTGAAAGTGTTAATTACATTGCTGTCAATGGAGGGGTCAGGGTGCTCTTGGATTTCATCAAAAATATCTTCATTTGTGGTCCGAAGATGAACAAAGGTCTTACGGGTTTGGAATGACATGAGGGTGAGGAATTAATGACAGAATTTTCATGTTTAGGTGAACTATCCCTTTATTTGCTGTGCTACTACTTGAAACTCTTTGTGACTATATTTACAGAGGCACAGGTCATTGGCTGACGGATGTGTCCCCTTTGATTCCCCTGCTAAATACCAATAAGTGTTCCTTCAGCATGAAGACTGCGCCATGGGCGATGCCATGGATGACGTCTCTCAATCTACGCTTTAGTCACAGCAACCAGACAGGTCAGAACATTGAGCATTCAGTATGGCACCTTTGTGCAAGGTCTTTTGCTGCGTTCCAGGCAACCCATAACCCGTGGTTTTCCAACCTTCTACCAGTGAAAGTGCACTGGAACGGCAGTCAAACCTGTGACTTCCCACCTGTGAACTCGTACTAGATCGATGTACTCCTAGTTACGAGCTCTGATGTCACAGTCCGCGAAACAACAATGGCAGCCCCCACAAATATACAAATAACGTAAAATAAAAGGTATAACAGCTTCTCTTGCCTTATGCACCGTTTTTTATCCTCTGTTTCCCTCAAATAAGCAAGGAGTATGCACCTTTGGTGATAGAAATGATTGTAAATGAGCATAAGCCCCGTACTGTCCGCCATGCTTTAGCTACCACAATTCCTTGCGCTCAGGCATTTTGACGTGACTTTGCCTGGAACGCTACAAAGTCGTGAGTCGTGGTTTGAAGTCGTGACTTACAGGCTCAAAAACCTGCATTTAAATTAACTGGTGTTTTGGTGACTTTTGGTGGATGTATAAAGTCATTTAATCACAGTACCACTAACGCTTCACAAACACATAGTGATGCAATATTTTTTTGTCCTCATTGTGAACAGTATATACTGTTCAAAGTTTGGGGTCAGTAAGATAAAAATAAAAAAAAGGAAATTGATCATTTTATTCAGCATGAGTTTATTGAATTAAATCAAAGTGACAGTAAATACATTTATAATGGATTTGCATTTCAAATCAAAGAATCCTGACAAAAATGTAACATGGTTTCCACAAAAATATGAACTGTTTTCAACATTGTTAATAATAATAAATGTTTCCGTCAGCAGCAAATCATCATATTAGAATAATTTCTGAAGGATCATTTGACACTGAAGACTGGAGTAATGATACTGGAAATTCAGATTGAAAGCGATTGAAAGCTGTGTAAAAGTCAAAGACAATATTTGATTGTTTATATATATATATATATATATATTGTTTTCCATGTCAAGTACTTATTAGGTGTGGTTTTAAAGTGTCCAAATAGGTTTTGGGGTACCTGAGCACTACAGTATTTATATGACACACAGAGTTGTTGTCTACATAGTGTGTGTTTCAAATTGATCACATATGATGTTCCATTTCAGTTAGGATGCTGCTTTAGAAGGGACCTGCACGAAGAAGAGGACACTAGGTTTTGAAACGGAACCTAAAGTAAAATATTTGCACACACGCCCAATATTTCCCTTGAAAGAACATGTCGAAGACATAATTTACTGTATGCAGCTGTAAAAGCTGTTGCTCACCCACACATGTTCTATTGAGTCATCCTCGAAGTAACAATGTAACTTACAGAGAACTTCAAGTCCTGTAAAGCACAGTCTGTTCCTCCAGATTCCTGTAGTTTATACAGTCAGCTTAAATAAGCTTATACGTATTTAAATGTTTGCAATAATGCATTATCATTTGCTCTATTGTTAGTGCACTTGCAGGAAATCATAAATGCACTATTCTTGGAAGCTGCATTAAGGAGCTGTTTCCCAAAATGTGTCAATGCAACTTCAGTTACTGTAGTAATAAACCTAGGTATATAGTTTACAGAGGGATGAGGATATCTGTTATGAATATTTACATCATCTGATATTGTCTTTGCAGGTAATTACTCTGAGAAATTGTACCCTTTCAAGGTAACATCACTCTTCTCTGGGGGGACGTTTGACAAGGACTATAACAGCAGATACCAAGAGATCAAGTTCAGTCTTCCAGCTTCAACAAAGAAGGTGATAAATCCCCCTCAAATCTTTCCATTAATTATTGTTATAGGAATAATAATAGTCATATTAATATATATATATACACTACCAGTCAAAAGTTTGGAAACTGTACTATTTTGATTGTTTTTAAAGAAGTCTCTTCTGCTCACCAAGGCTGCATTTATGTTATTAAAAATACAAAAAAAGCTGTAATATTGTGAAATATTATTAAAATGTAAAATAACTGTTTTCTATTTGAATATATTTTAAAATGTAATTTATTCCTGTGATCAAAGCTGGATTTTCAGCATCATTACTCCAGTCTTCAGGGTCACATGAAATCATTCTAATATGACGATTTGCTACTCAAGAAACATGTATGATTATGATCAATGTTGAAAGCAGTTGTGTAAAACATTTTTTTGGGATTCTTTGATGAATAGAAAGTTCAAAAGAACAGTATTTATCTAAAATAGAAAGCTTTTTTAACATTGTACTACTGTTCAAAAGTTTTGAGTCGGTAAGAATGTTTTATTTATTATTTTGGGAAAGAACTTAAAGAAATGAATACATTTATTCAGCAAGGATGCATTAAATTGATCAAAAGACACATTTATAATGCTACAAAAGCTTTTTATTTCAGATAAATGCTGTTCTTTTGAAGTTTCTATTCATTAAATAATCCTGAAAAAAATGTATGTATATAGTAAAATGTTCATATATAGTAAAATCAAAGTTTATAAAGTAAAAACTTTCCATGAATTGAATGTGTATTTTGTGTGTGTGCTGGAATTGCAGGTGGAGTTATACGCCGTTATCACGGCTCACGGGTCTGATGAGAACTTCTGCGGTGAATTTTGTGTGACATCACACCACTTCCTGATCAACAGAGCCATCAATAACTCCCTCATATTTGAGTCAGCTGGTTAGTAGGACCAGGGTGGGCGGAAGGTTGGAGTGTGACCATTGATAGCATTGTATTATTAAATTGTATTATTTTATTATTAAAATTAAAATGAATAATATTATTTATGAATTAAAGTGATGTGCTCACACTGTGCCAGTGAGTAAAACAGATGTGCATTTCTGGGTAGGATCACCCCTGGGCTGTGCCATGCGGGTACCTGAAGGGGGAGTGCCCAATGAACACGGTACCTGGTTGTACGGCCGCGGAGGCTGGTGCGACGGGCTCCAGGTGGATCCATGGAGAACCGACATCACTTCCCAGGTACAACAAATTGGAACAGAACAGAATGCGGAAACATGAAATATGAGGAGGTCTTGTGGCAACAATGACTATGTTTACATGTGCACCAATAATTTGATTATTTCCAATATCACATCATGACACGAGCAAACCTCTTCACTCCTGTTTACATGCAATTTTCATAATTCTGAATATTCGCTCAAAATTATTCACATACCCCAATGCGCAGCACAAATGATGAAGTCTATTACTCGACATTGTTTAAATCTACTTGCGTCACATGCAAAACATAATGTATTTTTTCGCTGATGTGCCTAAAATTTCTCCATTTCAATGTTCTTGACCATCATTATACTGCATTATATTCATGTTGCACAGCGTTCTCAACATGAACTCAGTTTCTCTGTTTCTTTACCGCCATGTTTATGAATCTGTGCATGACAACGTCATCCATGTATGTCACAAGCACATGCACACTTTGGTGTGGAATAGACAGAGTTAAAGTGTTTCCATGCCTGTTTATTGCAAATAAAATCAGCATATGACACATATTTTACTACAATTGTGGTTGCTGTGATTTATGAGCTTAATCGCATCAATTTGTTCCAAGTATTGTGTTTACATGAGGTAAATGATATTGCCTAAATGTCATTGTGGTCACATTATTAAGGTGCATGTAAACATAGACAGTGTAACACGTGTTACTGTTTATTCATTTCTTAGTGCACCAATAAAATAGGTCAGGCTGTGTTAATGATTTATGTGATGCATGATGTTTTAATGATTTTAAAACATTTTGTTCCTCTCACAGCTGGACATGAGTGGAACCAATTCTGTCCTTTACTTTGGACTCTATGAAGGACGCAACCCAAATCCAAAGACTGACCCGGGGTACATTATTATGTACTCCTATCTAGTGTTTTATAAATGATTTTACAAATCTGCAAAAATATTCTTTTTTTTTTTAATTCTCTCTTGAATCTTTTACATTTTTGACAGAATTAATCATTCATTTGACTACATTCTTAATCATTCATTTTTGTTTTAATGATTTATGTTAATTTTAGTATTTCCTCATGCTGCTTTTTTAAAAAACAAAGTTATTTTTGTTTATACTGTAAGTGCAATCTGACATTATTAAAAATATCAAAATTTTACAACAGTTGACAACTAAGATTACACACTCCGGATATGATTTTAAAAATCACAAACATTGACAGATATTTTTCAAATAAATTGTATGTCTTGAGAGACACATCAGTCTATGTAGGCAGCATTTTAAGGCATCATCGGTGCTCCCAATGCAAAGTCTGTTCCAAAAGGTAGAAAGTATGATTATGCTGTTTTCTAAAATACTGAACCTTCTTTTGGCCCTCCTTTGTGAAGAAAAAATCCTGTAATGCATTCTCAGAGACAAATACTGAGAAGTATTCTTAATTTTAAAAGTTAAATCTAAAAGTATCAAGCTTTTCAAGCAAGCTGCTTCCTATCTAATGTGTTCCAAACGCATGATGTTCCATTTCAGTAAGAATGTTGCCCTATAACTAAGATTGTTGTAATCAGGGCAGCTTACTAGGTTTTGGAACAGTGTTTCACATAATGTTTGGTAAAATAACTGTATTTGTCGTCTGTCGTGCTTCTAAAGTCTTGGTAATCTCTGTATAATGCACAGTATGATTTTGGGCTGTCCCGTATGAAAGATGATCAACATGAAACAATCGTGAGAATTTCTTTGCTCGTGGCTCCTAAACGTTGGTCACATGTCATACTGGGTACTGCCTTAAATGGTTCAGTTCATATCTTAGTGACAGGTCTTTTTCTGTATCGTTGGGCAAGTTTTCTTCAGCTCCTATTATTAGCGGTGTACCTCATGGCTTCATTTTGGGCCCGCTCCTCTTTAACTGGGGAATATTATTAGAGGGCATAATGTCTCGTTTAATTTATTTATTTGCTGATGATACCCAGTTGTGCATACCAATGGAAGCTGGTGATTCTATTCAACCGTTGTTGGACTGTCTTGATGACGTCAAGAAATGGTTAACAAATAACTTTCTCCGACTAAATGAGGACAAAACAGAAGTATTTTTTCCCCCAGAGATTGAGAGATGGGCTCATTAATGAACTTGACAATCATTTCCCCTCAATTTCTTCTCAGGTTAGGAACCTTGGCGTCATCCTGGACTCAGAATTATGCTTTCAGTTGTCAAGAGTAGTTTTCTTAATTAATTACGGATTATTTCTAAACTTTAGAGACTTTTCAAGATTTGGAGAAGGTTTTCATGTTTTTATCACATCGCGTTTAGATTATTGTAACTCATTGTACTTGGGTCTTCCTCAGTCATCTCTTGCTTCCCTACAGATGGTTCAGCTGAAATGCAGTTGAAATTTTACCATGTCACCCCAATTTTAGCATCGCTCCATTGGCTCCCGGTCCATTTTAGGATCCAGTTTGAAATTCGTCTGTTTGTTTTTAAAGCTCTTAATGGTCAAGCCCCTTCTTATCTTAAATATCTTCTTATCCCACATTCATCCAGCAGATCTTTAAGATCTTCTGATAGGTATCTTTTGTATGTCCCTCGACCACGTTTAAAAACCAAGGGTGATAGAGTTTTTTCAGTCACTGCCCCTCGCTTATGGAATCAGTTGCCACTGAATATCTGCCTTGGACCTTCTATTATCATTTTTAAGAAGAGGCTGAAAACGTATCTTTTCTCCCAGGTGTTTTAATCTAATTTTAGTATTGTTTTATTGTTGTTTTATTCTGTTTTCTATTTAATATTTTATTTGCTCTGTGCAGCACTTTGGTCACCTTTGCTGTGTTTAAATGTGCTATATATAAATAAAATAAAATTTTCTTTCTGTGAGAGTGGTTCAAAGATGGTCTTTGTCATGGTCTTGCGACAGTGTCAGAAATTTAGGATGACTGACTAGCCAATAAAAATGCAGCATGAAATGACATTGGTCAACGCGACATCTCACTAAAACTTATATGCCATGGAGGCGAAAAGTGCTAAAAGGAATAGTGGCACATAAAAAACACTATTGCCAAAGCATGATTCATCTTGCTCTATTTGTTTACCACTAGCACATGCTGATGACGTTTCTTTCTTCCACTAACTAAAGATTCAATAGGTGTCAACATACAGTCTACATACATGTCATACGCAAGTTTATTAGATCCATGTCGCACAATGTAATTTGAAATGATCTTAAAAGTTTGTTGAAAATGCCGTCTGTAGAAGGCATAAAGATATTCAGAAGAAACCATGAAACGGTTTCTTCTGAAGTTTGACAATTATGTGCAATTAGACAAGTCTCTTAAAGTGGAAAGAAGACCAGGAAACCTTGATCTTCATTCTTGAGAAAATTGCTTTTTACATTCAAGAAGCTTTTAAGTACCTGATTCTGAGGACTGACCCATTGTGACCCAGTATCTGAGTCACAGAGGGCATCCTTGCTCAACTATTTTCCACACTTCTTGTGTGTTCTATAATGGAAATGTTGTACTTGTAATGCTGGTTGCATATAAATTAGAACAGAACAGAAAATAAAACAAGAAGCCCCAAGAAGCTGTGATTTACAGTGAATTTATAACAGCTAAGGGGCGTTGTTATGCACGACGTGGAGCGGAGTGCCTAAAACCCTCTTAGCTGGTATTAATTCACTGTAAATCACGGCTCCTTGGGGCTTATTATTGCTTTCATAAAACAGTTACAAATATTAAAGCCAAAATATATGTATCAATGCAACTTTCATGAAGTAAAATCACTAAAGGCATTCCTTCCGCCGAAAAAAAATAGTCCCTGACCGTGAACGGCAACCACTGATCCATATAAATGATCAGTAACAGCAACAGAAGTTACATTATTACGCTATTAGATTGCGGCAATGGGTGGCAGTCTTGGTGAGTCACTCAATAAAACTTGTGTGAACACGGGAACAAGACGCAATTGACAAATGAGCACTGTCAGGACCAAGGGTGGCGCACAAGTCCTGAAAAGTTAAGCCAAAGCATCTCAATCGCCTCCAGGTGGTTGATCCCAGTATAGCTCATAAACTCCGCCCCCTCCATGTATTCTAATGGGGCGCGAGTCAAACACAAGATGACAGGGCTTCACTTTTCTACAATGGAAGATAGTGAATGGATGTCATCCATCTATTTTTTCAGTCTATGGTCAGGACACGGGAAAACCCCTTTACTGTTAAAAGAACAAGATATTGCAGCAGACATTCAACAGATAGGACTGACCATAAGGAATATGCTAAATCTGAATGCAGATAATACACTCAATCTCTCTCTCACAACTTCAATGAGAACAATTCAATATGTTTATGTTGCTAAGGGTGTTGTGTAATGATTCACAGAACTGCTGGGTGAAGTGGTCATAACCGTGTTTTATCATGAATAAGAATCAAGGACCGGAACTGACCGTTTTATTATGCACTTTTGGTTACATTTTATTAAGGTGTCCGTGTTACAGTGTAATTATACATTAAGTACTGAGTAATAATAATGAACTACATGTATACTATACATTACATTTACATTTAGTCATTTACCAGACGCTTTTATCCAAAGCGACTTACAAATGAGAGCAATAGAAGCAGCTAGAACAGTCGAGGGCAACAGTATGTAAGTGCTGTAACAAGTCTCAGTTAATCTAGCACAGAACACACAGGACAGAACTTTTTATTTTTTAAATAAATTAGACAGACAGAAAATGAATTGAATGTTAAGTGCTATTCTTGATTGGTCAGGTGCTGCTGGAAGAAATGTGTCTTTAGCTGTTTTTTGAAAATGGCTACAGACTCGGCTGCTCGAATTGAGATAGGCAGGTCATTCCACCAGTTGGGGGCGGTCCAGGAAAAGAGAGCGATAGGGTTAGGATTGTGGTTTAGGTTAGTTGCATGTAATTAAGCACAATTTATAGTAATTATTATAGTAACTACAGTGTAGCCTAACAAAGACACTAAAATAAAGTGTTACCATATGTCATGGACATATTTATATACTGTGCTTAACCTGCATATAGTGTGCACTACCATAGCCAGATTTTTAAAAGCTATTTGAGAGAATTGGGAATGATTACAACCAGTCCACATGTGTTTTGAGGATTTGGAGAAGGCATTCGACTGTGTTCCTCGTGGCATCCTGTGGAGGGTGCTCTGGTACCCCTTTTCCACCAAAGCGGAGCCAGAGCTAGATTGGAGCCAGAGCCTAGTTCCAAATCGGTTCTTTGTGTTTCCACACCCAAAGCTCCAGCTCCGAGCCAGGAAAAGTGGTTCTTAAGTAGCACCAAAACATTGCTGGGCTAGAACAGGGCTAGGAGTTAGAACCGATTACGTCAGGCACTGGGGGCGGGGTCAACAAGACGAACACAGACTTGAGATCCGCCATTGTTGAAATAGCAGCTAATGGAGCTAACAGCTGCTGCTCGTTTGTAATCTCCGTCTATGCTAATTACGGCGAACTGCACGAATGCGTTGGATTCGCTGTGTTTTCGTTGTGTTTTGATGCCGATGTAGGATCGTAAAGCCATGTGAATCAACAGTAACACAACGTTTGCATTGTTGATGGAAGGCTTGTTCGCAGCGGTGCTGTGCAGATCGATCGCCGTATGACAACGAGTCCAGGGAGAGCACACGACTCCTTATGCTTTTGATTCACTCATGCGTTTTTTTAAATATTATACGTGGATCGGTCTGCGCAGCGCCGATGCATCTCAAACAAGCCTGGTGTGTTTGTGTTTCCCGCTAGCGTTGCTGCTGAGAAAGATGAGACGTATACAGTGACGTAAGACCTGGCTCTGTTGTGGCTCTCAGCATGTGGAAACGCCAACGGTTCTTAGCAGGCTCCTCAGTTGAACCAACTATGAACTGGGACTAGCTCTGGCTCCGATCTAGCTCTAGCACTGCCTTGGTGGAAAAGGGGTATGGGAGTATGGGGTCGGTGGCCCCCTGCTTAGGGCTGTTCGGTCCCTGTACGACCGGAGCAAGAGCTTGGTTCGCATTGCCGGCAATAAATCAGACCTGTTCCCGGTGCATGTTGGACTCCGGCAGGGCTGCCCACCGGTTCTGTTCATAATTTTTATGGACAGAATTTCTAGGCATAGCCAAGGGCCAGTGAGTGTCCCATTATGGGGACCATACTATTTCATCGTTGCTTTTTGCGGATGATGTTGTCGTGTTGGCCTCCTTAGACCAGGACCTTCAGCGTGCACTGGGGCGGTTTGCAGCCGAGTGTGAAGCGTCTGGGATGAGAATCAGCACCTCCAAGTCCGAGGCCATGGTTCTCAGTCGGAAAAGGGTGGATTGCCCACTTCAGGTTGGTGGAGAGTTCCTGCCTCAAATGGAGGAGTTTAGGTATCTTGGGGTCTTGTTCACGAGTGAGGGAAGGATGAAACGGGAGATTGACAGATGGATCGGTGCAGCTTCTGCAGTAAGGCGGTCGATGTACCGGTCTGTCGTGGTAAAGAAGGAGCTGAGCTGTAAGGCAAAGCTCTCGATTTACCGGTCGATCTACGTTCCTACTCTCACCTATGGTCATGAGCTGTGAGTCATGACCGAAAGGACAAGATCCTGGATACAGGCGGCCGAAATGAGCTTTCTCTGTAGGGTGGCTGGGCGTTCCCTTAGAGATAGGGTGAGAAGCTCGGTCACTCGGGAGGAGCTCAGAGTAGAGCCGTTGCTCCTCCACATCGAGAGGAGCCAGCTATGGTGGCTCGGGCATCTATTTCGGATGCCTCCTAGACGCCTTCCCAGGGAGGTGTTCCAGGCACGTCCCACCGGGAGCAGGCCCCGGGGAAGACCTAGGACTCGCTGGAGGGATTATGTCTCCCAGCTGGCCTGGGAACGCCTCGGGGTTCCCCCGGAAGAGCTGGAGGAAGTGGCTAGGGAGAGGGAAGTCTGGGCCTCTCTGCTTTGATTGTTGCACCCGCGACCCGGCCCCGGATAAGCGGAAGATGATGGATGGATGGATGGATGGAATGATTATATTCTTGTTTTGAGGTAAATGGAGCTTATTTAATGTCTGATTTAATAACCCAAGATATGTGCAACCATTACCGATACAGAATAAGATACCTGTGAAGTCAACAGTAGCTAATCAAAGTTTTATGTGGTGAGTTAGAATTTAAAAAAAAGGTGTGACGGATGGTATTCACAATGCTTTCAAACAGCTGAACCTCAGCAGAGGACAGTCGCCCTCCTTGCTATACAATTTAAGACGTAATTTTAAATATGCAGAAAACAATAAAAATGTGACCTAAACTGCACCGACATGGTAAGTCGTAAGCTGTTTGTGGACTACAGCTCAGCATTCAACACCATTGTGCCCTCCATACTTGACATGAAACTCCGGGCTCTAGGCTTAAACAGCCTGTTATGCAGCTGGATCCTGGACTTCCTGTCAAACAGACGCCAGGTGGTCAGAATGGGCAGTAACATCTCTTCATCACTGACTCTCAACACTGGAGCCCCTCAGGGTTGTGTTCTCAGCCCACTCCTGTACTCCCTGTACACACAAGACTGTGTGGCTACCCACAGCTCCAACACCATCATCAAGTTTGCTGACGATACGACGGTGGTAGGTCTCATCACTGACAATGATGAAACAGCCTACAGAGAGGAGGTGCACACTCTGACACGGTGGTGTCAGGAGCACAACCTCTCCCTCAACGTCAGCAAGACCAAGGAGCTGGTGGTCGACTTCAGGAGGAATGAGAGAGAACACCGCCCCATCACCATCGATGGAGCACCGGTGGAGAGAGTCAGCAGCTTCAAGTTCCTCGGTGTCCACATCACAGAGGAACTCTCATGGTCCGTCCACTCCGAGGCCGTTGTGAAGAAGGCTCATCAGCGCCTTTTCTTCCTGCGACGGCTGAGGAGGTTTGGAATGAACCGCCACATCCTCACACGCTTCTACACCTGCACCATCGAGAGCCTGCTGACTGGCTGCATCACCACCTGGTACGGCAACAGTACCGCCCGCAGCCGCAAAGCCCTGCAAAGGGTAGTGCGCACGGCCAGCTGCATCATCGGAGGTGAGCTTCCCTCCCTCCAGGACATTTACGCCAGGCGGTGTGTGAAGAGAGCTCAGAGGATCATCAGAGACTCTAGCCACCCGAACCATGGGCTGCTCTCACTGCTCCCATCAGGCAGGCGGTACCGCAGCATTAGAACACGCACCAGCCGACTCCAGAACAGCTTCTTCCCACAAGCAATCAGACTACTTAACTCCTGATCCATCAGGATCATAACACACACTGGACAGAATATCACTCAGCACAACCCACTGTAGATACACACACATTATATACACATTTATGTATCATTTATTATTTATCATATAGCACCTATTGTACATAATTGGATCTCTACTGTGAATAATAATGTATACTGTACATTGTATATTATTATTATTATAGCTTAATGTATACTGTTTAATGTATGTTTAGTGTATATTGTTTAAAGTATATGTATATTGTAAGTATGTGTATATTGGTTAAAGCTGTGAGAACTACACTCACATTGTGTAAATTATTTATTGTTTATTGTAGTGTATACTGTGCTGTGAGTAATTGTGGGCGCATCAGATGTGTAATCTGATGCTGCTTTAAATGTTGTACATGTCATGTCATGACTGCTATGTTGCTCGGAACTGCACCAAGAATTTCACCTGCTGCTGCACTTGTGCATATAGCTGTGTGACAATAAAGTGATTTGATTTGATTTGATTTGATTTTTCTGCAGCAGAATAAACAGGTGCTGGTCATATGATTAGTATATCATCAAAAAGTTGATTTATTTCACTAATTCCATTCAAAAAGTGAAACTTATATTATATTCATTCATTATACACGGACTGATATATTTAAAATGTTTATTTCTTTTAATTTTGATGATTATAACTGACAACTAAGGAAAATACCAAATTCAGTATCTCAGAAAATTTGAATATTGTGAAAAGGTTCAATATTGAAGACACCTGGTGCCACACTCTAATCAGCTAATTAACTCAAAACACCTGCAAAGGCCTTTAATGGTCTCTCAGTCGAGTTCTGTAAGCTACACAATCATGGGGAAGACTGCTGACTTGACAGTTGTCCAAAAGGCGACCATTGACACCTTGCACAAGGAGGGCAAGACACAAAAGGTCATTGCAAAAGAGGCTGGCTGTTCACAGAGCTCTGTGTCATTAATAGAGAGGCGAAGGGAAGGAAAAGATGTGGTAGAAAAAAGTGCACAAGCAATAGGGATAACCGCACCCTGGAGAGGATTGTGAAACAAAACCCATTAAAAAATGTGGGGGAGATTCACAAAGAGTGGACTGGAGCTGGAGTCAGTGCTTCAAGAACCACTACACACAGACGTATGCAAGACATGGGTTTCAGCTGTCACATTCCTTGTGTCCAAGCCACTCTTGAACAACAGACAGCGTCAGAAGCGTCTCGCCTGGGCTAAAGACAAAAAGGACTGGACTGCTGCTGAGTGGTCAAAAGTTATGTTCTCTGATGAAAGTACATTTCTAATTTCCGTCAGAAATCAGAGTCTGGAGGAAGAGAAGAGAGGCACACAATCCACGTTGCTTGAGGTCCAGTGTAAAGTTTCCACAGTCAGTGATGGTTTGGGGTGCCATGTCATCTGCTGGTGTTGGTCCGCTGTGTTTTCTGAGGTCCAAGGTCAACACAGCCGTATACCAGGAAGTTTTAGAGCGCTTCATGCTTCCTGCTGCTGATCAACTTTATGGAGATGCAGATTTCATTTTCCAACAGGACTTGGCACCTGCACACAGTGCCAAAGCAACCAGTACCTGGTTTAAGAACCATGGTATCCCTGTTCTTAATTGGCCAGCAAACTCGCCTGACCTTGACCCCATAGAAAATCTATGGGGTATTGTGAAGAGGAAGATGCGATATGCCAGACCCAACAATGCAGAAGAGCTGAAGGCCACTATCAGAGCAACCTGGGCTCTCATAACACCTGAAAAGTGCCACTGCCACTGATCGACTCCATGCCACGCCACATTGCTGCCCAACTAAGTTTTGAGTGCTGGACATGCTCATACTTTTCATGTTCATACTTTTTTTCAGTTGGCCAAGATTTCTAAAAATCCTTTCTTTTTATTGGTCTTAAGTAATATTCCAATTTTCTGAGATACTGAATTTAATTTAATTTTGATTTTCCTTAGTTGTCAGCTGTAATCATCAAAATAAAATAAATAAACATTTGAAATAAATCAGTCTATGTGTAATGAATGAATATAATATACAAGTTTCACTTTTTGTACAAATATTTCACTATTTATACAAATATTTCACTATTAGTGAAATAAATCAACTTTTTGATGATATTCTAATTATATGACCAGCACCTGTATACCTGGTTAATGGTTATATTGCTTGTTTTCACATATTTTTCTCTTTTTTTTTCTCCAGATGTCTCGGCACATATGGCTATTCTGTGGGATATTCATTGGTTTTCTCTTTGTTCAGCAACTCATAAGCGTTAGATTTGACCTTCTAGCAAGAGCCCTTGCATCCTCTTTCCTCTCAAGCCTAAAGCCATGCACGGAAAAAGAATGGTATGTTTATTATCAGTTACTTCTCTCAAATCATATTTTGAGTCATAATGCAATTGTATTTATAGTATCAGTCAAACATTTGGACACAGTCTAAATTATTTTTACTTATATACTGCAACTTTAAGACAAAAATTGTTAAAATTCTAATTTTGTAAAGAAATCAATTTGTATGCATTAAGCTCATTTCAAGCATTTAAGAATGCAGAAGCCTTTAGATAAAAATATTTATAATATCATGAGGAATATTCAAAAGTCTGGGTTCGGTATGATTTTATAATGTTTTTGAAAGAAATCTCTTCTGCTCACCAAAGTTGTATTTATTTAATCAAAAATACAGTAAAACAGTAATAAGGTGAAATAGTTTTATGACAATATAAAATAACTGTTTTCTATGTGAATATATTTTAATATGTAATTTATTCCTGTGATCAAAGCGGAATTTTCAGCATCATTATTCCAGTCTTCATTGTCACATTAAATCATTCTAATAAGAAACATTTGTATTATTATCAATGTTGAAAACAACTGTGCTGTTTATAGACTTAGATTTTTTTGTAACATTGTAAAAGTCTTTACTGTTACTTTTGATAAAATTAATTCAACCCCAATTCAAACTTTTGCTTGAATTTCCCAGATGAGCTGGAACAGTCCCTGTATTCCTATATGTGTGTGTTGTGTTGGAATATGACGAGGCATGAAAATGTGTTGAAAAAGCTCCAGCACGTCCGTGCCACCTGTGCTAAACACTGTAACCAGGTGCTGTACATGAGCTTGAAAACCTGAGATACCTTCTTTCCCAGCTTGACGCAGAAAAGCCTGTTTATTTCGGCCACAGGTTCCGGCAGTTCATACGTACGTCAGGGTTACATGAGCGGAGGAGCCGGAAACGTTCTGAGCCGAGAGGCTCTCAGGAGATTTGTGCAAGGTTTCAACACGGGACGCTGCAAGCATTTCATCTCCGTGGAGGACATGCCCTTGGAAAGGTGCATGGAGACCATGGGAGTGAAGGCCGGGGATTCAGGAGATCCAAACAAACGAGAAACATTTAATCCTTTTAGACCGGAAAACAACCTAATTTCCCCAATGAATGGAAAACAGGCCTGGGGCTACAGTTACTTCAAAACCAGACAGGTGAGTGCAGCTGGCAGATTTTCATTGAAAATATTTTTGGGTCATTCTAGTTAAACCTAAGCTCCGCCCTCCATGGTTACTGTTGCTAACACAGTGTAACACAGGGCGTGACGCAACAAAGGACGTGCAACAGTTCCCACTGATCTATATATAGATCAGTGGTTCCCACCCACTTTTTCAGCAGCTAGTTCTGGAAGTAATTTTTCCATTCATTTCTCCCATAGGGATTTCAAAAAATCTTCGTTAAAGCATTATGAGCCATAAACCAAGCCAATCAGCTACGAGGTGAATAAAAATATTACAAACTTTGATTTGAAGAGAAACTATTTTTAAAATCAAACAAAAATGCAAACTGTGTACTTAACGGTTTTAGTGATAGAAAAGAACTACAATCCCATGAAGCATTGCGAACAGTATAATCAAATTAAAAACGATGGAAAAATAGAAAACGATACTCGGTTACTTAACGTAACCTCGGTTCTCTCTAGAAGAGGGAACGAGTATTGCGTAAGTTCCTTACGCTACGGGAAAGTATTCTTTCTTCGAGATTTCTGAAAAACCCCAAATTATCCTTAATTTTGTAACATTGTCAACGCAGTGCGGCAGCCTGGCAGACCATAGCAGGCTATTCCAGCGTGCTATTGGCTGCTCTGCTGGCAACTGCAGCAGCCTATCGGTGAGCCCGCGTGACGTGGCGACCAATGAGGGCGCTTCGCGCCCACCTGGCTTCATTTGCCTACAGGTGGGGCGTGGCCACGTGTATATAAGCAGGGCTCACGGGCTGCATATTCGGTTTTCGTAGTTCTGAAGCGTAAAAGCCCGCGGGGCGCACGGCAAGGAACGCAATACTCGTTCCCTCTTCTAGAGAGAACCGAGGTTACGTTAAGTAACCGAGTATCGTTCTCTTACGAGAGGTTCTCTCGTATTGCGTAAGTTCCTTACGCTACGGGAACATATTGTCAACGCCGTGCGCGCCTCGCGTACAGCATATGTATCCCAGGGAACCGGGGACCATAACACTGCTCGGGCAGGGTGGCCGGTAAGGAAAACGGGCCACCACATCTACAGACACTTCATTCGAACTGACGGGTGGTTACAACGGGTGGTTACAACACCCTGTCCCATGAATGAGGGAACGGCACCTGCCGGTCTCCTTCAAATTCACCACACCTTGTCTCATGAATGAGGGAACGGCAACGCCGGTCGCCTTCAAATTCACAATATTTTGTTATATGAGTGAGGTAACGGCACCGCCGGTCACCTTCAAACTCACAACAGCTCGTCTCGTAAATGAGGAAACGGCACCGCCGGTCTCCTTCAAATTCACATGAGCCTAGTACCGAACTTACTACCAGTATGTGAGCTATGTCTGCGCAGAATCACTGGGCAGGACCAACAGCCCTATTGAACTGGTAACACTTTCGCCTGTAAGGCAGGAACTTCCAGATTGTAAAATCTCACGAACGTAGACGGGGAGGCCCAGCCTGCCGCCATACAGATATCGTGGATGGAAATCCCTCTGGCCCAAGCCCACGAAGAGGCCATGCCTCTGGTGGAGTGTGCTCTGACACCTAGCGGGCACTGCAGGTGTTTGGAAGCGTATGCAGTTGCAATCGCGTCCACCATCCACCTGGAAAGGGTCTGTTTCGAGGAGGCGAGACCTTTAGTGCGCCCACCAAACGAAACAAATAGCTGCTCAGAACGCCTGAAGGCGGCGGAGCGTGTGACATAAACCCTCAATGCCCTGACAGGGCAGAGGATATTGCCACCGTCCCCCTCGTCGGATGCTGGCAGAGCCGAGAGGGAGATAATCTGCGCCCTGAAGGGAGTGCCAATCGCTTTGGGGACATAACCATGCCTCGGTCTGAGAATGACCTTAGAGTCATTAGGACCGAACTCCATACACGTCGGGCTCACTGAGAGCGCGTGTAGATCCCCCACGCGTTTCACTGAAGCCAGAGCTATCAGGAACGCGGTTTTTAGCGAAAGGAACCTTGGTTCCACAGTCTCGAGCGGTTCAAAAGGATGAGCCTTCAGGGCCTCTAGGACCAAGGCCAGATCCCATATAGGAACCGATGGGGGCCGCGGGGGATTCATCCGTCTGGCTCCTCTGAGGAAACGGATGATGAGCTCGTTCCTTCCTAGCGTGCTACCTAGCGTCGTCTGAGCGAACGCTGCTATAGCCGCCACATACACTTTGAGCGTGGAAGGGGACCTGCCCAGTTCCAAAAGCTCTTGGAGGAAGGAGAGCACCCGCTGGACCCCACATTGCTGTGGGTCCAATCCCTTGGAAACACACCACTCAGTGAACACCGACCACTTAGAACTATATAACCGCCTCGTCGAGGGGGCTCTAGAGTGTGAAATCGTGTTCATAACCCCTTCGGGCAGGTCAACGGGTATCCGTTGGTCACCCATACATGCAGAGACCAACGCTCTGGATGGGGATGCCAAACTGACCCTCCTGCTTGAGAGAGGAGGTCTGCTCTCAGCGGAACTGGCCAGGTGGGTGAGTGCGACAGCTTCACCAGCTCTGGGTACCAAATCTGGTTCTCCCAGCGCGGCGCTATAAGGAGCACCAGGCGGCGCGTCTCCCTGATTTTCGCTATGACCTGGGGCAATAGGGAAATCGGCGGGAAAGCATACAGCGGGAGGCTGGGCCAAGGTTGGGACAGCGCATCCTCGCTTTTGGACAGAAACCTCGGGCAGCGGGCGTTCTCTTTTGTTGCAAAGAGGTCGAGCTCCGCTCTGCCGAATAGGCGCCATACCAGCTGGACTGTCTGAGGGTGCAGGGACCATTCTCCTGGGAGAATGAGGCCCCTGGACAGCTTGTCCGGGCCCACATTGAGGTGGCCCGGTACGTGCGCAGCTCTCAGCGAGCGCAGCGAGCTGTGTGCCCACACGAGCAGGCGTTCTGTCAGATTGCCCAGACACCTGGACCTGACACCGCCCTGCCGGTTCACATAGGGCACCACTGTGGTATTGTCCGACCGGACCAACACGTGGTGTCCTCGTATAAGCGGGAGAAACTGCTTGAGCGCGTTCTCTACCGCTATCATCTCCAAACAGTTTATGTGTAGGAGCTTTTCCCCGCTCGACCAGAGGCCCGAGGCCGATCTGCCCTCGAAAACGGCGCCCCAACCCGTGGTGGAGGCGTCCGTCGAGATGACCTTGCGGTGTGAGATGGCTCCCATCGTCACTCCCCGCTGGTACCAGTCGGCTACTAACCAGGGCTCTAGGGCTGAAACGCATCCCTGAGTCACTCTGATCCTGAAGCCTCCGGACGCCCAGGCTCTGTGAGGCACTCGGGCGTTTAACCAGCATTGCGGCGGGCGCATGCGCATTAAGCCCAGCTGGAGCACAGCTGCAGCTGAGGCCATACGTCCCAGCATCCTCTGAAAGAGCTTGAGAGGTGCGATTTTGCCCGGCCGGAAGTACGCATCCATGCGCCGAACTTGGCGCGCGCGTTGGGGTGACAGGCGGGCTGACATTGCCACAGTGTCCAGATTCAAACCCAGAAATGAGGTTGATTGCGTGGGCACTAATGAGCTCTTGGTCCAATTGACCGTGAGCCCCAGGCTGTCCAGATGGCTGAGCAGCATTGCCCTGTGGGCGAGGAGCTCGGCCTCTGACTACGCCAGGATGAGCCAGTCGTCCAGATAGTTCAACACTCGCATCCCTCGACCTCTCAGGGGAGCGAGGGCCGCGTCCATGCACTTCGTAAATGTACGGGGTGCTAGTGACAGGCCGAACGGAAGGACGGTGTATTGATAAGCCTGGCCGTCGAAGGCGAATCGTAAGAATGGCCTGTGACGCGGCGTTATCTTGATTTGAAAATATGCGTCTTTCAAATCTAGGGAGATTAGCCAGTCTCTCGGGCGAATATGCGCGAGGATCTGCTTGGTCGTGAGCATCTTGAACGATCTTCTCATAAGAGCTTTGTTCAGACGCCTCAGATCCAGAATCGGTCTGAGCGACCCAACCCTTTTTGGCACGAGAAAATACCGGCTGTAAAAGCCTGACTCGCTCATAGAATGGGGAACCGGTTCTATAGCCCCTTCGCACAGCAGTGTGGCTATCTCCGCTCGAAGTAGATGTGCTACTTCCTCGCTCACTCTCGTCTCCGTACGCGCACAGAAGCGCGGAGGGCGGCGAGCGAACTGCAGAGTGTAGCCGTGCTTCACTGTTTTCAGCACCCATTCTGATACACCTGGAATGGCTTCCCACGCTCTCGCGTGTGCCACACGGGATAGAACGGCCTCCGGGCTCGAAACGCCGCGCTTTGCGGGTTCGACGGCCTGTATAGGAGGGGCGGGCGCAGTGCGCGCGCTCTCTGTGCTGTGGGCCAGCCGATCGCTCGCGATGGCTGGCCGCCCTACACACTGTATCTCTGCCGCTTCGAGCAGGGAGTGGCTTGTGTGTGGCCTTACACTCGTCGTTCCGGCCACCTTGGGCTGAGAACAAATGGTGTGTGGCGCGGCGCATGGCGCCGGGGGCAGAATGTTCGCGAAAATGTGTGAGCGCGTTTGAGCGGGCACAACTCTTACGCGTGGAACATGACCGGTTAAGAGTGGCTGTGTGACAGCGCGTGTGGTGATTAGGCGTGGGCGCAAATAAGCGGACACGTGACCTAACTCTAGCACTCGAGCGGCCGGTGGCCGCTTTATGTGAGTGAGAGACACGGGATTTGTGGTGCTTGGGTGCAGGGGTGAACACAAAAGTGGGCACGTTTACTGCATTTGAAAACACATACGGCGTGAGCCGTGCAACCAGAAAAAAGGCAACTTTGTGATTTCTCTGGTTCGTCATAAAAACGGCGGTTGTAGACAGGCGAGAGGGCAGTTTTGCCGGCTCGTTTGCTGCGTGAGAGCCATCTGCAGCAGCCACAGGAGTGGGGGCTGACAGGAAGAAGAGTTTTGACTGTGGTCCGACCACGGCGGGACTTAACCGTCGCTTCCCCCCTCTGCTAGGAGGACTTTGGAGGGGCTACAGTTGGAAACAGGCGAGAGGGCGAGTTCGCCGGCTCGTAGGCTGCGTGGAAAACATCTGCAGTAGCCACAGGAGTGGGGACTGACAGGAAAAACAGAGTTTTAACGGTGGTCCGGCCGCAGCGGGACTTAACCGTCTTTTCTCTCCTTATGTATAGACGTCCAAAAATACTCGAGCACCACGTGGTGCGAGTTAGCTTTCTGTATGTAAGAAAAGCTGGCCGCGAGCCCGGGGAAGCGGACAGTAAAACATTTTTATCTTCCGCGAGAGCTGGGCTCGAACTCGGGTCTCCGGCGTTTCAGCCGCTGATTTTGCCACTGTGCTACCGGGAGGGACACAATAGCGTTCAGTTAGCGCGAGCATACAGCAGTACGTCCTCGTGCTTGTTGGCAGTCGTGCGTGCATAAAAGACAGGCTCGTTACTGCAATAGTAATATTTCCAGCCGCCTGAACTAGAGAGGGGGCTGAGAAATGCTAGAGAATGGCGGTTCGTCCGGCCACAGCGGGACGAAAACACCCTCTGTTAATTTCCCGGTGAGTGCGGCGCGCGCACGTGCGCGCGCGCTGAACGTGCTCGTGACCGAGCGCATTCACATTCCTTGTGAACGGCGCAATCTGCGCGGTCCAAGAGGTGGGAGTGCGGGTTCGTTGGAGAGCATATGTCAGCGTCATGTCTTATGACGGCGTATGTTTGCTGGCGTGCGTGTCTTAACAGGCTCGTGTACAGCAATATGAACAATTCCAGTCGCCTGAACTCATGAGGGGACTGAAAAATGTGCGCGAGGGTGGAACAGCTCTCTTGTAACGTAAAGAGAGCTGCAGGATCGTGCATTTCTGCCATCCCTTGTATATAAGCGGCGCATCAGCGCGGCATGAACAGAGGGGGGAGGAGGCTCGCTCCGAGACCGTTCATTTCTACCATCCCTTGCAAGCGGCGCGGTGGCGCGGCTTGAACAGAGGGGGAGGAGGCTCGCTCCGAGACCGTTCATTCCTACCATCCCTTGAAAGCGGCGCGGTGGCGCGGCTTGAATAGAGGGGGAGAAGGCTCGCTCCGAGACCGTTCATTCCTACCATCCCTTGTAAGCGGCGCGGCTTGAACAGAGGGGGAGGAGGCTCGCTCCGAGACCGTTCATTTCAACCATCTCTTGTAAGCGGCGCGGTGGCGCGGCTTGAACAGAGGGGGGGAACAGCGGAGTGATGTCGTCATAAAACTGCTCGAGTCGAGCCCGCAGGGTCGACATAGAGAGTTCCTCACACTCGGGGCATTCGCCCGCGAGGAGTGCGGCGGCGGCGTGGTCACGGCCCAGACCGAGAGCGCAGACACATGGCGGTCTCTGGTGCTGAGCTGCACGTGGCACGAGCCGCAGGTGGAACGAGGCGTTTTGATAAAAACGCTCGTGCTCTTTTATGAAACGTGTGACGCAACGGCGAGAACACGTGCAATGAAAGGATATAATGCTGCCGGATAGCAGAGCAGGCACGGATGGCTGAAGGTGGCGCGATGCTGCCGGCTTCTCCAGGCGCTGTCCTCTGCTTGCTCGTCTGCACGATCACGGCGGCGGGTTCCAGATCCAGCGATGCGAAGGGCTTCGCTGAAGAAAAGAAAATCGAATATGCAGCCCGTGAGCCCTGCTTATATACACGTGGCCACGCCCCACCTGTAGGCAAATGAAGCCAGGTGGGCGCGAAGCGCCCTCATTGGTCGCCACGTCACGCGGGCTCACCGATAGGCTGCTGCAGTTGCCAGCAGAGCAGCCAATAGCACGCTGGAATAGCCTGCTATGGTCTGCCAGGCTGCCGCACTGCGTTGACAATGTTACAAAATTAAGGATAATTTTGGGTTTTTCAGAAATCTCGAAGAAAGAATACTTTCCCGTAGCGTAAGGAACTTACGCAATACGAGAGAACCTCTCGTAAGAGAACTATGTATTTAAAAATGTTGATTCATTTATTAATTGATATATATGAAAAATAGATTGGTGCAGGTATGATGTCACTTTGTAGGCCAACCGGCAGTTAGCATCACACTGGTTCCCTCGAAAAAAAACCCCAATAGGATTTTCCCATAGGCTTTTGGATTATCGCTAAAAACAAGCTCTGAGATCAATACAAGTTTATGAGACTTACATGTTTTGTCCATCAAGATAATTATCACAGATGAAAGTCTAAATGCAGTTTCCAGACATAAAAAGCTAAAGGTTATAGGTTAAAGGATATATATAGCTATAGGCTATAAACAAACTACACCACAGTCACTGGACTTCAACAACATAATCACAACTCTTCCAGTTTTTGTCTAAAAACTTTTTCCCAGAAAGTTTTAGTTAGAATAGTTTATACGAGCACAATTATGAGCATAATGAGGCTGTAAAAGCGGACTGAGTTAATTTCCTCGTTTAGGCCATAGACTGTAAAAAAAGGTTTTGGCCTACGAGCGTAGAGAGATTCATGGGAGTGGGCGGGGCTAAAGAGCTCTTTTGGCACATTTTGCTTGTTTCGACTTATGTAGTTCCCTTTCGAGAGTACTCTCGTATTGTGTTTAGCTGAACACTAGGGGAATTTCCTTTCCTCGAGATTTTGAAGCAAATTTTTATCCTAAAAATACCATGTAAAATGCACTGATTGGCTGTGCCGCTGCAACTGCAGGAACCTATGGCGAGACCGCTGGGCGGGAAGGACCAATCAGGTCCCTCTAATATTCCCGCCACAAGGGGCAGCAGAATTTGCATAGCCAAGGGTATAAAAGACCCTGTCTCGCCAGGTTCTTTTCAGCGACTCACCTCGCTGAGCTCTGGATTGAAGCCCGCCGTCGAAACGCTACCAGCGGAACTCCCTGCAGCCCTGAGGACGCCGGATTCCCGCCTGGTCTCCGCCTTCAGCCGCCTGCTGTTCCAGCTGCGCCATCCGGCATTAAATATCCTTTATACTGTGTCTATGTGTGTGTGTGTGTGTGTTGCAGCTGTAACGCCACTTCTAAGAGCTTACTAAACTCTCCCCACTCTTCTCTCGTGTCCGCCGCGCTTGTGAAGCGCCACGGACAGAAAACGCTGTAGATCTAGAGGATGCCTATTTCCACATCCAAATAGCCCCTCATCACAGGCCATTCTTGAGATTCGCCTTCGAGGGGAAAGTTTACCAATAAAGGGTGCTACCCTTTGGTCTATCTCTGGCTCCCCGCACGTTTACGAAGTGCATGGAAGCGGCGTTAACCCCGCTGAGGCTTTGGGGAATGAGAATTCTCAACTATCTCGATGAATGGCTCATAATAGCTCAGTCAGAGATACAGTTATTGAACCACAGATCTTGGCTTCTCAACCATTTGAAATGCTTGGGCCTCAGAATCAATGTGGCAAAGAGCTCATTGTCTCCCACACAGAACGTTTGTTTCTGGGAACAGTGTTAGACTCACTACAGATGAACGTGCGACTGACGTCACAGCGCGCGCTTTCTGTTCGGAACTGAGCGGTTTCCCTCAGGTCCGGTGCATACACTCCTCTCAAACACTTTCAGAGGATGTTGGGTCTCATGGCCTCAGGGGCGCCAGTCCTCAGACTAGGTCTGTTACACATGTGCCCTCTCCAGCGCTGGCTGAATTGCCACGTTCCAGCTCACGCATGGCTCTCGGGCCGATTACAAATCAAGGTAGACCACAGCTGTGTGTTGGCTGTGGCTCCTTGGAAAAATCTCGTTTGGTATCAAACGGGCATGAGTTTTGGGCACTGTTACGAAGTGGAAAGTTATCTCGACAGATGCATCCAACCTAGGTTGGGGAGCCCTTCACGAGGGCAGGCCAGTCTCTGGTCTCTGGTCAGACTCGGAAAAAGAGCCTTCACATAAACTGTGTAGAGATGAAAGCAGTCACGCTATTGCTAAGAGCTTTCCTTCCGTACATAAAGCACCACCATGTCCTGATCCGAACGGACAGCAGGTCAGTGGTAGCCTGTATAAATCGCCAGAGCACAACCTGAGTTCGCTGAGAGCGACTCACGTGCCAGGCATTCTGAATCTGGGTCCGGACATGCTGTCCAGGGGCAAAGTGTCCCCAGTAAAGTGGTCTCTTCACCCACAAATGATTCAGACAAATTGGGGCATGTTTGGCGAGTCAAAAGTGGATCTTTTCACCTCATAAGACAATGCTCAATGCCTAATATATTTCTCCAAGCACAAGGACGGGTTGGCCCACGAATGGCCCAGCCTTCCTCTTTATGCTTTTCCCCCAATCTCAATGTTTCCTCAGGTCATAGAGAGGATCAGGGAGAGCAAATGCGCTGTGCTTTTAATAGCCCCGCTCTGGAGAAATCAACCATGGTTCTCACTGCTAGTCGGATGTCAGATACAGCCCCGTGGCCAATTCCACTGAGGAGAGACCTTCTCATGCAGGCGAAACGGTAGATCTGACCATCCCGATCTATGGGCGCTTCATGTCTGGCCCATCAACGGGTACATGAGAACCTCTCTGAAAGTGTATTAAACACTATTTCTGAAGCTAAAGCCCCCGCGACCAGGTGGCTCTATTCAGGCAAATGGTCAGTCTTTTTGGACTGGTGTAAAGCACGAAGCCTGACCCCACAAAATTGTGAAGTGTCAGAAGTGCTCACTTTTTTTACAAGGGCTACTGGATGCGGGTCATTCCCCCTCCACGCTCAAAGTTTATGTGGCTGCTATAGCAGCGTACCACACTCAAGTGAATGGACTGTCACTGGGGAAGAACGATCTTATCGTGCGCTTTCTCAAAGGGGCTAGAAGGCTTCACCCACCTCGTCCCCCTTCAGTCCCTATATGGGACCTGTCCACGGTCCTGGATGCTATGAAAGGCTCAACATTCGAGCCTCTGCATTCGGTGAGCTTAAAGCTCCTATCACACAAGACCGCTTTTCTGCTAGCAATCGCATCAGTTAAGCGAGTGGGTGATCTGCACGCGCTCTCAGTGAGCGCCTCTTGTCTGGAATTTGGGCCAAACGACTCAAGTCGTCCTCAATCCAAGACATGGATATGTACCTAAGGTGCTCTTGATGAGCACTCTCATCATTGCTAGATGAGGAAGATGCTAATTTGCTCTGTCCTGTCAGAGCACTGAGAATATACATAGAGCGTTTCGCTGCTTTTAGGCAAACTGAACAGCTCTTTGTGTGCTTTGGCGGCCGCACCCGTAGGTGCGCGGTTATAAAGCAGACCTTGTCACGATGGATAGTGGATGCTATCTCGCTGGCTTATGAGTCCAAAGATCTCAGCTGCCCTATAGGCATCAAAGCCCATTCTACCAGAGGCATGGCCTCATCATGGGCTTGGTCTACTGGCATTTCTCTGGATGATATCTGTATATATATATACTACACGTATCTTTGTGTGTTATTCTCATTAAATAGCCCGACTCAGGTCTGGCTCATATTGGGGACTTCTATGAATATCATATTTACGGGCCCACTTAGGTCAGCCTGGGTATGGTGTCTCCAGGCTTTCAAAGCCGTTAAGCGAGCACGGCGTTTTGCATTGGGTCCCCTAGCGTTTAGCTAAACGTTATACGAGAGTACTCTCGAAAGGGAACGCTTCGGTTACTTACGTAACCTTGGTTCCCTGAGAAGAGGGAACGAGTATTGCGTTTTCTTGCCGTGCTTCGCTTGCTCAGGGAGTCGCTTCAGTCGATTAACCTGACGAACCTGGCGAGACAGGGTCTTTTATACCCTTGGCTATGCAAATTCTGCTGCCCCTTGTGGTGGGAATATTAGAGGGACCTGATTGGTCCTTCCCGCCCAGCGGTCTCGCCATAGGTTCCTGCAGTTGCAGTAACACAGCCAATCAGTGCGCAGCTGCTTCCTGCTGAGAGCTGTGCAGCTGCACTGCGTTTTACATGGTATTTTTAGGATAAAAATTTTCTTCAAAATCTCGAGGAAAGGAAATTCCTCTAGCGTTTAGCTAAACGCAATGCTCGTTCCCTCTTCTCAGGGAACCGAGGTTACGTAAGTTACCGAAGCGTTTTTCACGACAAATTCCGCTGTTAAACAGTTGAAATTATGTAGGCTGACTGTTTCAACAGAAGCAAATACTATAAATTAACAACCTTGTAGATCACAGTAAGGCTGTCTTTAAATGTTATCATTAAAAATAGATTTCCTTATGGAGAAAATTAATGTAGTTTTTACTTCTGGAACTCGACTGGTGCATTCTATAGAACCCATTGCGTGACAATGTTTGGTGTAAGACCGTTAATAGGAATGAACTAGTAAAAATATAAATGTGAACTGTTGTTTTCAGTCAGATTTGCTGATGATGTGCTGTCAAATTCAGACATTTTAAGTGAGACAAAGCAAAACTTGTATTCTTTACAGAAATTAAATTACTCGGGAACGTGAATAAAACTGCAGATACTGTGAATCAGAATCGAGGCAATTTTTTATTTTTTTTTGGTTTTACCATACTTTTTAATATTCATTTAAAATTCTGTTTAAACCTACCGAAACACCGAGATAGACTCGAATTATAAAACATGCTTTGGAGAAAGACTTTTTTTCTTGTTGAATATCCTGTTTCACTCGGGTATACATCAGATTGCAGAAAATAAAATTCCTTTTAGTTTTTTAATATAGCATAAACACTTACTGACATTAAAACATTTTATTATTATGTTTATAACTTCAGTTTGTCACACTACATTTTACAGTTACTACGAATTACAGTACAAATGTTTTTTACTTTAATATTTTTAAACTGTAAATCTCTCTTTACTCAGCATCATAATAGAGCAGTATTTTCATGCTCTAAGAAAATGTTAAAATTAAAGTAATTTTAAATATTAATAAGATTCCCACTATAGTTAAAATGTGTTTTAAAACAAATATGGATTTCATATAAGACTAATGTATATTGAAGTATAACTTTTGCATAATGACCCTTTTGCATAGTCCAAGATTCATCAAAAATTATAATTTTTTTCTCTTGTTCCAGGGCCCTGACGTCTGTGTGTGCCTGCAGTCATGCTGGAGTATTTTGCACATCACCTGCGATCATTTGGATACAAGTACAGATTTATCACAAATCATGAACAAAACAGCACCAGTGAGCTCAAACCACAATACAAACACGATGGATACAATAAAAACCACAGAGATATTTAATGTGACCAACATTTTTTTTTCATGAGAACAAAAAGACAGATTAGAGATTGTTTTTCTTTATGAATATTTGTTCATTGTTTTGTTGCATTAGACAACAACATATCAAATCAGAGTCATGTCTTCTATATTTTTTTGATATTTAGCTTTATAATGCAGTCACATTCCGACATTTTAAGTGTGACAAATACTTTTTGTGGCCATTATTTATACAAATACATGCATTAATTTAAAGGGTGAGTACACCCAAAAATTTTAATTCTGTCATTAATTCCTCACCTTCATTTCGTTCCAAACCCGTAAGACCTTCGTTCATCTTCGGAACACAAATGAAGATATTTTTGATGAAATCCGAGAGCTTTCTGTCCCTCCATAGACAGCAATTTAATTAACATAATTAACATTTTCATATTTATAAATGTTTATGTGCTTCTGCGCGTCTGTACTGTTTGCGTGTTGTGCATCTGCCTATAAGCACATATTACTAACGCGCCCTTTAAATAACACAAAAAATACTGCCCTATTGACTTTAGATCAGGTTTTTGTTGGTCAATTGCGCAGTCGCATTCAGTTACTCAAAATAGTAACACACCAACAATGCACCTGAACACACTTCGTTTTCAGACGAGCACACCCATAGGGAACAGATGAGCACGAGTGCATTTGCTTTTTAAACAACGTGGCGCTGGAAGTGAAAATTATAACTGCGTCGGGCTAAAACTAGCAAAAAACACTTGCATCGCATCTGGCGCTGCATTGCACTGGGTGTATGATAGGGCCCATTGGTTGATTGGAATGTTGTCCCAGGATCAACAAAGATGTTGACCCAGGAACGTGTAGCACTTGGTGAAATCACGTTTACCACATATACCAGGGCTCTTGCAATATTTTTATGTCATACACCATTCGGTCTGCGCAGCGCCTGATTAAGTCGAACACATGACAAGATATGGGTAAATTAGACCAGTGCATCATGTAAGGCATAGAGATATAAACATAGATGCATCATTATTGGCTGTTTCTATGTGCTGCTATCATAGACTGTTAAAAAAATATGGACGTAGTGTCCGTGACGTCACCCATAGGATTCTGAAGAGCCGTTTTGAAGCGCAAAGTAGGGATGAGCTGGCGGTTGCCATCTTGGCAGCGCGTCACTCCCGGATAATAGAAAACGGGCAAAGAGGCGGGACGTGGGTGGAGCTGAGGTGATGCGATGACTAACAGACAGCAGACAAACAACAATCCACATGTCACTCAAAGTGGCCACGCCCTTAATTATGCAGGACTTTAAGGCTTTATATAATGTAAACGAATGAGTTATAAAAAAATTCACCCCCCTCACAGTTGTCATGAAGGGCAAACTTGGCTATATAGACCAAAACCACAATTTGTACCAGACTGTAAACATGTTATTTTCTGCTGTAAAATTGGGCATTTTAACATGGGGCTCAATGAGATTCTGCTCTCTTCTGGAGCCTGTCCCTAGTGGCCAGTCGATAAATTGCAGTTTAAGTCACTTCCGTATTGGCTTCAAGAAAAACTGCGGGAGGTTGCCGCTTGGCTGCTATACGTAAGTCGTCAGCCATATTGGAACAGGCAAAAGCAAGTTGACTGTGTGTCAGCAAACGTAGTTAGATGCATGTATGAATATCTATATCAGATGATTTTGCTAAACTAACACAATAAAACAAGTCGAAGGCATCAGCTAACACAACATTAAAAAGTTACCATAGTATAAAAACCTGTAATACTGAGTTAATACACATACCAACACATTCTCACTTGTGAAAGGTTATCCCATTTCTTTGGGAATTGAAATCTCAGCGGTTTCACAATCAGAAGCTGCCCAATGTAGTGGCATCATTGATTCTTACTGTGAATGAAGCAGTGTTAATTTTGACAGCATATTTTGATTTAGTTTTAGTCATAGTCTTTTGACTAAAATGCCATTTAGTTTTAGTCATATTTTAGTCACCTGAATTGTTTTTAGTTTTAGTCTAGTTTTAGTCTACTAAATAGCATAAGATTTTAGTCGACTAAATATCATAAGATTTTAGATTCACTTTTTTGTTTGTTTTTAAAAACATCTATATAGTTTTTAAAACTTTGTATTTCTGTTTAAGTTAGTATATCATGTTAAGCTAAAGCTTCAAATAAGTTTGTTTATTTTTTTATTTTTATTTCAGTTAACATTTATTTCATTTCAAGTAACAAAGATTTTTTAAATGGTTTTAGTTAGCTATTATAACCCTCATACTTTATTGAATATGTGTCAAATACTGGTCTTTCCTCCTGACTATGAATTAAATGGAAATGAAATTAAATACATTATTTATTTTGTAAGCAAAAACGAATATATAATGCGTGACTTTTAATTATAAACCAGCTGGAAATACACCGGGACTCTTATTTTGAAATCTCGCCTTCCTATTGCAGTTGCAGGAGCTCATTCAAGTTCAGATGAGGAGATAAAATATGCATTGCTACAAGCGTCTAAAACACATTACTATATAAACATCGTAAAGTAAACATTGTCATTATTCTTCAGCATTAGTTCATAAACAATTGCCTGGCATAAATGTGCGCTATTCATTGATTGTGAACCGCTCTGGAGCGCTGTTTTGGGGATGCGTGAGTGAGCCTGTAGAAGCGCAACAGCGCCGTGTTTTCCAGCGGTTTAGATCAGCAGGTTCAAATCAAATGTGCGCATCTGTTACACAGGATCTCAGTTCTGACTGGATCTCTTTCCTAAACGTCCCTTCCTAACATTTTCGTCTCGTTTTTATTTGTTGACGAAAATGACAGTTGGTTTTCGTTATAGTTTTTGTCATCCATCACTAGTTTTTATTTAGTTAGCGTCTCGTTTTCGTCAGTAAAAAAAGGAACGTATTACAGGTTTTTATGAACGAAATTAACACTGGAATGAAGACACGTTGACCATTCCAAGATGGCGGACATGCCGACGTGTCTGGTGCCGTCGAATGTGCAATCTACATATACATATCTATGGTGCAAGGTCACGGTATATAAGCTGCTGACCCCCACCTGCGCGCCGATCACAGAAGATGTTTAGTCAACATTGTGAAATGTAGTATTTGTGCATACAAAGCAGATTTACACGTCCCAGATAACAATTTGAGTTGTTCATTTTAACCTTTAATAATACCAGCTGACGGGCTCTCTGTATGTTTACAGCATTAGTCGAGAGATTTCCTTTCCTTTAGAAAAATTATATAACAATGTCTTTACTACCTTTCTGGACCTTGAAAGTGGTAATTAAATTGCTGTCTAGGAGGGGTCAGAGAGCTCTCGGATTTCATCAAAAATATCTTCATTTGTGTTCTGAAGATGAACGAAGGTCTTACGGGTTTGGAACGACATGAGGGTGAGGAATTAATGACAGAATTGACATTTTTGGGTGAACTAACCCTTTAATTGTTCAAGTTCTTCTGAGCAGTTTAGTTAATTAAAATGTTCACCGTTAAATATTAAAAGCTAAAATATTTTTAAATAATAAAAGGCCCATAGCTTTATTTCTATGTTTAGTATCTCGTCCTTTTGCATGAGTTTCAGTGCTCTAATGATAAGACTTACATTTTCACACAAGATTTTCTGCAGGTCTGTTCACTATCAAATCGGTTTTTGTTGCCATTGCAGCCTCCGAACCAGAACTGAGCACATGAATTTGCCTTTGGATCAAAATACCATTTAACAACATAATCTCGACACGGACCAGGATCCAGAGGCTCCAGGCACCCCTTGTCTGTGAGAGAGAGAAAATGGGATTTGCAATTTGTTTACAGAACTGCAATTATTTATATTGTATCACTTTTGATCAGCTGTATGGGCATTTACCTGGAGTAAAATCATTCTGTACGAGCAGCGGCGGGTCAGTTGGTCTGCGTGTAGGGTCAGTCTGGTATGTGCCCTTATTCGGCCAGTCCAAATGCGTGAGAGGGAAATCTGGGAGGAGGTTCAGGTCATCTCTTTCCAAATACGGTGTTATGGTGCTGATAATGTCCATGCCGTCTGATTTAGGATCATAGAAGGGGAACACGCCAGACTCTCCAAGTGCATCTGGCTGATTGATGTAGTGTAATATTAATAACTCTTCATAACTAGAATATGTACTTAGATAATAACAGTAACCATCAAAAATATTGTTTTGATTTTAGCCTTAAGATTTCTTAAGCCTTTTTTGTTTACTAATACAGTCCTGAACAACAGTTTAACAAAATATTCTTTTTATACAAATGTTTCTTAATTAATATGAAGTCATACAAATTGCATGCATAGAAAAATATCATACTTAAATGTATAATAAATACAGGGAGTGCAGAATTATTAGCCAAGTTGTATTTTTTGAGGATTAATTTTACAACATTAATAATTAAACAACAACCATGTTCTCAATGAACACAAAAAACTCATTAATATCAAAGCTGAATATTTTTGGAAGTAGTTTTTAGTTTTAGCTATTTTAGGGGGATATCTGTGTGTGCAGGTGACTATTACTGTGCATAATTATTAGGCAACTTAACAAAAAACTAATTTATACCCATTTCAATTATTTATTTTTACCAGTGAAACCAATATAACATCTCAACATTCATAAAATATACATTTCTGACATTCAAAAACCAAACAAAAACAAATCAGTGACCGATATAGCCACCTTTCTTTGCAAGGACACTCAAAAGCCTGCCATCCATGGATTCTGTCAGTGTTTTGATCTGTTCACCATCAACATTGCGTGCAGCAGCAACCACAGCCTCCCAGACACTGTTCAGAGAGGTGTACTGTTTTCCCTCCTTGTAAATCGCACATTTGATGATGGACCACAGGTTCTCAATGGGGTTCAGATCAGGTGAACAAGGAGGCCATATCATTAGATTTTCTTCTTTTATACCCTTTCTTGCCAGCCACGCTGTGGAGTACTTGGACGCGTGTGATGGAGCATTGTCCTGCATGAAAATCATGTTTTTCTTGAAGGATGCAGATTTCTTCCTGTACCACTGCTTGAAGAAGGTGTCTTCCAGAAACTGGCAGTAGGACTGGGAGTTGAGCTTGACTCCATCCTCAACCCGAAAAGGCCCCACAAGCTCATCTTTGATGATACCAGCCCAAACCAGTACTCCACCTCCACCTTGCTGGCGTCTGAGTCGGACTGGAGCTCTCTGCCCTTTACCAATCCAGCCACGGGCCTATCCATCTGGCCCATCAAGAATCACTCTCATTTCATCAGTCCATAGAACCTTAGAAAAATCAGTCTTGAGATATTTCTTGGCCCAGTCTTGACGTTTCAGCTTGTGTGTCTTGTTCAGTGGTGGTCGACTTTCTGCCTTTCTTACCTTGGCCATGTCTCTGAGTATTGCACACCTTGTGCTTTTGGGCACTCCAGTGATGTTGCAGCTCTGAAATATGGCCAAACTGGTGGCAAGTGGCATCTTGGCAGCTGCACGCTTGACTTTTCTCAGTTCACGGGCAGTTATTTTGCGCCTTGGTTTTTCCACACGCTTCTTGCGACCCTGTTGACTATTTTGAATGAAACGCTTGATTGTTCGATGATCACGCTTCAGAAGCTTGGCTATTTTAAGACTGCTGCATCCCTCTGCAATATATCTCACTATTTTTGACTTTTCTGAGCCTGTCAAGTCCTTCTTTTGACCCATTTTGCCAAAGGAAAGGAAGTTGCCTAATAATTATGCACACCTGATATAGGGTGTTGATGTCATTAGACCACACCCCTTCTCATTACAGAGATGCACATCACCTAATATGCTTAATTGGTAGTAGGCTTTCCAGCCTATACAGCTTGGAGTAAGACAACATGCATAATGAGGATGATGTGGTCAAAATACTCATTTGCCTAATAATTCTGCACTCCCTGTACATGTCAAACTGATAAAAAATCTGATATTTACAATTATATTAATAATAATATAACATTATAATGGAAATATGTAATAAATGCATTTATAATAAAGTCAAACAGCAGGATATTTATTAAGTAATTTCAAGAGCAGAGCAGTTGAAATAAAATAATAAATGTCCTGCAGTGTGACATTTTTGTTAACATTTTATTTCTCATCAAACATTATAGCTTTCAGACCAAATATGCCACCTTTAGTTGCATGATGTTTTTTAATATGGTTTTGTTAACTGAAGCATGTGTTAGTCTCTAAATTAATGTGAATTCATAACTGCATGTGTAATAATAATTAGAACATTTTCAAATAAAAGAATACATTTTTAATATAATAAATAAATAAATATATCTCTTCTGGAATTGTATGTACTTGTAAAAAAAAAAAATACATTTTCAATTTTATTCAGAAATTTTGCACTGCAGATCAGCAATTAAAATGCCTCCAACAGCAGCTCTCAAATCAAATATGGCGGTATTAAATGCATCATGGGTTTTTAACTTGTTGAATGAAGTGTGTGCCAATTTACCTTAAAGCTGGAAGTAGCGCTTAATATTGATCCATCAATGTTCTCACAAAGCTTATGGAGCAATTTACTTTCCACTTCTAGACCACAGAGACAGAAAACATGAAGTGAATTAATGTAGGTCATCCTGTAGCTCAGATGAGTCAAAGGCAAGGGTTTGATTACCAGGGAACTCAAAGTTGCTTTGGATAAACACATATGCGCCAAATGTGTAATGCAAATGCAAATTTAAGGCATTCATTTTATATTTATAAAGAATGTTTGATGGTTTTTAAAGGGGAAGTATATTATTTTTGTTGATACTAAAATACTTTCTTCTGTCCCAGTTCAATGTCCAAATATAAAGCCCTATAATGATATTCCTGTCCGAAAATGTAGTCCGATAAGTCCAAAACTTATCCCTAAAATCAGAGCGAAATGATGTATAACACTGATGTAGAGGCACCTAACCCTGGTTGTAAGCCTAAACTTGACATAAAATGTAAACTTGTCCCTAAAATCTCATTGGTTGATTGGAATATGTAGCACTTGGTGAAATCGCGTTTATACCAGGGTTGCTTTCAAGTTGCTCTCACAGTATTTTGATGTCATTCGTCTGCGCAGTGCCTTATTAAGTCAAACACACGTATTGACAAGATATGGGTTTTAATACGGTAGTGACAGTTTATGCAAATATTAAATTTTTTTATAAGTTACCAATGGATCTTGAACAGTTACTTTATTCTGTGTGGCAATTTTTACACTTTTACATTTTGAAGTACAGTATCAGGACAACCCACATGTTTTACTGATACTGTTTATTTACTACTTAACAAGGTATTATAGTCATCTGTTGCAACTTTATAATAACCATCCAGATAATGTTTATAGACAGTTTACAAACCAACTAGTAACCCTTAACTAAGTGTTAGGAATATCTGTTCCATCTATCTATGTAATGTTTATAGATGTTTTAAAGGGTTAGTTCACCCAAAATTGAAAATAAAGTCAGTAATTACTCACCCTCATGTTGTTCCAACCATGTAAGACCTTCGTTCATCTTCGGAACATAATTTAGTATATTTTTGATGAAATCTGAGAGCTGTCTCACTCCTCCATAGGCTTTCAGAGGGACTGAAACTTGATGGCCCAGAATAGTAAGTAAAAACGTCATTTAAGGAGTCCAAATGACTACAGTGGCTCTGTATTAAGTCTATCATGCGACGAAAATACTTTTTGAGCGGAAAAACAACAAAAATAACGACTTTATCCCACTATTATTGTTGTTCAATTTGAGCCTCTGACGCCACGACGCATGCGCGAAAACGGCGTTCTTCTTCTACTACTACTAATCTCAGTTTTCGCGCATGCGTCGTGGCGTCAGAGGCTCAAATTGAACAACAATAATAGTCGTTATTTTTGTTGTTTTTCCGCTCAAAAAGTATTTTCGTCGCATGATAGACTTAATACAGAGCCACTGTAGTCATTTGGACTCCTTAAATGACGTTTTTACTTACTATTCTGGGCCATCAAGTTTCAGTCCCTCTGAAAGCCTATGGAGGAGTGAGACAGCTCTCAGATTTCATCAAAAATATACTAAATTATGTTCCGAAGATGAACGAAGGTCTTACATTGGAACAACATGAGGGTGAGTAATTACTGACTTTATTTTCAATTTTGGGTGAACTAACCCTTTAAAAATGGTTTCTTAAAGGTTTACAAACATTTTTTAATGTTTAGTGGTGTTTTTTGCAAATGTTCAATTGTTGAAAATGTTCACATTTTATGCACATTATATGCAACAGCAGTATTTGCACTGTAAACATTTTTTTATTTATGCACAGTATATGGAACAACAGTATTTGCACTGTAAACCTTTTTTATTTATATAAAGTGTGTGTGAACTTAAACTGTATGGCTATGCTGTGGTTCCTGTAGGCTTTGCGTGCGTGCGGGTGGGGGGTTTGGTATTGGGGGGGCCTCCATGTCCATTTTACTTGGGGCCCCCAAATACCTTCAAACGGCCCTGATTAAACCAATGAAGACCTGCAACCTCTAAATTGGACCAATGCACCATGCAAGGCATAGAGGTATAAACATAGATGAATCATTATTGGCTGTTTCTATGGGCTGCTATACGTAAGCCGTCCGCCATATTGGAACAGGCAAAAGCAAGTTGACTGTGTGTCGGCAAACGTAGTTAGATGCATGTATGAATATATCAGATGATTTTGCTAAACTAACACAATAAAACAAGTCGAAGGCGTCAGCTAACACAACATTAAAAATTTACCATACACTCAAAAAAAAAAGGTTCTATATGGCACCAAAAATGGTTCTTGGCTCGTAATCATAGGGGAACCTTTTTAAGTGCTATATAGCACCAATTTTGGTGCTTCAGTGGTTCTTCAGCGGTTCTTCAGAGGTTCTTCACCGGTTCTTTGACTAAGGTGCTATATAGCACCGCTACCATATACAGAACATGTTAAGATATGGTGCTATATAGCACCAAAAGTGCTTCCCCTATGATTACGACGAAGAACCATTTTTGGTGCCATATAGAACCTTTTTGTTTTTTAGAGTGTAGTATAAAAACCTGTAATACTGAATTAATACACAATCCAACACATTCTCACTTGTGAAAGGTTATCCCATTTCTTTGGGAATTGAAATCTCAGCGGTTTCACAAGCAGAAGCTGCACAATGTAGTGGCATCATTGATTCTTACTGTGAATGAAGACACGTTGACCATTCCAAGATGGCGGACATGCCGACGTGTCTGGAGCCGTCGAATGTGCAATCTACATATACATATCTATGGTGCAAGGTCACGGTATATAAGCTGCTGACCCCCACCTGCGCGCCGATCACAGAAGATGTTTAGTCAACATTGTGAAATGTAGTATTTGTGCACACAAAGCAGATTTACACGTCCCAGATAACGATTTGAGTCGTTCATTTTAACCTTTAATAATAATAGCAGCTGACAGGGCTCCCTGTATGTTTACAGCATTAGTCGAGAGATTTTCTTTCCTTAGGAAAAATTACCATGTAGCTACTGTACCTGATATTCATCCAAATGAATCGATATTGAATCAAGATAGGAATTATATTGCTATTGCAATCATGAAATGTATGTCAAGCACCAATAAAAACAGCTGGCTAGGTATTTGTACCATGTTAACATTGTAACATATGTTGACAATCAGAATACATTTATTGTGTTGCAAGGTTGTTGTTTTTTACAACTCTGCATATACACCTACCCCTACCCTATAAACACTTTATTCCTACTATTAAATACCCTTTAGGCACTTTATTTCCACTTTTCTAATATTTTCTTCATTTTTATTTAAAATAAAGGCTACTCTGAGCTGATATGTGATGGGGAATAGGGAGAAGTTCGGAAAAAGGAGGATTCAAACTTTAGTCTCAGAAGTTACCGCCAATCTTATGTAAGAAGTTAGAAGTTACCGTTTTTTTTAGTCTGACCCAATCAGACATTGGTGGGCGGAGTTAGTGTAAATAGCCTTTGTCATTAAGGACATAGACACTCCGTTTTATTTTTGGGTTAACTATCCATTTGATTGTGTGAATTGAATGCATTGCGACATACCAGGAAGCATTCTGAAGTCTTCTATGGAAAACACATGCTCCTCAATGGGCGGGGATGCTATTGACTTCAACTCCTCCTTAAAATCATCATAGATCGGGTCACTTTGATTCACCACCCCTATAGCGAACATGGTGATATTGGCTGAATGAGCCTCTCTGACCGCATCCTCCAACTTCACCGTGTCACGATGATCTGTCTGGCCATCTGTAATAACCACAGCCACTTTCTTGACTCCAGGGCGAGCAAAGCGGAAAATCTCATTGGCCTTTCTGATGCCACTTCCTGTGTAAGTGCCCTCTCCAATATAAGGCATCCTGCGCACAGCTGCTTTCACTTCATCACGAGTTAGCCTCTCTTGTATTCTTGTGACCACCAGGTTAATGTGGCTGTAGAGAACGACCCCCACGCGCGTCACCTCCGGACTGACTGACACGCGGTCGATCAAGGTATTCACAAAGTCTTTAATGACCTCAAAGTTTTCTGGGCCCACGCTCTCAGAGCTGTCAATCACAAACACCAGCTCAAGAGGTTTTACTCTGCATATCCGGCCACAGCCTGAGAATCCGGAATAAATCATTCAATTCAGTTTAGGTGTAATTCATCACAAAGCATTCAAATTTAGAAAAAGATCTGCCATTTGGTTACTTACCACAAATCGATCTGATTAGAGTGATTATTTCCTCTCTCTGCAAAATACATCAATCTTTTTTTACTAAGGTGCTCAATTTCTGTTTCAGGTTTATTAATCAGCATTATTATAGTATTATTTTTATACTATGATGATATTTATTAAAGGTCCCGTTCTTCGTGATCCCATTGTTCAAACTTTAGTTAGTGTGTAATGTTGCTGTTAGAGCATAAATAATACCTGTAAAATTATAAAGCTCAAAGTTCAATGCCAAGCGAGATATTTTATTTAACAGAAGTTCCCTTTCAAAGCCTACAGCGAACGGCTGGCTTGGACTACATCCTGGTACTTCCTTCATAAATGACGTCAGTAGAACAGACTAACCTCCGCCCACAAGAATATGCGAAAAAGGGGGCGTGGTCTTGTTGCTGTCCCACGTGGAGAAGAGGACGTGTCGCGTGGAGAAAAGGAATTGTTACGTTTGACTGTGTTTGTCGAGACGCTGTTATTTTCATCCCGGAGTCAAATCACCTTTGTTTGGCTTTCCCAGGGACGCTGTAGAGATCATTGAGCGCATACATCTCCCGTTAAGAGGCGTGACCTTTCCGTGCAAGTTACGTGCACTAAGCTGCTGTCGAATCACAACACAGGAACCGTGCCACGTTCGCTAAGCTGCGGTCAAATCACAACACGGGAACCGCTGGCACAATCAGAACTCGTTACGTATTTCTGAAGGAGGGACTTCATAGAACAAGGAACTCATCAGCTGTTTTTAGGACAGTGAAAACAGCGGTATACAGATTAGTAAATTGTGTGAAAAATACTGTGTTTTTTTGCACGCGAAACATGAACACATGTTATATTGCACACTGTAAACACAATCAAAGCTTCAAAAAAACACGAAGAACGGGACCTTTAATTTTTAGTCATTTTGTTAATTGCTTTTGTCATTTTTATTATTTTTTGTTTTTTAATATCTTTATTTAATGAATCTTCATGTTTATTTTAGTCATTTGCATGTATTTTGGTTATTTGACATTTCATTTACGTTTTTTTCATGTTAAGTTTTATTTTATTTCAGCTTTGTTTTATTATATATAGAATATAGCATGAGTACCATGCACAACATAACAATGTTCTGTATACATTAAATGCACACTGTAAATAAATCTGATTATTATTAGAGTATGTTTTACAAGAAAATACTATTTCACTTAAAAATTTCACATTTCATTAAATGTGTTTAACACATTTCTTTGTAATTATTTGTGAAATTTACTAGCAATTTGAGTGAAAATTGTTTCAGAGTAATTCCTATTACAATTTTCTTTCTTTTTTGTGTGTGCAGATGACCAAAATGAGCAGTATACAGTTTGTGAAATACTGTATCCCACAATGCAATGCTCAAGAAAATTGGGTTACAAATGCAAAATTGTTTTTTATTTTTCAACAATCACATGATGGTGAGATCATGCAACGTTAACATATTACAGTTTCAAACTGTAATTTCTTTAGGTGAAAAATCTTTTTTACAGTGGAATAATTTATTTAAAAAAAATTTGGGACAAGGTAGAAAATGAAATTTTTCATCTGTGCACGTACCGTGAGACCAGGTTCTCCTTTTGTCCCTGAATTACCCTGCGATTGTAAGAGGAGACAATGTTTAGTGTGTTAAAAAATGCCGTAAAATATAGAGATGTTGATTCTAGTGTTGTCAGCTATCATAATGCTCAACGATTAAACAGCAACTGAAGAGTTTTTCAAAATTTCCTTCTCAGTTCTTCTCACCGGTGGTCCTGTAAATCCTGGTCCTCCTGAGCTTCCTCTGTCCCCTTTGAGTCCTTTTGCTCCTGGTAACCCACGATCCCCCTACAAACAGAGCAGTTACATCACATTTGTGGTCACGTTTTTTTTAAAACATGACGTGATGCACCTTTTTTAAATTGCATATAAGTGTGTTTTTTGTGTTTGACAGAAAAGTCATGTAGGTTTGGAACAACCTTAGGGTGAGTAAATGATGACATTTTTATTTTTGGTTGAAGGATTCCTTTAATGCTAACTTTACTAAATATGAATGCATGACAGTGGCTATAATACTCTCCTCACCTTCTGTCCCGGCAGACCCTCTCCAGGGGACCCTCTTGGCCCTTGTATACCCTGATATCCAGGATCACCCTGTATAAAACAGAATTAAACAGTTTCAGTATTTCACAACTGTACAGCACACTGTAATGTGTTCCTCAGATTCCTGTTACCTTTGGTCCTTGTATGCCCTCTCCTGGTAAACCTGGAGGACCAACTGGACCAGTCTGACCAATGGAGCCCTACGGACCACAAAAACACTTCTGAGCAAACCTGAACAGAATCATATTCTGCTACAAAAAATAAGCCTATTTTTAGGAACATTTAGCACGAAGATTCATGAATTTTATCTGAACATATCTACAAACACAAATCTAATGACTCATCCAACAGTGTGTTGTAAAATCACTGAGTGTTGATTTCGATGAATATGTTTATATGTATTCAGGGCTTGACATAATTTTTTTGCTCACTGGCCACTATGGCTAGTGGTTTTCCAAAGTTACTAGCCACTCAGCAGGTATATTAGGCTGCTGATACTTTAAGACCTGATGCACGGACCCATTATACCGTTACACATGTGTTTTATTTCTCAACTGTTTACATTCACTTAAAACTCGCCAAGACCAGCATTTTGCCATTAGTTTGTGTGTCTTTAGCCTTATTCGGACGGGATTAGTTTTACATGGGGAGGTTGGGGGTAAAGTAATTTTACCTCAGGACGTCTGTAATATTAATTGAAATATATTTCCTACCTTTGGGCCCACCTGCCCAAGACCTGGTGCACCATCAGGCCCAGGGCGACCTGGAAGGCCTCGATCCCCCTGTGACAGAAAATATAAATTAATCAAATGCTCTAATAGAATAATATATTTTTAATTATTAAAATGTTTACATTTTCTGAAGAAAATGGGGATGCAATCACCTTACCTTTGGTCCAGGGAAACCCGTACCCTCTAGCCCAGTCTCTCCTCTAAGACCTGGAGGACCTGGTACCCCCTATAGATCACATGAGCAACACATATATAGTCTGTTAAAATTCCATTTGGTTTGTCAGATGAAATACAGACTGTACAAATGCAACTATGAGTTGCATAAATAATGCCCTTTGTAATGTTAATATTTACAGGTGTGCCGGGATAGCCTTCTCCCTTCAGCCCTGGTGGTCCAATGGGTCCTTGTAACCCCATTTCACCCTAAAGACAGACAAAATGGATTATATGAATCACAAAAGCACAGTGTAGGTTTCTGGGGAAGTCACTCTTACCTTCGGCCCTGCAATGCCTATCCCTGGTTCTCCAGCAAGTCCTGGCGGACCAACTGGCCCTGAATCTCCCTACAACAAGATGAAAATGGTATGAGATCTCCTGATGTGGGCACGCAAAATTTAAGCCACATTAAAAATGTATCAATATTTTTTTTAAAGCAAGAACTTAAATTGACCTTTGTTCCAGTGGGTTTAAAAGCAGAAATGTGAAACTAACATTAATTGCAATTGACCTATCTGTAAGCCCCTCCTCTTGAACTCAGATGAGCCAATGGCAGTTGAGTATCATTAGCACAGGGACCGGAACTCGGACATCTTTAGGTGTCAGCGCCATAGAGAAACATTAGAAGATCCAAAGCTCTCATCGGTTTGAGGTTTGACAAACCTAAATAGCTAACTGTTCTCACGTCATTTAACAGTGAAGGTCAACAACACATAAACAACTCTACATTTCAGTGCCTCTCCATATTAAGCTGGTTAAATGTAAATGAATTTAATCTTACCCTGTGGTACATGAACAGTGTTGATCCTGGATGTTGGCATCTGCGATTGTGACGACCATAACATGAGGCTTCTCCCACTTGCATTGCATTCTGTAAACCCTCGCTTCCAATTAATCTTGTTACCCACCAATTTATTTTAAAATGTTTATATATCCCTTCATGGCATATTTAAGTCCCACTTGAATGCTCCTCGATGAGAGGTGGTCCTTCTGTGTCCAAAATTGATCAAAAATATCTTGGAAATAAGGTTTTCACGTTGACAGCTGTCATTGTAAAACAGTTAGCAACTCTGTTTGTTTGAGTTAGCAACAAGAACTAAGGAGGGCGGGACTTACTGATAGGTCAGTTGTTTATTATTAAGTCAGTCTTTATGGGGGCGGAACAATTTTCTAGATGTTTTAATGTTTACTGCCTGACCATGTGTACCTCCCAGGTCACCGTGCTTTTGCCAAGTTAGGCATGTTCCTGGATCAACATTCCTGTCCAAAAACATAGCCCGACTCCTAACCCAATCCTTACCCATAACTTCACTAAAATCAGAGGGTAATATAAGAATGATGTAGAAGCCTCTAACCCTTGTTGTAAGCCTACTTGACACTAACTGTAAACCTATCAGTCAAATATAATTGGTTGATTAGAATGTTGTCCCAGGATCAACAAGAACATGTTCTCACATTCACCGTCCATTGTGTCTTACTGTGACCCTTTATTTTATTGATAAAGCATGTGTTGAACCCAGAACATTTCTTTAACGTACCTTAGCTCCTGGTACGCCTCTTCCTGAAGGCCCAGGAACACCTGGAAGTCCAACATTCCCTGGTTTTCCCTATTTTAAATGAAAGACACTGTTAGCGGCAGTGGCAGAGAGACATAGGGCTTTTCTTGACATAGATGTTTTCACCTTTCCCCCTATTGGCCCAACTGGTCCCATTGGTCCTGGTTGGCCTCTGGAGCCCCTCTCCCCCCGATCCCCCTATTGAAGGAAGATACAACCTATTGAATACATAAAATTATATATTTTTTTATATAATCATTTTAGTAGGCGTGACACCTTCTCTCCTGGTAGGCCTCTTCCAGGAGGTCCGTCTTGTCCTTTGGGCCCTGGTAGGCCTAAATCACCCTAAAATCAAGAGATTTCAATAAGATATGCCTAATGAATGTTTTTTTTTGTAAAGCTATCCATCACTAACATGCTATTAAGAGCACCTTTGATCCCATGGCTCCATCTTCTCCTGGCACACCTGATTCACCTCGTAAACCTTGTAATCCAGGTTCACCCTACGGCATCAACATAAACACCGATTTCATTATTTGACACTTTTCTGTTCTTTCAGGTCATTTCATAACAGTTTCGTTGAAGGGACAACCTACTTTAGGTCCTGGTTCACCAATTCCTCTTTCTCCAGTGGCTCCAGGATCTCCAGGGAAGCCTTGTTCGCCCTGAGAGCAAACAAAACTAAATTATATATTGTTCAAAAGTTTGGAATCATCTTTTTTCTTCCTGAAATAAGCCTCTTAAATTTATTTAATCGAAAATACAGTAAAAACTGTAATATTTGTGAAATATTATTACAATTTCAAATAGCTGTTTTCTATTTGAATACATTTTAAAATATAAATTATTCCCGTGATTCAAAGCTGAATTTTCAGCATCAACAGTCTTCAGTGTTACATGATCCTTCAGAAATCATTCTAATATGATGATTTTCTGCTCAAGAAACATTTATTATTATCAATGTTGAAAACAGTTGAGCTGCTTCATATTTTTTGTAGAAACCATGATACATTTTTTTCAGGATTCTTTGAAGAATTAAAAGAACAGCATGTATTTGAAGTAGATTTTGTTTGTAACAACGTAAATGTCTTCACTCTCACTTTTGATCACTTTAATGCATCCTTGCTGAATAAAAGTATCAATTTCTTTCCAAAAATCGTATATAAGACAATGCCGTTACCTTTGTACCCATGAGTCCTATCCCAGGATTCCCTCTTTGACCAGGAGGACCAGCTGGTCCCTGATTCCCCTTTCGATATTAAGATGGAGGCGACAATTGAATGTTTCCAATTGTTTAGAAAAGTAATAGCACACTTTCTCAACATGCTACATGATTTAAGGAATCATATTGTATATGATAATAACACAAACTTTGTTTGAATCACTAACACTATAAGAATATATTACGAACATGACATTTGCCTTAACTACCACCATTAGTACAGAAGTATTGGTATAAATACCCAGAAAACCCCAGAAAAATAACAAAACAAAATACTTTCTCTCCTTGAATTCCCACGCCAGGCATTCCTAATGATCCAGATGGTCCAGGAGGTCCCACGTTGCCCTAAAAGGATGGTTACAGGGGCTAAATTTAATGCAAAATGGCCATTTATATGGTCATTTAAAATCTCACACAACTGCAACGTACCTTTTCACCTTTGACTCCATAACCTGGGGGTCCACGTCCACCAGTAGGGCCGACATAGCCACGGTCACCCTAATACACAAACACAAAACAGATTAAAAAGTGATATTTCAATGTCTTTATTTACAAAACTATTGAGAATAACAGAGGTATGAATTCATTTTAGATGATTTTAAATGTGCCCTCTTAAAAATAAAGGTTCTTTATTGGATTCTAAGGTTCCATGAAGAACCTTTAACTTCTATGGCATCTTGTGAAAACCTTAGAAACTTTTTATTCACTTTCACTGTATCAAAAAGAGTAGGACAAGACATCCTTCTAAACATCTCCATTTGTTTTCACAGAAAAAAGAATGACTTACGGGTTTGGAACAATGTGAGGGGGAGTACATTTCTTTCAGAAAATGTCAGAGCCTATATCGAAAAGGGAATGACATAAAAAAGAAGCAGGAACAGCAACTGTATCTGCTCACCTTTGAGCCAGGAAGTCCCTCGCCTGAAGCTCCTGGGTTCCCCTGTGATCCTGGTAAACCTGGAGGACCCTTCATTGATGCATGTATCATTATCTCATTATAATCTATAGATATTTGATGTCATACAAAGACTGTTTATACTTACAGGTAGACCTGGCTGACCTACGCCAACTTGACCTAGAGGACCTGGTCTTCCTGGGTTTCCTTTGTCACCCTAAAACAATCACACCTCAAATAACTTTGTGATTAGATCAAATACACGGCATGTAGTGATATTATATAGTGATGGACATGAACATACTAAAACATCTGGAACAAGAAAGTACCTCATTGTAATTGGCTATTGATTAAAGCCTTCAAGCATCCAATAGCAATAGAAAACTAAAACAACAAATGAGATCTCATTTAAATATCACAGTCATTTCTCTTTAGGAAGCAATGAGATTAATTTGAAAGCAAATAGAGGCTTTCATTTTTCTCTGGAGACAATGACCCCATCTCACATGTGTCTCCTCTACAGTTACAAATCTGTGCCAAGATACTGAAGTCTTCAGTCGAATTTAAATCGAAGATCTTAAATTAAACTAAAAAAAATGTCTCATTAAAGTCTAAGTGCCAGATTTAGTAAACAAGGCAAATTAGCGTGAGAGCATGATCACATAAAAGCGCAGATGGGAGTGGAAAGTTATTGAAATTAAAAAACACAGACACAGCCAGATCATTTCCATAATTACCAATGCAATCTATAAGAGCAGCGCAAATTAGCGTCTGGTTTAAGACGTGCTTTTTTTGGGTGGTAAATAATTGCACAAACAACTTTACATTTATGTAATTGGCAGACGCTTCTATCCAAAGCGACTTACAGTGCCCTTATTACAGGGACAATCCCCCTGGAGCAACATGGCGTAAAGTGCCTTGCTCAAGGACACACTGGTGGCGACTGCTGGGATCGAACCAGCAACCTTCTGCATATCAGTTCAGTGGTTTAACCCACTGGACCACCATCTCACATATGGTGAGATTTAGTAAATCACCTTGCATGATTCATTTAAATCCTCTCCTCCCATAAATTTTGCATCTGAAATTTAAACTCCTACAAATGCAGATTAAAAATGTGCTTAATGAGTAATGGGTGTGTTTTGGGCATAACGTGCAATAAACCAATCAGAGTCTCATCTTCCATTCCCTTAAAAAGCCTGCTGTACTTGCACCATGGTGGATTCGCTACATGGCGGAATTTGTGAGTGGGAAAACTGAATGCTTCTCCAAAGAGGAATCCTTTTATTTTTAATATTGTAAAAAATAAATGTGCGTGTAATAAGCAGAGTGTACGCACGTTGTGCACCCACCAATAGGACATCCCTAACGTGCCCTTTAAATAACAAAAAAATACTGTGTTATAGACTTTAGACCAGGTTTTTGTTGTTCAATGCCGCAGTTGATTTCAGTTGCCTTAAAATGGTAACACACCAACAATGCGCCTGAACACACCTTGTTTTCAGACCAGCACGCCCATGGGCGAACAGATGGGCTCAAATGCATTTGCTATTTAAACAACTGCGTCCGGCTGAAACTAGCAAAAAAACATTTGCGTCACGCCTGGCTTCGCATTGTGCCGGTTGCAAGATAGGGCCCTTAAAGGGATAGTTCACCCAAAAATGGAAATTCTGTCATCATTTACTGACCCTCAAGTTGTTCCAAACCTGTATGAGTTTCTTTGTTCTGCTGAACACAAAATAAGATATTTTGAAGAATGTTTGTAACAAAGCAGATAGAGCAACCATTGATAGTATTTTTTCCCCTACTACACTCTTAAAAATAAAGGTTCCAGGAAGAACCATTTTCGATTCCCTGAAGAACTGTTTTGTGAAAGTTTTTTTTAAAGAACCCTTTGTGCAATGGAGGGGTTCTTTGGATATTAAAGGTTCTTCATGGAACCATACACCCCACCAAAGAACCTTTATTTTTAAGAGTGTATGGTAGTCAATGGTTGCTCTATCTGCTCGGTTACAAACATTCTTCAAAATATCTTCTTTTGTGTTCAGCAGAACAAAGAAACTCATACAGGTGTGGAACAACTTGAGGGTGAGTAAATGATGACAGAATTTTCATTTTTGGGTGAACTATCCCTTTAAAGTCTAAAATGGGAGTTGATACTTGAATGAAACATAAGTAAGAACCCCAATAATAATTATAACTGTTTTCAATGTGAATATATTTTGAAATGTAATTTATTCCAGTGATCAAAGCTGAATTTTCAGCATCATTACGCCAGCCTTCAGTGTCACATGATCCTTCAGAAATCATTCTAATATGATGATTTGCTGCTCAAGAAACATTTATTATTATCAATGTTGAAAACAGTTGTGCTGCTGCTTCATATTTTTGTGGAAACTGTAATGCATGGAAAATTCAAAAGAACAGCATTTACTTGAAATATAAATAATTTGTAACATTATAAATGTCTTTACTGTTCCTTTTGATAAATGTAATCCTTAAGTTTTTAAAAGTATTTTAAAATATCTAACTGACCATAAACGTTTGAATGGTAGTATATGTTTCCACTGCTTTAAACTATTTTTTTTTGTGTGTCTAATATGAACTGAGAAAAGTCCTATTGAGAACAAGCAGCTCTGAAAAGTTTACCTTTGGACCAGGGAATCCAATTCCAATATCTCCCGGCGGGCCAGACACACCGACCGGCCCTCGATCCCCCTATAGGAACAACCCAGAGGTCAGTAATTTATTTGGACATCATCATAAAGCCAATATATTAGCTGCTAAATGCCATTAACCTCAGTCATCTTGGATGCGTGTCACATTTTGCCGTAATATTCATAACAGCATCCTACTATTAGCGTGAGGTGAAAGGGTTCAGTACACAATCTGATCACCCAACGCATTCGCATGTGTGTTCCAAATGACATTTACAGAGCATAAAGGCACCCCTTGTGTCTAACAGTTTAGGAGTTTTTGCATTTGAATTTGAATTTTCAAAGCACCCTTTGTTAAAACTTCCAGACCATACGTGAGAGGCAAAATCTGCATTTAAACATGGAAAGATTTCTGTATCTATTTAAGGCACAAATATCAGTTACAGACATTTCACTGGCAAAGTCATACTTTGGGTCCTGCTTGACCCTCATGCCCCTGGTCCCCTGGACGCCCTGTCAGACCCTGGTGAAATAATGAAGAAATATGTTAAAACACTCTCATACATACATTTTTTATCACCATACCATATGCCTATAGTAAACCATAGGTTGATATGGCACCTTTAGGCCTCCATTGATGCCTGTTAACTGTGCTGTTAAAATGTTGGTTCTGAAGGACTGGACCCAGTCAATCTGAACTATTCAGTCTGTTCACTAATCCCACTGTACAAAGTTTTCCTCGGAAAAAGAATAATATCCTACAGGGCTGGATTCACTGCTTTACATGTGTAGATTAGCATAGGATTATGAGCGATCTGCCGATCACATTCCATAAGTGCAGAGCGGGGAAACGGCCTGATCACTGCGTTTATGTGAAGAGACAACATGTGATAAGACTAATGCATTTAGTTTTTTTATTTATCTATATTCACTTTCTCACTTTTAGAACAACTACAACCAATCGCAGTGTTCGAATGAAAAGATCAGCCTTTAAAACAGCATACTACTGTTTTGCTTTACTCATATGACATTTGATCTCACTAAATGATGTTTTTTTTCTGAAATCACTCCTTAAATCGAGCTATTTTACACACTTCTTTTACATTTTTTCTGCATCTTTAAGTAACGTAAAGTTAAATGTTAAAAAAATAGCTTTTGTTCACAGATGTTTTTAAATAGTGGCATCAAAAAAAGCATTATAGTACTGATATATAAATGTTATTTTTTTTTTTGTGTTTATAGTAATATATAGTAGTATGAATGAAATACACAATTATCATTTGTTTTGTGTTCAGAAAAATTAACACGGGTAAATGCAGTGTAGAAAAGTAAATGCAACATTTTTATATTTGATAGTTAAATTCACTTTTATAGCACATTTGCTTTGTTAAATTTCATCTAATATTTCAATTATATCTATTTTTTGTGTGTTTGTTGACATAATTACTGTTGTGTTGTTTTATAATTTTGATTATATCTACTAAATTAAATTTTTTCAGATTTGAGTTATTCAGATTTGCTTTTTTTACTTACTTTATGTACTCAATTCATATAGTATATTTCATTGATTTCACAGCTTTAAAATTGACTTGTTTTTTGAATGTAAAAATGTCTCACCCAAAAAAATTGAGTAAATCATAGTTAAACTTTTTAGAGTGTATTCATAATGTTATAATTAATTATTTTATACTTTTTCACCAATGAATCAAAGTCTGTATGAGTTACATGTATAAATGTATTAATCAATCAAATTATTAATTGTAGGAATTTTTAAGAATGTATTTTTTCTTTAGTTATTGGAGCTTTTTGTGTGTGTGTGTCTGTGTGAAAGTCTAATGAGATTAATAAATGTTCTTCTGTTTAAATATTATGCATGCCATAAAGGACACACAGATTATTCACAGAATTAAATTAAATAATAATAATTATTTAATCGTTATGAAATTATTATCGTTATCGAGTGAATAAAACATACAGTTTATGTTACGCATCATGAATTCAGTTGAAACCAGAAATGTAGCATATAATGTGTCATGTAAAGAGATGTTTATACTGTGCCTGCTCTCCTCTGGGGCCCCTCGGCCCTGGAGGCCCTTCAGCGCCCTGTGAAATGAAACATACAACTTTGATCAATCATATGTGGCATATTTCAGAACAACAGTAATTCCAACCTGATCTCACGGCAATTCATACATATTTTACGAGGTGGCTAATTTGTATGAATTTGTACGACCTCCCTCATACGAATTGGTACGATTTTTGCTAAATCGTACGTTTTTGATTGGTTGGTTAATTCGTATGATTTCGTACGAATAACCTAACCTCAAACCCCGCCCCTAAACCTACCCATCAATCGTACAAATTCATACGAGTGAGGTCGTACGAATTTGTACGAATTAGCCACTTCGTACAAATACATACGAATTGCTCTTGAGATAGCGTTGGTAATTCGTAGAACAGTAGAAAAGACTTACCTTATGTCCCGTTTGCCCTGGTGGTCCACAATTACCTTGATCCCCCTAAAACATGACTCAAGACATCAGAATACATTCCAACCATCAAAGCCAATAAAATAACCTGTATTTTAAAGAGTGCTTTAATTTGCATACTAATCTTAGTATATAGTCAGGACAATATATTAACAAATGAATTGCAATAACCCAAATGCATGCAAAAGATAAAACTCAGATGTTTCACCTTATCACCTTTGAACCCAGGTCTTCCCTGTGGATGAGGAACCAGGAACAAGAGCCGTGTTGGTCAGAGAGTCAGTAGTAAGAGAAAATATATAAGCTGACCATATGAAGATGTGATGTACCTCTGGACCGTTGATTCCTGGAGGACCAGGTGCTCCGGATTCCCCCTGTAAAATCAGTCAGATCAGTGCGTCAACAACAATAAACTCCAGATCTTATCGTAATTCCTTTAAACAAATATGGTAATTATTTTCACTCTCACCCTTGAGCCTTTTGGACCAGACGCTCCTTCATAACCTTGATCTCCTTTTTTACCCTAAACAAAACAGAGTTTTACTCATAAATGCCTCCAGTGAGGGAATGCCTCCTTCTATTCCGTCCCAGCAATACTCACAGGAGCTCCAGGAAGACCTTGTTCCCCTTTCTCACACCAACACACCGGTGGTCGTGGGCACTGGTAAGAGAAATACATTCAACAGGTAGTTTGCAATCAGCATTGGTGTGATATGCTTCTTAATCAAGTCAGGATAAATATATTTGTATAGCCATTTTCACAGTATTGTTGCAAATCATGATGGTAATGTTTATAATACCTTAATATTTCCACATTAAGCAGATAAGAGCTGGACAATAATATAGTTTGCATTTCGCAATGACAAGCAATCAAGCAGTTGAGATTTGCAGCTTGATTGCTTGTATGGCTTTGTACTGTATGTGGATAAAGTTAGACACACTTATACAGGGGTTCGACAATGAAACTGAAACATCAATCTAGTGTTGGAGGTTATATATATATATATATATATATATATATATATATGTGTGTGTGTGCAGCCTGGTAGCTAATCTTCCCTGATTTTACATTCCATCAGAGTGTGAAGATTGAATTAGCAGAGCAATAACACAGCTGTACATAAACTATTGCAATCCACACAACATCATGCGAGACATTAGAGTTCAAAAGAGGACAAATTGCATCTCGCTGACTCATTGGTGACCAGGATGGCAAGCCCTTGCGGTGCATGGAGAGCTCTGGTATCTAGGGTAATGTTGGCATACCACCATAGTAGTATGAACCACATCTAACAGGTCTAACTGTCGATGCAAGAGGAAGCTGTCTGAAAGCGATGTCCAGGTACTAACCCGGATTGTATCCAAAAAGCATAAACCACAGCTGCCCAACTCACTGCAGAATTAAATGCACAGCTCGACTCCTGTTTCCACCAAAACTGTTCGTCTGGAGCTCCACAGAGTCAATATTCATGGTCGACCTTTCATGGTTGACCTTTGGTCACTCGTTCCAATGCTAAATGTCAGTTTCATTGGTGTCAAATCTTGAGCAATGTGTATTGTTCTCTGATAAGTCCACCTTTAATGTGTTTCCCACATCCGTGGGAGTTGTGGTGTGGAGAAGCCCCAAAGAGGTAGACTGGGTAAACCCAGCCTGATCTGCCGGCGATTTGATTTCCCCCTGCAACTCAGTCTGGAAACCTGTACATTCATTTCTACTGCTTTTGCTACACTTTTGCAGGAACCAATCACAGACTGGCTTATCCACCTGGCGCGCTATTGGCGGGTTTAACACGATGAGGGATAGAGAAACGATGGATCAATGCCCGTTGATCACGCCTCTTGTGGTCTGATTTGTTGAAGGACTATCCAATTGTGTACAGAGTCATTTGAATTATGCTCGTTTATCACGCCTCGTGTGCTGTAGAAAATACATAGCATACTCCCCAGACCAATGTTCAATCTTAAATTGAGCTTGGTCTGGTGATAGCCAGACAACCAAAGAGGCTGAACCCCCAGACTGTTGCTGCCCAGCGTGAGAAGCACGGCGGTGGATCAGTGATGGTTTGGGCTGCAATATCATGGCATTCCCTATTGTGCTTGATGGACACATCACTGCCCAGGACTACCAAACCATTCTGGAGGACCATGAGCACCTGATGGTTCAAATAATGGACCTGAAGGGGGTGCCGTATATTAACATGATAATGCACCAATACACACAGCAAGACTTGTGACAGAATGCTTAGACGAACATGAAAGTGAAGTTGAACATCTCTCATGGCCTGCACAGTCACCATATCTGAATATTTTGGAGGAGCGAGTCAGAAAACGTTTTCCTCCACCAGCATCACATAGTGACCTGGACACTGTTCTGGAGGAGGAATGGCTCAAAATCCCTCTGGCCGCTGTGAAGGACTTGTATCCGTCATTTCCAAGACGAAATTATGCTGTATTGGCTGCAAAAGGAGGTCCTACACCAATAAGTGACTCTGGTCTAAAACCAGGTGTTTCAGTTTCATTGTCCAACCCCTGTATATCCAACTGTATATGAAGTTTATATATACAGTAAATATAGCAAATATAGCCTGATTTAAAAAAAAGTTTGTCTCAAAATGATATTGTACTGTATATATCCTTTTGAGTGAGTGCTATGAGTTTACTGCATGTATGCCGATAAAGTCGGATATGATATATGATTATACAGTTTACATTTTTTGTGTCAATATAAACAATCACGCAGCTGAGATTTGCTATATACAGTAGCATATATTGCTTTACATAAGTGTACAATATCTGGGTAAAGTTCATTATTAGTTATTCATTTAATGAGTTATCATTTCATTATGGGGTGATATTGAGAATTATTAAACCTGTGTGGTTTTGTAGCTTAATGCCACTTGGTTTTTGTAGGCTATTTTGTTCAAATGCAATGACATTCAGACTTTTTATGACTAAAGTGTCTGAACACTTTGAGGGCCACTCTTCTTGGTAGTTCAGTACTTACTTCATTCTTTGCGATTATTTCCTGAAATAAAAAGAGAAATAAGAATTAGGGCACAAATATGACAGTAACAAGTCCAACTTATTGCCAGATTCCGTGCATGACATGGGAAGCTTTATTGTGCATTTCTAAGAGACCCATATTGTGTGACCACAGACGGTGCTTGACATTTCATGAGCGGCAGACCCTTCCTTGTGTGTATTGGGAAAATCCCTCTCACACAGATTTGATTCACTCACTGATGTGTGAACCGTGCTTCAGGACAGCAGACCAAACACTAGTTACTGTATTTGGATCTCAAACCTTCACAAACAGAAACGTTTAGAGCATCAATTTTCTGACCCAAAATAGCCACATTTCCTCTATAGGCTGTAAAAAACAAAGCTAGAGCTTTTTCTTGCATCAAAGCTAAATGAATGGATAGCGTTTCAGCTGGAGTCCATGTGCAACCAAAGCTCTGTGACATGTTGAGCAGAAACACAAAAGTGTGAGTGGCTTGTTTCTATGTGTATGCCAAGGCGTTATTAGCATGTTGCACTCCACATATGCATTAGAATAATGGCTGCTAATGTACTCAGGGTGGTTGCTATTGACCCATTGTGTGTGTTTATCAGAATTTTACATAATCTTCAAAAATGGCTATTCGTAATTTAGAGTTAGAATTATCCGAAAGTCTAAAATGACCAGTGAACACTGCAGTGCATTGAACCCTGAACTGAGTGACCATGAGCAAAGACGGCAGTGTGCAGATCATAATAGTTAGCTAGTTAGCATTACCTGGAGGTAGTAGGCTAGTTAGCAAAATCGGTTAGTGAAAATGATTTTGCAATGATTTTGCAATCTTTTTTTGTCTCAGCAAAATCGCAAAAAAAAAAGCATTTTTATTTTTTTATGTGTTATTATTTACTTTAGTAAAAGTGTGTGTTCAAGAATGCATTCGTTTTTTTAATTTAACTCCACAGTATTGTCAGGTCATTATTCAATTTAATTTTAACATTTCCCTCTCCATAAGTCTAGGTCTTCATAATTGATCAAAACAAAATTTAAATAAAAAATATGTAGTTAGTAATATACGGTAAAAAAACTATTTCTAAAATGGATAGTTCCGGTCATTGATTCTGATTGGTTGAGCTGTGTAATTACTCTGCAAACATACACCTGTGACCTCATTAAAATTAATATTTTTATGGACTAACCGTTTTATAAAAGCAATAAGCCCCAAGAAGCCGGTGAATTTAGAACAGCTAAGGGCATTGTTATGCCTGATTATTATATTATATTATATTATATTATATTATATTATATTATATTATATTATATTATATTATATTATATTATATTATATTATATTATATTATATAATGGGTCGTTTTAACCCAAAGTTGGGTTAAATGTTTGCTTAGAACAACCCAATGGCTTTTTTAGAGTGTATAATTTACATCTTTATTAATTATAATAATATTTTAATTCTGTTGCATTCAGGTGATTTTTGTGTTTTTGTGTGCCCATGGAATCATGATTTAATTTGATTCAAAATGCTGATGTATCTCAGTAGTAACTGAAGAGCAGGTATAAAATATTTGAAACGTTAATGTATTAAAATGTATTACAAGGAATTCAGAAGTGCTGATACCTGTAGTTTCTCAATTCACTAATGATTGTTTTTCTTAATTGTAGGGATCTATACCAGAACTAACATGTCATCGAAATTCACAAGCAGCTGTGCGCAATTCATGCACTGCAGATGAAGTCCACTTTAACTATCATTTAATTGTGCTATATCTAGGCCTATATGCATCTTTCACTTCAAATTTTTAATCAATAATTTGCTTGCATTTATAATATGGTGTTATATTATGATAATATAGTTATAATATTATGATGGCTGACAGATGAACTGAATGTCTCACGAGCTGCTGCAGGAGCCGTTCTTCCAGTTCGGGGTCAGTGAGGCTGTGTGAGTACTGCTGGGCTGGGCTGCTGGCTACGATCCGCAGTTTGGCACTGTTCACATTGTCCTTTGCCAGGTTTGATAAGCCTATTGTGAAGATCTTAATGTTGTGGCCTTTGGCCTCTGCGACCGCCGTCATGATGTCAGGATTCCGCGGATGGTCGATGCCGTCGGTCATGAGCAGGGCCACCCGAACACTCTGCTCCTTGGTCTCGCTGGTGAAGAGCTGAGTGGCGTTGGTTATGGCATACGTTGAATACGTTCCCTGACCGATGTAGATGGCGTCTGCCGATCTTCTCAGGAAGACGTCGAGGTCCTGCCAGTCTTTGAAGCGCTGGTCGACATGCACTGAACTGCTGTAGTAGATGAGCGCCAAACGAGTCTTCAGATGCCAGTCAGACACCTGCATCTGCGCCACCCGCCTGCTGAAGGAGCGCACGAATGCTTTCTCTCGATCAAACAGAATGCCCTTTGCGCTCTCTGAGCTGTCCAGGATGAATGCCATCTCTAGTGGACATACTACCTCTGTAACGAGAGAAGAAACTAGCTATAAACTCAAGCACACATACCGTATAGGGTGAATTCAGGGTGATTGGGACATTTTTTTCCTAGTCATTTTAATGGCAAAAACTGTCCCAATCACCCTGAATTCACCCTACCAAAATAAAGGTTCTTATATGCATTGATGGTTCCATGAACATCTATGGAGCCTTTCCATTACAAAAAAGGTTCTTTAGATTATTAAAATGTAGTTCATAGTGACAAAAAAGAGCTTTGGGAAAAAGGTTATTTAATTGCATCACTGGGAAAACCCCATTTTGGAATGTTCTTTTTAATCCATTAAAGCCTGACATATGAATATACACCGATCAGGCATAACATTATGACCAGAACATTATGAAGTGAATAACACTGATTATCTCTTCATCACGGCACCTGTTAGTGGGTGGGATATATTAGGTAAGTGAACATTTTGTCCTCAAAGTTGATGTGTTAGAAGCAGGAAAAATGGGCAAGCGTAAGGATTTGAGCGAATTTGACAAGGGCCAAATTGTGATGGCTAGACGACTGGGTCAGAGCATCTCCAAAACTGCAGCTCTTGTGGGGTGTTCCCGGTCTGCAGTGGTCAGTATCTATCAAAAGTGCTCCAAGGAAGGAACAGTGGTGAACCGGCGACAGGGTCATGGGCGGCCAAGACTCATTGATGCAAGTGAGGAGCGAAGGCTGGCCCGTGTGGTCCGATCAAACAGACGAGCTACTGTAGCTCAGATTGCTCTGGAAGTTGATGCTGGTTCTGATAGAAAGGTGTCAGAATACACAGTGCATCGCAGTTTGTTGCGTATGGGGCTGCATAGCTGCAGACCAGTCAGGGTGCCCATGCTGACCCCTGTACACCGCCTAAAGCACCAACAGTGGGCATGAATAGCATTTGATGAATCACATTTTCTTTTACATCACGTGGATGGCCTGGTGTGTGTGCGTCGCTTACCTGGGGAACACATGACACCAGGATGCACTATGGGAAGAAGGCAAGCCGGCGGAGGCAGTGATGCTTTGGGCAATGTTCTGCTGGAAAACCTTGGGTCCTGCCATCCATGTGGATGTTACTTTGACACGTACCACCTACCTAAGCATTGTTGCAGACCATGTAGGCTACACCCTTTCATGGAAACGGTATTCCCTGGTGGCTGTGGCTCTTTCAGCAGATAATGCGCCACCACAAAGCACAAATGGTTCAGGAATGGTTTGAGGAGCACAACAACGAGTTTGAGGTGTTGACTTGGCCTCCAAATTCCCCAGATCTCAATCCAGTTGAGCATCTGTGGGGATGTGCTGAACAAACAAGTCCGATCCATGGAGGCCCCACCGCACAACTTACAGGATCTGCTGCTAACATTTTGGTGCCAGATACCACAGCACACCTTCAGGGGTCTAGTGAAGTCCATGCCTGGGCTGTTTTGGCAGTGTAAGAGTGGACTCCTGCAGATGGTTCAATCTGCAGGGTTGCCAGAAGACTTAAAGAAACGTTATCAGAAAGATGGAAGAAAACTGTACATTTCTCGTCTATTTCCACCCACTGCAACTTATACCAACGACGGAAATAAGTGCAGTTACAATAGCAAAATATGTGGGAGAGCGTTGCTATAATGCGACTATATTGTATTGCAATAGGGAGCCCTTCAAAGTCAATACCAAATCAAAACTAGTTAGCACAGTATTTGTAATAGAAAGGATTTCATGACAAAATCTGGTTATGGTTACACTTAAAATAGTTTCAAAATGGATGTATGAGATGATAAACTTATACCATTAATCGTACACAACATGAATAAAATGTTACCTGAGAGAGAGAGAGAAAGAGAGAGAGAGAGAGAGAGAGAGAGAGAGAAAGAGAGAAGAAGAGAGCAAAGAATAGAAGCCCCAATGACCTCAAGAGCCAGAGAGTAAGAACCCCAGAGGAAAAAAGAGAACGAGCAATAGTTCCATCTGCTTTTATCTATTCCTTGACCATGTGACTGAAACCAAATGTATTCTTTTCAAACCGACCAATCAAACCAAACTCAAACCAAACTTCCCCCGCAAGGTGTGACCCACATGTGGCCTAAAGGCCTCTCTATTGTCTTCCAGGTCGCCCTTCTGATAAGCAAATGGTGGGGGGGGGGGGGGGGGGGGGGGGGCAACAGTAAAGCAAATGGATTTCAAATATCAAATATCTTTGATTATTTTCAATTCCTTCAGCAGCAAAAGGGGGACCAACACAATATAAGTCATAATGTTAAGCCTGATCGGTGTATATACATATTAATAGTAATGCTGTGTGTGTGTGTGTGTGTGTGTGTGTGTGTGTGTGTGTGTGTGTGTGTGTGTGTGTACTGTATATTAGTGCCATCAAATGATTAATCACAATTAATCACATCGAAAATAAAAGTTTATGTGTTTGCATAATATATATATATTTGATATTTGTGTATATATTTGTAATACATTTGAATACACCCACATGCATGTATATATTTAAGAAAACTTTATATTTTTAGACACCTTTATTTATATTGCACTTTTTACAATGCCGATTGTTTCAAAGCAGCTTCACAGTGTTAAACAGGAAAATAATGCAACAGAATTTGATTCGGCTGTACAGCAGCTCTGGAGAAAACGGTGATGTTATCCAGCTCAGTTAAATTATCATACAGTGACAATGTAGGCAGATCAGTAATTTAGTTGAACATTTATTTGAATATTTAGTTGAATATTTAGTGTCCCCAACTGAGCAAGCCAAGCCAAAGGCGACAGTGGCAATGAACCAAAACTCCATAAGGTGACATAATGGAGGAAAAAAAACCCTTGGGAGAAACCAGGCTCAGTCGGGGTGCCAGTTCTCCTCTGCCGTGTTGGTGAGGCAATTATTAGATCGGAATATTCGAAAGATCGGAGTCATCACGCGGAGACGGGTTTATTGAGGATGCCTATATTTTTATATAAAATATGTATATTATTTATATATAATATAAATTATATAGACTACATTTCTTAAATATATACATGTATGTGTGTGTATTCAAATATAAATAATTATCCACAATACACACAGATATTATGTAAACACAAACTACTTATTTTTGTGATTAATCGCGATTAATCGTTTGACAGCACTAATATACAGTACACACACACACACACACACACACACACACACACACACACACAGAGATCACATTTGGTGCAGATTCTGATATTCAAATGGCAAAAAGTAATGTGACTTGGGAGCTTGCATGTAAATCAATGAGATTTATAACAGTATAACGGACTATTACATAAAATGAATATAATATGTCTTAGTAAGATGATATTTCAATGCTTTGTTTTATGATCAAATGGGGCAAAACATATACTGCAATGCAATATAATGACGATTGAGAGATGAACAGATGTTCCTCAAAATCCCGATGAGTCATATTTGATACTTAACATGATTTTTTTTTTTTAATAAACCCAAGTTGCTTCAGTCCAGTAAGTGTTTATCTTGAAATATTATAACAATATAACAGTTATTCTTACGTTTACTTTATAAAAAATGATTAAAGATTTCAGAGCAAAAAGACAAGCTGATGAGAGACGTTTTTACATTTACTTGCTAAAAGAAAGTATAAACTATCAATCAGACGACAGAAGGCATGCAGTAGATTATGTGCAACTGGTTTTTCAACAGTTTTGATTATGCTGATCATTTAGAGAACTTAGAAATGTGTGAATCAAATATAATACGGTAGGCTTTATAAATGGAGCCCAAACAACTGAGACTATTAGCGAAAATGATTTTATTTAGCCTGTTTTCTTATTGAATGAAAAATGATCAGCATAACAATTTTGAGTGAAAGTTAACATTTGGAGTCTGGACCCACTACATCTTTTCTCAGGAGAACAGTGACTCATTGCTGTCTTGGAGAAACCATTAAGATCGTAAAGATATCTAATTTTCACTTTACGTCCAAAGTAATTTACCATTGTCGTGTTTTGAGGTGAGGTTGTTCAGTGTTTCTCCAGACTTTCTTCTGTTCTGGCATCTGGCCGCAGGTAAAAGCAGCCAAAGCAACAGGCTCAGAAAAAACACTTTGGCCATGCTTTCATTCATAACCTTAAAGATGATCGAATAAAACATATTTCAGACTTTCTTAAAAATTATTATTGCATGCATTACAAAGACATTACAAGAACAATAAACGTACAAAGAGTGTCCCTTTCTTGTTGTTTGAATACATACTTTTTAGAAGTTCAAACACAGCAGAACATGGTCCTCGGAAATTTCTGAACAAATATAATAATGTTGAATAAATCAAGTGTAATGAATCATAACTTATGCATCAAAATACATTTTAAACAAAGACCAATTCAAATCCACAAATACATCATGCAAAAATGTTAAATGCATTTTTTTTACATTAATGTTCAAATGTTTAGTTTTGTAATTTAATGCTGAAATTTTGTTTTAAGCAGGAATAATAATATGAAAATGGATACAGTGCTTACCTTGCTTGTTATGCAAATGAGAGTATCCATATGCTCATGTCTCCTGTATGGAGAACTTTCTGTTCTGACTGATTTCAGTTCTGCGCCAAACATCAGCCCAACATCACAGTCCCAAGTTATCTGATGCCTGAATGAACACACACACGCACACACACACACACACACACACACACACACACACACACACACACACACACACACACACACACACACACACACACACACACACACACACACACACACACACACACACACACACACACACACACACACACACACACACACACACACACACACACACACGCACACACACGCATCACACACCCAGTAGCCTGGAACAATGTTGTGTTTATTTATATAATTATAACTTTTATGATATTTATAGCATTGCATAATCTTTATTAGATTATTGTGATTTAATAAGGTGTTAAACATAAGCTCTCTACTATTTTCTGCTGTTTAGATCTGTTTTGGAGACGAATGCTGAGAGATTGTTTGGAGGACAATAACATTTTCCCCAAAAGCTTCTGATTCCTTGACAACAATTCACATTTGTGAAATCTGGAAAACATCAGGAGCAGGAACCTCCTGAGATCTGACTCATCTCAAGGATTCTAAAACTTTTAAAGGGATAGTTTCCCCCAATTACTCATCCTCATGTTGTTCCAAACCTGTTTGCGTTTATGATTATTTTATTTTAAAGGGACCTCTTCTCTTGTGGTGTGCATAATGTATTAGCTAGGCCTATAACATATCTCTACAGCTACAGAATACACATTCTAAGGACATTGGAACATGAGAGAACAATATAGCATTAAGAAGTCATATAAAAAGCTTCTATTATAATTAAGTGCAAATCGGCTGTTTATGTTTGTGATTTTTTTCTCTCTTTCCCCCCTAAATGCTTAAGGTTTTACTAAATCAACATTATTAATAAATCTCTATTAAGAAACCTCTTTTTCAACTGTAGAGGGCAGTAAAGTTTTAAAATAAAAATTGAAACTATCTCTGACTGTTAATAAATACTTTTGAAGCCCATATCTGCCGCTTAAGAAAACAATTATACGTTCGTCAATAATAATTATGACGCAAAAAGGCGAAATTATGAGATACTATGTCATAATTATGAGATTAAAAGTCATAGAAAGTCATTAAAAGTCAAAAACTTTCATAATTTTCAATTCATAATGACTTCTTATATCTTAATTTCCACATTTAGATTTTTATCTTATAATTAAGACTTTTTTATGTCATTTTTTTCCACAATAATTTTGTCTTTCTCTGTGAGCTTCCACTAACCTGTATTTGAGCAGGGTTTTTTTTAGATGCTTTTTTTAATCTTGTTTATTTTCCCCCAAATCCTTTTTATTAGAGTTTATTAAATTCAAATCTCCCACTATAATAAAATAATCTTCGATATTTCGCTGTCGTATATGTCCGTTATATTCATGAGACGCGGTAGGACTTTTATTTTGTCGACTTCTGTCACGCTGTGTTTACAATCTGCACTGCTTCCGACTTCACGTTACCCAAACAAACTTCAGCATGTTTGCACGTCTAATGTAAGTTCATAGTTATAAACGCTCATGATTACAGCTGTCGTATATGTATATCTATATCTCAAAGCATGGTTTATGTGTCTTTATAAGGGGGCTGGCGTCTGTCATTACCTGTTTCCTGTTTAGAAAAGGTTGTACGGTTAGCTGTAGCTGACCGGCTAACTCGCAGTTATTAATATCAAGTCATAAGAATAGTAAATTACACTTAACTTTTTACGTGTTTATCAAATAAGTTTATATTTTTATGTTTAATTTTATCATGTTTACATATTTTTAAACACATTAAAACGTATTTCGTGGCTTTAGCAATCTACTTAAACTTTGTTAATGTCTTGCTAACATTTGTTTTCATTACCTTTAGCTTCATGTACAACTACTTTTGTTTATTTTAACCCTTTGATGTATGAATTATTAAATCACAAAAGGAAACTCATTTTTAATGTCTGAGTGTAACCATTACGCCTATAATAACAATACAATAAAAATAAAAATATTATTATTATATGATTTATTGTATTATGCCCTTTGATTACATAATAACAATACCATTTATTATAATATTAATAACAATAATAATTATGATTATTATAAATGTATTATTATTATTATTATTATTATTATTATTATGTAGGCTAATCAAGTTACATTGCACTTCAATAGATGATATACTCTCTCTCTCTCTCTCTCTCTCTCTCTCTCTCTATATATATATATATATATATATATATGTATAGCTTTATATATGTATATATAATACGTCTTTACATATATTAATTAGTCCAAGTATAGCTGAAACAGGTGAAGTGTACAAGTGCTCTATAAATTAAATACTTTATCATATTACAGGTATCTGCACTGAAGAAACTATTGTCCTGCCATGTCGAGTGGCTATAAGCCAGATATCCTGTGGTCCCCCCATCATGCAGACCGCTATGTGATCTGTGACAATGAACTCAGTCTGTATCGGATTGGACCCGCAGGAAGCTCGGAAACCAAAGCCGGCGCCCTTCCGTTATCCGAGGAGACTGCGGCCACGCTGCTGGCCATCAACTCTGACACCCCGTATATGAAATGTGTGGCCTGGTATCCCAAACATGAGCCAGAATGTTTGCTGGCGGTGGGACAGGCCAATGGCCGAGTCGCCCTGACCAGTCTGGGACAGAGCCACAACTCTAAATGTAAGGAACTTATGGGTAAGGAGTTTGTGCCCAAGCACGCCCGACAATGCAATACGCTCGCGTGGAACCCGGTGGACAGTAATTGGCTGGCGGCTGGTTTGGATAAACATCGGGCTGATTTTTCTGTTCTGATATGGGACATCAGTAGTAAGTTTTCCCCTGAATCAGTTCCTGCCGAGAAGGTTCGCATGTCTGGGGACGCGGACTCTGGGCCAGTGGTGACCAAACCGCTGTACGAGCTGGGTCAGAACGACGCCTGTCTTTCTCTATGTTGGCTCCCTCGTGAGCATCAGAAGTTGCTCTTGGCCGGGATGCACAGGAATCTGGCCATCTTTGACCTGCGCAACACCAGCCAGAAGACGTTTGTGAACACCAAGGCCATCCAGGGCGTGACGGTGGACCCTCACTTTCAGGATCGCGTGGCATCCTTCTTCGAAGGCCAGGTGGCCATCTGGGATTTGCGCAAATTCGAAAAACCAGTCTTCACTTTGACCGAGCAGCCCAAACCTTTAACTAAAGTGGCTTGGTGTCCCACTCGAATGGGCCTGCTGGCTACACTCACGCGGGACAGCAACATCATCCGTCTGTACGACATGCAGCACACGCCAATGCCGTTCGGCGACGAGGTCGAACCCACCATCATCGAGCGCAGCGTGCAGCCTTGCAGTGAGAGCATCATCAGCAGCTTCGCCTGGCATCCGTCGGCCCAGAATCGCATGGTGGTAGTGTCGCCCAACCGGGTCATGAACGACTTCACCGTCTTCGAGCGCATTTCGCTGGCCTGGAGCTCCACCACTTCACTGATGTGGGCGTGTGGGCGGCACCTCTACGAGTGTGCAGAGGACGCCGGCCAGGGGTCAGCCGCTGCTGAAAAGGACATCGCCACTAAGATGAGGGAGCGAGCGCAGTCACGCTATGGCCACGACACCGTCCAGGTGTGGCGGAACCACTTGCTGGCTGGAGGAGACGACCCGCAGCTGAGGTCGCTCTGGTACACTCTCCATTATATCCTTCACTGCAACGCTGCGGCATTACAGGGGACCTTTGAACCTTTCAAAGCATATACACTACCAGTCAAAAGTTTGGAATCATTAAGATTTTTTAATGGTTTTGAAAGAAGTCTCTTCTGCTCACTGAGGCTGCATTGATGTACGGTATTAATGTGAAATATTTTTACAATTTAAAATAACTTTTTTCTATTTGAATATATTTTAAAATGCTATTTATTTCTGTGATTCAAAGCTTAATTTTCAGCATCATTACTCCAGTCTTCAGCATCACATGATCCTTCAGAAATCATTCAATCAATTTTTTCAGGATTCTTTAATGAATATAAAGTTCAAAAGAACAGCATTTATCTGGAATATAAAGCTTTTGCAACATTGTAAATGTCTGTACTGTCACTTGATCAATTTAATACATCCTTGCTGAATAAATGTATTAAGTTCTTACTAACAAAAACAAAACCCAAAACTTTTGAACGGTAGTACAATGTTACAAAAGCTTTCTATTTTAGATAAATACTGTTCTTTTGAACTTTCTATTCATCAAAGAATCCTAAAAAAGTGTTTTGCACAAATGCTTTCAACATTGATAATAATCATAAATGTTTCTTGAGCAGCAAATCATCATATTAGAATGATTTCTGAAGGATCATGTGACACTGAAGACTGGACTAATGATGCTCAAAATCCAGCTTTGATCACAGGAATAAATTACATTTTAAAATATATTCAAATAGAAAACAGTTATTTTACATTTTAATAATATTTCACAATATTACAGCTTTTTTTGTATTTTTAATAACATAAATGCAGCCTTGGTGAGCAGAAGAGACTTCTTTAAAAACATTAAAAAATCTTAATGATTCCAAACTTTTGACTGGTAGTGTATATCAAAGTTATTGCTTAATGTCATGTTATATTCTGTCCTTAACTATTTCTTGTTGTTTCTGGATGTTTTGCTACTATTTTACTTATTATTATTATTATTATTATATGGTTGTATTTTATTATGACTTTTTATTTAAATATATAAATATACACTCACCTAAAGGATTATTAGGAAAACCATACTAATACTGTGTTTGACCCCCTTTCGCCTTCAGAACTGCCTTAATTCTACGTGGCATTGATTCAACAAGGTGCTGAAAGCATTCTTTAGAAATGTTGGCCCATATTGATAGGATAGCATCTTGCAGTTGATGGAGATTTGTGGGATGCACATCCAGGGCACGAAGCTCCCGTTCCACCACATCCCAAAGATGCTCTATTGGGTTGAGATCTGGTGACTGTGGGGGCCATTTTAGTATAATAGTATAATATACATATACATATAGTTAATAACATTTAGATTAGATTAGATTAGATTCAACTTTATTGTCATTACACAAGTACAAGTACAAGGCAACGAAATGCAGTTTAGGTCTAACCAGAAGTGCAATAGCAGCAAGTGCAGGATATATACAATGGTTGCGTAAGTGCAGGGCATAAAAATGTACTGAATATATATAAATATGTATAAGTAGAGAGATGGTTATTACTATAAACAGAACTGAATTTACAGATGAATATATACAGTGAATAAATATACAGATGGCTATTACTATAAACAGAATTTTACAGATAGAGGTATACAATAATATGTTAGGCTAATATGAGGAATAGCAGTGGATTAAGGTAGTGCAATAAATTATGGACAGAGCTATCCGAAAGAAAGTGTAAAAGTGCAGTGGAAAGTGGTTGCATATTACAGTTAGAAGTACGGTGCAAAATGCAAATGTAAACATTGTTACTGTAATAAACAGTCGGTAGTGCAAATAACAAAGTGAATGTAGGTGTGAGGTAGGAGAGTTTGCATGACATACAACATACGTATACAATATAGATTTTTATTATATGGTTGTATTTTATTATGATTTTTTTATATATATATATATATATATATATATATATATATATATATATATATATAAATATATATATATATATATATATATATATATATATATATATATATATATATACAGTGTGTTTGTTTGTGTGTATATATATATATATATATATATATATATATATACAGTGTGTTTGTTTGTTTGTATGTATATATATATATATATATATATATATATGTATATATATACATACACACTTTCATTTATATATATATAAAAAAATCATAATAAAATACAACCATATAAAAAAAATCTATATTGTATATGTATATTATTAACTATATGTATATTATACATGTATAATATAAATTATACTATATATATATATATTTATTTATTTATTTATTATTATTAATATACAAATATAATATACATTTTTATTACATTATTAATTACATATAATTAAATAGTATTTTTACTGTTATTAATTTTATTATTATTATGATTGTGTAATCAAAAGAAGTACATATCTGTCCACTGCAATAGAGGATATAGAATGAATATAGAACACTATATATTCTAGAGGAGCTTGATAAATCACCATATAAAGTTTACATGCTTCAAATAAAAGGATAAATATCTTTAAGGATTTGATGCCACTAAACTAGCTCCAATGTAGTGATCAATTCTTCCTCAAAAATGCTCATTGCATCACTCCAATATCTTTAACAAAACTAAACTAAATGCGGACTGGTGCACAATTTCTCCCAGAAGTCGCGTAGAAACTAGAAAAAGATTTTTCAGTCATTCTTTCTGAAGCATGAGGCATCTGAGATTGAGATTGTTAAACAAACAAGAAATCTGTTTTAACAACTGAATTAACATGAAATTCTATTGATTTTATTATTTGTTAATCTCTTGAGTGATTGGTTCATTTTATTCTTCTTCATATGGTCTTGTTCTATTTGATATCTCAATATTTCCTATGCAAGTTTTACTTATGAAGCAGTACACTGAAAATGTGGAACAGAAGCAACAGAGCACTAAACAGTCGCTAATCTACTCAGGCATCAAGAACATTGTTAAGTCCAGCTCTGGTAAGTGTAAATGACACAATAGTCAATCACATTTTCTCTGAACATAATGGTGATTGTTGTAGAGATGAGCAAAACGTCTTTGCTTGGTACAGTATAAGTATTTCTCACAGGCATGCTAAATGCCTCAGTCACCCTTGTGGTATCTGTCAGTGGAGGCCCTCTCAAGACATGTCACCTTCTCCCTCTCCTCTCTCAGGCACTATAGAGACACGGCGGTGCTGGTCAGGTTCAGACAGGCAGACGGATGTACCGCGGTACCACAGCGAGGAGCGCAGTCTGGCCCTGCAGTTGTGTGGCTGGATTAGCCGAGGGCCTGACATCGATGTTGAACCCTTCCTGAAGTCTCTGGAGCAGGAGGGCGAGTGGGAGAGAGCGGCTGCTGTCGCCCTCTTTAACCTGGACATCCGCCGGGCGATTCAGATTCTTCATAAAGGAGCTTCCTCAGAGAAAGGTACAGGACAGGACTGGAGGAACATTGTCCAGCCAGTGACTGGGGGCCTTCACAATAACCCTATAACCCCTATTCATAGTTTTCAGTCACATGAAAGGCAAAACATCCATGCAACTGCAGCACAGGCCTGTCATTGTTTTACGAATATTCAGATCACGAGAAAAAAAAACTAAAATATGCAAGTTTTGGGCACTTGTGATTCATATACAGCACCTGCTGCAGTATTTCAATCACTAAAAACAGGGAATTTCTAAAGCGCTTAACGTGAATTACACTTAAAGGTGCACTATGTAACTTTTCCGTCCGCTAGAGGTCACCTATTCAAAACAAAGGCGTAGTTTGATGACGCCACGTTTGAGCGCAGAATCTTGGGACATGTGGTCTCCACCTCACAGCAGGTGGAAAATAATCGGGATAGGACTCGGTAGGGCTGGGCGATATGGCCCAAAAAAATTATCACGATATAATTTTCCATATCAGTCGATATCGATAATTATCACAATAAATGTCGAATATAAAAGTAGAATATAAATAGAATATATAAAATAAATATCTATAGTAAAATCTAGAACTGTAGTGATATAACATTTGGCTCTGCTGATTGCAAATGAAAAGTTAAAGTGCTTTAAAGATAATGTTTGTCAATAAACAAAAATAGAATAAAAAAAAAAATGTTTCTGGTCAGGGTGCCAAACCTTATAAATAAATGACATTGACAATATAAATAAAATGAATAAATAAAAGAAAAAAAATTAAATGTGGTCAGCATTTTTTTTACTCTACACTCTATAATATATCTATAATATATTTATATACACTGAATTAAAATAATTGTTTAAGTAGTAAAACTAGGGATGCACCGAAATGAAAATTCTTGGCCGAAACCGAAAACCGAAAAAGAGGAAACCAAGGCCGAAAACCGAAACACCGAAATAAATTATGCCAATTATTAGTACCATTGCATTTATGGCTATGACTGTGTACTAACTTTACTAAAATCAAGGCATTGCAATTGCATAAATTAATATTGAAGTTTCAAAGAATAAATCAATTACAAATTATGCCAATATTTATTTAGCACATTGCAACAATGCACAGTATAAAATAAAATTCTAACTAAAATGTTTAACTTGACCCCACTCATTTGTTAAATAATAATGTACAGGCCAACAGAAAGGTTTTAAAATTAAATGTTCTCATAAAAACAAAGTGCATTTAGGTCAAGTGCATTTTACATTTTTCTCTGTAGGACTACTACAAGAAAGTGCATTCAGAACAAGTACAACTGATTAAAGATACAACTATTTTCTCTGTAGGCCTTCAACATAATAGTGTAAACAAAGACTGCCATAGCCCATATGTTAACTGTAGAATAGGGGTGTAACGGTACACAAAACTGACGGTTTGGTACGGGTTCGGTACAGCAGTTTTACAAAATGGCTTTTTATGTATTTTTATTGTTTTACAAAAAAAAAAAAAAGTATCTGTCCTTAAATGAATTAAATTATAACTAAAAGTTTATTGAAGATAATGCTGTAAACTATATAGGGAGCCCTTACTTGCACATTAATATTAAAGGTTAACAACAGAACCAAAACTATTAGCCTAAATTTAGTTGCTAATTATTTTTAGGTCTAATAATCAACACTCAAATAACAGTACGCAAACATGTAAACTTCACATAAGGCAGTTTTTGCAATAACTTCTAAATCTAATTATAAAATAGTTTTTTATCCAATTCGTTGTTGAAATATAATAATTTATACACAGTGTCTGTCATTTTCATGACAGGTTTATTTAAACATAGGCTGCATGAAATAATCAAGATATCATTAACAGATTAAGTAGAATATTATGAATATAACGGCTAATATAGGTCATATATTTAGTGAAAGAGTTGATTTACTCTTTCTAAATTCTGTGGACACTGAATGACTGCCTGAGGTAAATGTGATGCTAAAGTTACATGACATTAGTTTACAAGCAGTTATATTGACGTCTTTTCGCCGTTGAAACACTGATTGAGCGATTACACCCCATATGAAAGCCTACATGACAGTAAGTTGTAATGTATCCTCAACACACCTTAGATGTTCATTCATGTTTATTCTTAAGGAAGAGATGATCGATCGCGCTCACAGATGATCGCGTCCACACGCCCGCTGCCGCTTGAACTGTGATGTGATCAGTGATGCCACATTAAAGAGCGTCAAAACGGCATTTATCGTTTGAATTTTGTGATACATGTTGATCGATGTTGGTGTGAGAACTCGGATTGAAGTGTGTTCCGCGCTTAAAACATGCCCACTGTTAAAGATTGCATTCGGAAACCATCCGGTTTCACAGTGAAGTCTGGTCCTCTTCTCATCGAGAACATGAGCTGCTGCACTGAACAGCTCTCTCTCTTTCTCACAGCTCTTTCTCAGATATACTGAAATACGTACACACCGCAGACATGTTGCTTCAGACAAGCACGTGCAGGTCGCGGTTTCTGTTTGCGTCATCACAACATTTCGGCCGTGTTGTTTCGGTGATAAAAGTCTTTCGGAAAATTTTCGGCCGAAAATGGCCCAAAAGTATATTTTCAGTGGCCGAATATTCGGTGCATCCCTAAGTAAAACCACTACTGAATTGGTCCACCCAGCAACTCACCGACACACACACACACACACACACACACACACACACACACACACACACACACACACACACACACACACACACACACACACACACAAACTGCAACGAGAGTACAAAGTTCCAGTAAGGGCTTGTAACGAGTAGAATTAGGTACTGCTCCTTTAAGGCGGAACACACTCGCTGATGAGTGGGCTGTGGGCAGTCCGTAGATGGAGCGCGAGCTGTGAGCAAGCGTCGCATATGTGCGTGAGAACGACGCTGACAATAAAACCCCATGTGAAATGTCCGATCGCCTACGTGAGTTTTGTTTGCACCTAGCTGCAACTATCCGATCTCTCAGTTAAGCGTTACAGGCTGTCAAGTCTATTTTATTCACTTTAAACATCGGATGAAATTATTTTTTTTCTCTTTTAATACAGGCGATGTGTTATTAATAAATCACCAAAGACAAAAAAATATGATACCAATGTATTTTTCCACAAGTCCGATGTTTTAGTGATCATAGTTTGGTAACAGCTTGTTGTAAGTCACCCACAACTAACAAGGCGATAAGCCTATGCGTGAACTGATATTAGGCTAATGTAGAGTTAGCGCTGTGTTGTAGGGATGGGCATGATTAATCGACGACGATTGATCGTACAGAATTTCATCGATCACATTAATTTGTTATCGATTAATCTAATGCATTTTTTTCATCTAATGCAGATTGCGTTGCGAAGTGTGAGTTTTGAAGCAATTAAATTAATTTCACTGTGTGGTGAAGTTCACTGCAAACATTGCGATGCCGTGTATAAGTACAACACGGCCACGACTCAAATGATGTACCACTTAAACAAAGTGCATCCGTCCCTGGTTAATGTCCGTGGCGGTGCATCCAGTCTCAACCTAGCATCAAGTCGGCGTTAGCACAGACTCGGAGCTGTGATGCAAAACGAGCAGAGAAAATTACCCAAGGGATCTGCAAGTTCATTGAGTTGGATATTCTGCCCTTAAGTATTGTTGAGGGCAATGGTTTTCGAGAACTGATACATTTATTGGAACCAGCATATCAAATTCCATCACAACGTACCATCACCAGACTGGTAGAAACTCACTACGAAGAACGAAAGCAGCAGCTGTTAAAAGAATTGAGCAAAGCTGAGAGAGTTGCTCTAACTACAGACTGCTGGACCGCTTTAACAGCTGAGAGCTACATCACCATAACCTGCCAGCTACATCATTCGCCGCGTTTCCATTACAGATTTGCCCAAAACTTTTGCGATATTTTCTAAAGGTCGATAAAAAAATATTGCGAAATGACTGCGTTTCCATTAACTGATGTTATGCGACTAAAACAATTTTTTTCTTCTCGTGATAAGTCATTCCAAAAATTATGCTATGTATGTTGTTAGGTTTATGTATATCCCAGCCACCGCGCGCCTTTATTTTTAATGGAAAGAGACGGGTGTGTTATCCAAGAATTGATGGCAAGGAAGGCACCTTACTACTTGAGCGGCACATATGAGGTGTAATGATAAATTGTGGCATTTTATATTCTATTGTTTTTTATGAGTTTAATAGAGAACTCTCTCGTCTTCTGTCCAAACATACCATCATCTGTAAAAAATTATCCACTTTGACGCATTGCCACATACAGAGACGAGCGAAAAGTTTGAATCTTCATGGTGATAAAGTTTTTTTTACCACTTCGTTATTTTGGCTTGGAATTTCGTTTGTTGGAAATATAAACTGAATTTAGAAATGCTTGTGAAATGAAAAACTTTGCGTTTAATAAACAAAATATATTTTTGAAATGAAGACGGCGTTTGGAGCGGAGTGCAAAATAATCTATTCCCAGAATCCACGGCCTTTGCTGTTATTGTGAGTGTACACAAATAAAAGTAGATAGTTCACTGTTTATTATAATTATGTCTTGCACTTATCTGTAATATGGCTAGACATTATGGAATATTGTGATTTGTATCCACTGTCATAAAGGAAAAAAGAAAAAATCCATCCGAAGGCGCGACGACTTCGTTGGACAGAGGGTTAAAGAAAACGTAGCCTATTTAGTTTCATATAGTTAGGCTATGTTAAATTATTATAATTTTTTAATTTCATATGTTGATTATGAAAAGTGAGCAGCATGAGTAAACATCAGATGTGCATATGTCTGGGGACATGGATTTTGAGCACTTAATTGAATTGTGTTTTCTAGAAAGTCTTTCTTTAAAATTAATTTTGTTTTGTATAAATTGTATTTTAATTTTGATCAATGTTTAATACACTATTTGCCTGCATATTTAATAATTAAGAAGCAAACCAAGATCGTCGGGAATGGATTGACGTGCGTAACTGGGCTGTTTCCGCGGCCTTGAGTAAGGCTGGAACTATAGCGTCTTTCTGTTAGAAAGCCTGCCAGTTTTGAGTTACATGTTGACAAAACCTGTCAGATCTAAGTATTATGTTTTTATGTTTAAGTTATTGTTTAACATGATTCTTTTTTATTATTATTATTTTGGAATAAATGAGGTCTCTGTTTAAGAACGCCGGCTCGCAGCTGCAGGTTCCGCTGCTTTAGAGCATCGCATATGCACGCGCATATATGTTCGGTTTGCCTAACTGAACGTAGTTCAACTGTCTGCCACAAGTTGATCTTGTAATAAAGGTCTCATCGAGGAAAAACACGCTGTATTTTTGTATTCATTGCATTTTTGAATTATAAAAGTTAAATAATTAATTTTAGTATGAAAATATTAATGATTAATCGATAGTCGATTGTTAATTCTTCTCGACTAAGAAAATTTAATCGAATGCCCATCCCTACTGTGTTGGACTCAATGCTATATGGAAAAACTTTGAGGAAGCAAGATAATTGAATAATTATATTACCGTGTGGTGGACCTATGATAAGCAGTCGCTCTGGTCGTGAGCGCTGAATTTTCTTCACTATCGCTCATTTTTCTTGCTCCACTGCACTCTAATCCTCCAAGCCTGTCATCCACTGGGACTGTCAACAACCTCGTGCGGTTGCACCCAGAAGCCCGTTCTGCAAAACGCATGCGCATCATTACACATAACGCGTAAGCATTATATTGAGCATTCATCATTTCGCGATAATTATCGTTATCGTTTTATCGCCCAGCCCTAGGACTCGGGCAAAAATCATGTTCATGGATGTGTTTATTAACGTCACTGTAGTATGAAGCAGAGCAGGACCAGAGCAGGAGAAATTGTTAATGAGAGACGAACGCAACACACGCCTTGCGAGCAGCAGGACTTTTATTATGCCCCAGTCACCAGTGCCATTTCCGCTTTTCCGGTCATAAGTATGAGGTAACGCAGCTCTGTTTAATCATATTAGATACATCTGAGTGTGTTGAAAATGATGTTATGACGTTACTCTGTGCGTTCTCTCGGCGGCTGCTATGACACTTGTTCATACTGCAGTGAGAGTAAAGCGTTTCTGCAGAATAAAACCGGAAACCGAGGGTAATGCAGATATGACGCCATCCTCACACGTCCCGGTTCCTTTGTTAAAATAGCAATTTTATCACGATTTACAAATAGTTGGGAACATTTGGGATCAACTGAACAAAATATATAACACTGGCCTAGTGGTTTTTGGATTTTTAAGCAAAAATGTTTTACATAGTGCAGCTTTAAAGTAAGAATAAGAAACTGCGCATTGCATTTATATTCTGGGTTCATCTGCTTGCATGTACAAAGTGCATCATAATTAAGGTGTAAACTGAATTTGGTCTTTTGATATCACTGTCTTACTACATTAGTACTTACTTGGTAAAAGTGACTAGCGAGTAATGCAGGAAAGCCTTGTTTTGCCGTCCAGGTGGCTGTTCCTATAAGGGTGTGACACCAAGTGAAAACTAATAATAGGGAGAATCTCACCAAACATGTATTTTCTTAATCAAAACATGAACACAAACAGAAATCAAGCCTATTATTAAGATTTTTTTATTTTCATTACTGTAAAAAAGCACACAACAAAAAAGAAAATGCAAAAAATACATATTAATATAGTGATATAACTATATATTTAACTATATATAAAAATAAAAACTATATATATTTAGGCATAATATTATGACCAGGGGAAGTGAATAACACAGATTATCTCTTCGTCACGGCACCTGTTAGTGGGTGGGATATATTAGGCAGCAAGTGAACATTTTGTCCTTGAGTTGATGTGTTAGAAGCAGGAAAATGGGCAAGCGTAAGGATTTGAGCGAGTTTGACAAGGGCCAAATTGTGATGGCTAGACGACTGGGTCAGAGCATCTCCAAAACTGCAGCTCTTGTGGGGAGTTCCCGGTCTGCAGTGGTCAGAATCTATCAAAAGTGCTCCAAGGAAGGAACAGTGGTGAACCGGCGACAGGATCATTGATGCACGTGGGTAGTGAAGGCTGACCCCTGTGGTCCAATCAAACAGACGAGTTAATGGACCTCAAATTGCTCAAGAAGTTAATGCTGGTTCTGATAGAAAGGTGTCAGAATACACAGTGCATCGCAGTTTGTTGCGTATGGGGCTGCATAGCTGCAGACCAGTCAGGGTGCCCATGCTGACCCCGCCGAAAGCGCCAACAGTGAGCATCAGAACTGGACCACGGAGCAATGGAAGAAAGTGGCCTGGTCTGTTGAATCACTTTTTCTTTTACATCACGTGGATGGCCTGGTGCGTGTGCATTGCTTACCTGGGGAACACATGGCACCAGGATGCACTATGGGAAGAAGGCAAGCCAGCGGAGGCAGTGTGATGCTTTGGGCAATGTTCTGCTGGGAAACCTTGGGTCCTGCCATCCATGTGGATGTTACATTGACACATACCACCTACCTAAGCATTGTTGCAGACCATGTACACCTTTCATGGAAACGGTATTCCCTGGTGGCAGTGGCTCTTTCAGCAGATAATGCACCGCCACAAAGCAGAAATGGTTCAGGAATGGTTTCAGGAGCACAACAATGAGTTTGAGGTGTTGACTTGGCCTCCAAATTCCCCAGATCTCAATCCAGTCGAGCATCTGTGGGATGTGCTGAACAAACAAGTCCGATCCATGGAGGCCCCACCTCACAACTTATAGGACTTAAAGGATCTGCTTGGTCTGCTGATCATCTTGGTGCCAGATACCACAGCACACCTTCAGGAGTCTAGTGGAGTCCATGCCTCGATGGGTCAGGGCTGTTCTGACAGCAAAAGGGGGACCAACACAATATTAGGTCATAATGTTATGCCTGATTGGTGTATATATAATAAATAATATATTGATAGTAATTATAGTAATCAAATGTGTTTCATTATCGTTATACAGAATATAATTTTTTTCCTTCCTAATTTTGGGTAAAATTGTGACCTGGACATGCAAGTTTGACTGATGCCATAAATTATATTTTTATGATATGATAACCAGTATTACAAATGTGTGCGATTTTGCTACTGTTTTTAATTCTTTAGTGTTCACACTAACACTCCAGTCTGTAACCTTTACATGCGTTAAAATATAATGCACAGTAAAGAGATGCATAACTATATACAACGTAACAGTATCCCATTTGAATGGTAGAAAATGCCTCTATTGACTGATAACAATATTTAATTAATCTCTAATTAGGGAGTCCTGTAAATTTAAGATGCTATCTGAACAATTTTGAATTGCTTTTTCATATAGAAAAATAGATGTTTATGTTTCCCTGAGGCATTTACAGGAAGTCTGTTTCCTCCTTTGTGCTCAGATAAAAGTTGCAAAGCTATTATAAGGACTGTGTGAAATTTAGGCTAGTCAGAAATGGCGAACGCCACCAGCTGCCTGCTATGAAAAGCATTTCTTATATACTTAATAAAATGACAAAAGCATGGCTTACATTACACAATGATAGTTTGTGAATATGAAATTCCCTGAAGCTGCAGATGCATACGGCATATGGGGCTGTTTGCTTAACATTCATAATTGCCTGTTGTTTGGGTTTTAAGCATAGTTTGTTTAGGCTCAGAGGGTTTAGAAAACAAATATGATCTATATAAAGGGTGTGGTTTTTCACAAGTACTACCACCACTTTTGTCTTTGCAGTGTGCTTTGCTTGCACTTATACAAACCGCATATGATGTTCTTCCTTGGAACAGAAAAGGGGATTGCAGGATATCCACTGAGCTCTTTTGCATACAATGAAATCTGTCTTGAATTAGTACAAAGATAAAGATGAAGAATTTCAGCAAATAACGACTTAAATTTCAGTCTATCATATATCAGGATTATTATTGTTAACTAAAACGATTAAAACATTCTGTTAATTTAAATAGATATGATGTAAAATAGAAATATTAGTTAAAAAAATGTTTAAATGTTGCATTGGAATAAACTGAAATGAGTTAATAAAAATTAAATAATAATTAAAAAATTTATAACATTTAAAACTAACCCTAAAACTGAGAGAGAACCTGAATAGCAATATTTAAAAAAGCAAAATTAATAATAAAATGATAAAAGCAGGTAACGAAATTACAACAAAAATGTAACTAAAATGAACATGTAAACTAAAGCTAATTCAAAATATTAATAAAACTACTATAAAAATGTAAATATCACTATTATATAAAGCTATCATGTGGCTTCAGAAAAAGTGCACAAGCCATATTGACTAGTTACTTTTATGATGTTTTTTTAATTATTATTATTTTTGGACCTTGGCAACCCCATGCTTTTGTTGTATGGAAGATCAGTTTGGGGATTCATCATTCTTGTTTGCACGTAAGAAAGTAATGAATTTGGATTGGTTTCAGTATTTTTCCTTTATGCTCTGGTTAGGTGATCTGAATCTGAACGTGGTGGCCATGGCTCTGTCGGGCTACACCGACGAGAAGAACTCCCTGTGGAGAGAGATGTGCAGCTCTCTCAGACTCCAGCTGAAGAAGCCGTACCTGTGCATCATGTTTGCCTTCCTCACCAGTGAACCTGGCGCGTATGATGGGGTCTTGGTATGTTGAAAGATAAACTAGAGAGAGTATTGTGCTTAAATGAATATTCATAGTTGCACTGAATTTAAAATATGCAACTATCACATTGTTTTGAATTGCTGAATATTCAGGCTCTTTATTTTACAGTATGAGAGTCGTGTGGCTGTCAGGGACAGGGTGGCTTTTGCATGCATGTTTCTAAATGATGCTCAGGTAAGGCCCGTTCACCCCTCCGTTCATCCAAGTGTCACTGATGTACGGTGTGTAATATACTGTCACTTTTTTCCTCCCTTAAGTTGCCTCGTTACATAGACAAGCTGACCAATGAGATGAAGGATGCTGGTAACCTGGAGGGAATCCTGCTTACAGGACTAACCAAAGATGGAGTAGATCTCATGGAGAGTTATGTCGACCGAACCGGAGACGTGCAGACGGCCAGTTTCTGCATGCTCAAGGTAACCGAACATCCAGAAACCGAACAATACATGATAAAGACTGTCACATAACAGAATGATCTGCTCTCAGATGGATGTGTTGTATTACATATACTATCGTTCAAAGTTTGGGATCTGTAAGATTTTTTTAAATGTTTTTGAAGACCCTGATATACTTCAAACAAAATCGAAGAACGAACTGATGTGACGTAATTTCGAAACAAAATCAGGCCAAATCGAATCTCGTTTAAAGTTTATGGGAGTTTTCCTTTCCGTAAAAGTTCACTACGGCTGGTAAACACCTTTGTACTTGCCTTGGTCCGTGGCGATTATGTAATAGGTAGGTGTGCGCTGTGGCTCCACCTTCTTTCACGATCAGATGCTTTTCTTATGCTTTATTTAAAAAAAAGTTTGCTGGGTCGGCATATGTACACTAACAGTATATGACGTTTTATTCTCAAGCTAAGAATGAAAAAGAACTTCGTTGTGACTATATCAGGCCCTTTATGATCATCAGTGCTGTATTTGTTTGATCAAAAATACTATAAAAACGAATTTAATGCATTTTAAAAAGTAATTTATTCCTGTGATCAAAGCTGAATTCTCAGCATCATTACTCCATGATCCTTCAGAAATCATTCTGATTTGCTGCTCTAGAAATATTTATGATTATTATCAATGTTGAAAACAGTTGTGCTGCCTTATATTTTTGTGGAAACTGATTTTTCTCTCTCAAGATACTTTGATTCATTCTGAAAGTTCAAAAGAGCAGCATTGATTTGAATTTAGCATTTTTGTAACATAAATATCTGTACTAACTCTTTTGATCAATTTATTGCATCCTTATTTTGTGCAAAATATTTGACCTCAAACTTTTGAACGGTAGTGAATATTACAACAGAGACAAAAAGTTAAGTGCAATAAAATGAAGATGTTCATCAAATGGACTTAATGTACCTGTTGTAATACCAGGAGAACTGGTGTGCATTCAGGTCTACTTCACAAAAGTTCAGGCGAGTGGCTAAAATGTTTGTGTATATGGTGTTTGTTGCGGTAGGGCTCCCCAGGAGAGGTGCTGAAGGACCCTCGGGTGCAGTGCTGGATCGAGAACTATCGCAACCTGTTGGACGCTTGGAGGTTTTGGCATAAACGGGCTGAATTTGACATTCATAGGAGCAAATTGGATCCCAGCTCAAAACCACTTGCACAGGCTAGAATCAAGTTTTTTTCTACCAGTTGTTAAGTTTTGATTAGGCATGCACGATATGATCACTGACCAATTTGTATCAGTCAGTTTTAGTGGGGTTTTGGTTATTAACAATCTGATTTAGCTAATGCAATATTTTTTGTGATGCTATTTTATCGTTATCAAAATATCAAAAATTGCAATCTAGAATTTTATATTTTTATATGATAGCGATTTATAATGTTGTTTTGTTTATGAGCCATAACATAAAAATAATTATCAGTGCATCCATAGCATTCCCTATCATGAATTAATATAATTTTGGTAGCATCCTTCATCTTACATTTTGTCTTTATGCTGGCTATTTCTGATTTTCTTCTATTATTTTTTCCTTTACATACGATCTGTGCAGGTGTTTGTGAGCTGTAACTTCTGCGGTAAATCTATATCATACAGCTGCTCGGCGATTCCACATCAGGGCCGTGGATTCAGTCAGTACGGGGTCAGCGGTTCGCCCACCAAGTCAAAGGTCACCAGTTGCCCTGGTTGTCGTAAACCACTTCCACGCTGTGCCCTCTGCTTAATGAACATGGGCACCCCTGTGTCCAGCTGCCCAGGTAACACACGGATCATTTAAAGTTCTTTTGATAAATGATGTGTTCAGTTCATTGTGAGACTCATCTCATCCCTCTTATTAGCAAAAGCAGATGAGAAAGCTGATCTCACACGAGACAAAAAACTTGCACAGTTCAATAACTGGTTTACCTGGTGCCACAACTGCCGGCATGGGGGTCATGCGGGTCACATGCTCGGCTGGTTCAGGTAAGAGTCATATTCACCCATATTATGCCATTTATTTGATTATCCTTATAAATACAAATACACTACTGTTCAAAAGTTAGTTGAGTTGGGGTTATAAAGTTATTCAGCAATAGCTATTTGGACGGTAATTGTTTCTCATGTGGACGTAAGGCATTTTCAACATTTACAGGGGTTAGTCTGTGATTTTATTGCCGTCCGAGAGAGAATGTTTGTTTTTCTCCCACCATCTGTTTAACAATTCCCACCTAGCCTGACAAGCCAGACCCACATCAAGATGTTGGGTCTGGGAACTCACCATTGGCAGGGCTCAATCCGAGGGGTTGTCTTTCAAATTCCCTCTGCACGCAATAGGATAGCGCTACAACCAACCAGAGCAACGAAGAAGGTGAAGCGGAGCTAGTTGATAGATTAAACCTTCGCCATATCCGGTCGGCAAAACTCAGAACACATTTTCCTTTCTTACGAATTACTTCAGTGTTGTTCTGTTCTTTTCTCAAAGAAAAGCTTAACTCCAAGTCTTTTCAGAGTCGTGGCCAAAGCCGATTTGAAAGACCGCTGTTCGCAAGCTTCTTTGTTTACAAGTAGCACGCGGAACCGCTGCAACTCTGCACACCGACTCTATACACGATGTGATTGGCCTGACCAGAGTTTGGTTTTTCCAGCTCGCAAGCCAACGGAGAGTTGTTAGACGACCCTGGCTGCAAATTAGATTTGCTGCCGCTAGGGTGCGTCTGGATTTCTGGGATAATTCCCACCCTAATTACCTACTGTTTTTTGACAAACCAAGGTCGTGTGGTAAATTAAAATTGCTGTCTGAATCCACGTCTCTGAATTTATAAGAGGATCAATCCAAAAGTTGTTTTGTAAATTATTTTTGACCACTGCTGATCACCTTATGATAACTTGCACGTGGCCATAATTTGCATGAATTCTAAAGATGTACACTTTTATTACTGAAATGCCGGATAGTATATTGTTCTCCACTACAAGAACAAAATGAAGGAGAATACAGCACATAAACATTTGAAATTGGCCATTATTATGGCACAGCATGTATTAAATAAAATGGTAAAATATGTATTATATACAATTATAAATATAAAATATAGCTGCAAGCAGCAATACCGGGGCCAAGCACAAAGAAGACAAGACAAGACATGCCAAAATGGCTGGCAATGTCAGATCAACTGCAGCAATGAGCAATTAAAGACCTATTAAGGTGATTTTAGGCAAAATTGCTGTAAAATTATAAATACAGTCAATAACAAGCGCAAAGAAGAAGACAAGACGTGCCAAAATGGCTGGCAATGTCAGATCAACCGCAGCAATGAGCAATTAAAGGCCTATTAAGGTGATTTTAGGCAAAATAGCTGTAAAATTATAAATACAGTCAATAATAATGATTTAATGATTTATCACTTTCAACCAATAGATGGCACAGTTACGAAATTGATATGGTGTGGTCAGAATAAGGGAACAATGACACATGCAAAGATTGGTGTCAATATATCAAAGCAGGGTGTCAATATAGTGTCAATATGTCATTGCAGAGATCTAGCCTCAAGAGGCCTTTTCATTATAAGTATGGACCACATTGCGGTGCTGTTTTGAAACCTTTTAAGTACCTTAAAGGCATGGTGGCACATACCACGTTTCGTAATGATGCACCAATTCATTTGTAAAGCATAGCATTTTATATCATAATACTGCATTGTAGTCAATGGGAATTTCATGTTTTGTTCTATAGCGCCACCAAGTGGCACAATCCTACCATTTTTTATGTGTCCTCGGAGTGAGCCCATACATGTCTGTGTCAATTTTGGTGAAAATATCTCGTTTTGTTTTGGAGTTATAGACATTTATATGAAAAAACACATGAAAAATGACTGACACCTGACTTTGATTGGATGTTACTCCCCCTTACTATCAATATTTGGACATTTGGGCATTAGTGCACAACTATCGACCTATGTTTCCGAACTTCTGACGCTGGTTTTGTCTCGATTGGACTAGCGGTTTCGAAGATATCAGCTAATGTTTTTAAAGCACTAAATTACAACGCTGCACAAACCATATGCCGTAACCTAGCAAGTCTGGTATTGTTGGACTTGGCGAGGATTCAGGAGACAAAAAAAGTTACTCCCATGAAAATAAGTCAAGTTCACTCAAAGTTATAAGCATTTGAAAAAAAAAAATCCACTAGGTAGCGCTGTTTCGAAACTTCTTGGGCTCATTCAGGGCATTGTGTTGATGACCCAAACCGAGTTTCGTAACAATCCGTTCATGTGTTCATAAAATACCACATTTTAGCACATAATTCAAAATGGCCGACTGCCAAAATGGCCGATATGGTAAAATTGAATATCAGACGACTCGGCATGCCGTCCCGAATCTAACGAGACCACTTTTATGTATCTCAGGACCAGTAGGTGGCGCTGCGTCGAAACGCTGCATGTTGCCTCAGGTCATGCTTGTGATGACGTGTACCAAGTTTGGTTTGAATACGATAAAGTGTTGCGGAGATATTGCCTTAAGTGTGTTTTTGCAACCGCTACTTAAAATTTGTTTGTGCGTTTATCGAAAACGATTTGATGAATCAACTTGATTTGTACGATTTTTTGTCAGCATGGTCTGAAGATGATCTGGTTCAATTTTCGTGCAAATCGGATGAACCGTCTAGGACGAGTTCGCAAAAGTAGCTTTTTCGGAAAATTCAAAATGGCGAGAATTTTAATGCCGGAAAATGACGCCATATGGTGCAATCGAATCGGCTTGAGCCAAGGAATCCAAGGAACACTTCAGACTGTCCTCTATGAGTGTGCCAAATTTCATAACTTTTTACCATACGGTTCTATGGGCTGCCATAGACTTCGTGGCGGAAGAAGATGATGAATAATAATAATAAGAACGGGAACGGTTTCACACCTTCGGTGCTTGGCCCCTAACAAGTAGCTGGGTCAAATGTTTACCTTATTTAAATAAGAGGTTGCATTAACTTATTTCTGCTACTTACCATTTCAACTATAATGCATCAGTTTTCCTGTTTTTAAATAGGAGATTTAATTAATAATATATATAAAAATTTAAATTTGAATACAAATTTGGATATTATTTTCCTATTAATAAATTAAAGGCACACTATGCAGTTTTTCGCCGCTAGAGGTCACCTATTCAAAACAAAGGCATAGCTTGATGACCTTCACCTAAGCCGTGAAAAAGAATCGGCGAGTGTTGTGGGGCTGGCTGAGGTCGATGGAGCGATTGCTAATGAGAGACGAGCGCGGCACACGGCTGTAGAGCAGTGGAGCTTTTATTATGCCACAGTCGCCGCTTCCGCTTCTTCTGGTCAAGCGAATGTGGGGTAATTTTATCATATTAGATACATTTGAGTGTGCTGAAAGTTACGTTATAACGTAACCCTGTGTGTTCACACCGCGGCCGCTATGAGACACTTGTTGCACACTGCAGTAAGCTATATGGCATGCAATTCTTTTTAAAACATATTGTATGACGGGGAAATTGCTGTATTACTGTATAATAAGTACTTTTGTGTCTATAAATGTCTCCAAATCAGTTGTTCCCTTGTCTAATAAAACATATAATATACATACGTGAGATGGTGGTCCAGTGGGTTAAACCACTGAACTGATATGCAGAAGGTTGCTGTTTTGATCCCAGCGGTCACCACCAGTGTGTCCTTGAGGAAGGCCCTTTACTCCATGTTGCTCCAGGGGGATTGTCCCTGTAATAAGGGCATTGTAAGTCGCTTTGGATAAAAGCGTCTGCCAAATGCATAAATGTGAATGTGAAATGTAGAGCATCTTTGGTTTTTGGTTTCTGCAAAATAAAACTGGAAATCGAGGGTAACGCAGGTATGATGTCATTGGTCGGCAACGCATGGGCAAGGTCCGTGTCCTGGTTAATATTGCTTATTTCTCTGGATTTAAGCATTCTTGGAAACATTTGGGATAATTCCATTACGCAAGTCAACAAAATATATAACACTGTTCTAGTTTTAATCCAAAAATCTTACATACTGTCCCTTTAAATATAAATATATTTGTTATTCCAAGCATATGATATTTTTGCTTACAGCTGACATTCATGTGACTGAGCACATGAGCAGTGCGTTCCCGAGTTCGTAGGATCACAGAACTCGTTCCTTCACCGTGAATAAATCGCCATACGAATGCATGAGTTTTATTTTTATTACATTTTTTACAGATGTCCACATGAGAAATAATTACCGTCCGAATAGAGATAATGATGCGTTAAATTGATCAAATGTGATTGGAAAGACTTTCACATCAAAAATTATTTTTCAAATAAATGCTTTCTAGTCATCAAAGAATCCTGAAAAAGATTATTACTGTTTCCACAAAAGCACAGCTGTTTTCAACATTAATAATAAGAAAAATGTTTCTTGAGCAGCACATCATCATATTAGAATGATTTCTGAAGGATCATGTGACACTGAAGACTGGAGTAAAGATGCTGAAAATTCAGCTTTGATTACGAATAAATTACATTTGACAATATATTCACATAGAAGATGGTTTTGTTAAATTGTAATATTTGTCTGTGTTTTTGATCAATGCAACCGTGGTCTTCGAAAGAGACCGACCCCAAACTTTTGAACAGTAGTAGTGTATAGATGAAGTACAGTATTTTTAATGTAGTATTGTATATTCTTTCCTTTCAGAGATCACAGTGAGTGTCCCGTGTCGGCCTGCACCTGTAAATGCATGCAGCTGGACACCACAGGCAACCTGGTGCCTTCTGATAGTGTATAAAGGCCTTTCTTCCGTCGTTTTCCAAGTTCAATCTGCCATGTTACTAGAACCCAGCTACCAACACTAGTACTGTAAGTGAGGGCAAAGTTCTCACAATTTCAGGAGACAAAGACGAGCATATGTGTCTTTCTGGAGTGATCTGTACACCTCACTTGCATTGATGTCAACGACAGGTGCTCTATTGTCACAGGAACTAAAGCAGTTAGACTGTTAGGATTACGTTACCTATGATTAACTCACCCACCCACGGGCTGTTGTGTTTCCTGAGAAACTATCCATGTGAATGTCTGACCAAAGAATTTGTGGTCCACTAGCAGGAATTTCTATGAATAAAACTATTTCAGTATCGAGTTTAGAGACAGGAAAAGAGATATTAAAATCATTTCAACATAAGGAGTTTGAATGCATGTGAGAAATGTTTTGTCTTAGAAAGTGGTTTCACGTGTTCCATCACTTCTTCCATAACTTGTCTTGTGGGATAGTTCACCCAAAAGTAAACATTTTGTCATTCATTTCTCACCCTCATGTCGTTCCAAATATGTAAAACTTTCGTTCATCTTTGGAACTCAAATGAAGATATTTTTGATGAAATCAAAATTGACAGCAACGCAACTACCACTTTAACACTTCAAAAAGTTCATAAAGAGATCGTAAAACTAATCCATATGAATTGAGCGGTTTAGTCCAGATTTTCTGAAGAGACACGATCGTTTTATATGATGAACAGATTGAATTTAGGCTTTTATTCACAACTCACACATCAGTTGTGGTAAATGGAAGCTCAAGCATGTTCGCTTGATGTGCGAGAACCAATGAGGATCATTCTCGTGTTACACGGCAGGTTTGAGCTTCCTCAAGAACCAATGTGGTTCATTCTGGGGTTATGCAGCACGTTTGAGCTTCAGCGAGAACCAATGAGGTTCATTCTCGTGTTACGCATCACGTTTGAGCTTCCTCAAGAACCAATGAGGTTCATTCTCGTGTTACGCAGCACGTTTGAGCTTCAGCGAGAACCAATGAGGTTCATTCTCGTGTTACGCATCACGTTTGAGCTTCCTCAAGAACCAATGAGGTTCATTCTCGTGTTACGCATCACGTTTGAGCTTCCTCAAGAACCAATGAGGTTCATTCTCGTGTTACGCATCACGTTTGAGCTTCCTCAAGAACCAATGAGGTTCATTCTCGTGTTACGCATCACGTTTCCGTTTCCGCAAGAGGTTTGTTCTCGCACGTCAAGCAGGTTCGGTTGAGCTTCTGTTAATTTTCGCTGATCAATGTTTATATGTGAATAAAAGCCTAAATTCAATCTGTTCATCATATAAAGCGATCGAGTCTCTTCAGAAAATGTAGACTAAACCGCTCAATTCATATGGATTCGTTTTACGATCTCTTTATGAACTTTTTGAAGTGTCAAAGTGTTAGTCGCGTAGCGGTCAACGGAGGGACATAAATCTCTCAGATTTCATTAAAAAGATCTTCATTTGTGTTCCGAATATGAACGAAAGTCTTACACGTTTGGAACAACATGAGGGTGAGTAAATGATGACAGAATTTTCATTCTTGGGTGAACTATCCCTAAGAGATTTGTATTATTTTATTCTGTATTTATTGCACATTAATCCATATCACACTGAACCTCAGTCAGTTGTTTAAAAATAGACTTGTCAGAGATCATATTTCTTTAAAGAAAAAAGGAATCACCATCGTAGAGGTGTTGTACAACAGGTTAAGGGAAGCCCAGGTCGAGAGAAATGTTCTTCACTGGAAAGTAGAAAAATGAAAATTGTTACGGTTTGTTTTAAAAATTGCTTTTAACAAATATGTTAAATGTGTAGGTTTAAAGGGAAATGGTTCACCCAAAAAATGAAAATTAGCCCATGATTTACTCACCCTCAAGCCATCCTAGGTGTATATGACATGCTTCTTTCAGACGAATACAATCAGAGTTATATTAATAAATGCCCTGGGCCTGGCTAATCCAAGCTTTATAATGGCAGTGAAGGGCAGCCTGAAATTTGAAGCCCAAAAAAATACATCTATCCATTATAAACGTATTCCACACGACTCCAGAGGGTTAATAAAGACCTTCTGAAGCAAATCGATGGGTTTGTGTATCCATATTTAAACCTTTTATAAAGCAACATATCTAGCTTCCGCCAGACCGCCTTCCGTATTCAACTTACAAAGAAAGTGTAACGCCTCTCGTAGTTTAAAACGCTACGTCCTACACCTACATCATATGTCGCGCCAGTTGCGCTTTTTCCTGGCGGTCTGGCTGAAGCTCGATATTTTACTTTATAACATGTTAAATAGGGATATTATATTTATCTTACACAAACACTTTGCTTCAGAAGGTCTTTATTAACCCCCTGGAGTTGTGTAAATTATGTTTTTACTGGATGGATACACTTTTTTGGGCTTAAAATTTTGAGCTGCCATCATAAAGCTTGGATTAGCCAGGACATTTATTAATATAACTCCGATTGTATCTGAAAGAAGAATGTAATATACACCTAGGATGGCTTGAGGGTGAGTAAATCATGGGCTAATTTTCATTTTTTGGGTGAACTATCCTTTTAACGTTAGTTCTGGCCAAGTGTTTCATTTTTGTATCTGAAGGTAATGTAAGATGCTGTTATGTAGTGCTTACCTTAATTTATTGCACAATCAATGCAACAGCTTAACATCCTAACTATTTAAATGATTGTCTTTATTTTTGGAAAAACAAAAAAGAACTTCCACTGAGGACTAATGTTATTAAAACTAATTTTTTGAAGGAGCTTTGAATGAAGTATTTTTTTGTGCAACAAAATAATGACACTTTTGGTTTTAGATACTTACTGTAAGAGTCTGTCAAGAACATGTCTGAGTAATAGCTCACCACAAAAAATCAAATGGCAAAATAAGCCTATTTTAAGGACTATTCCAGTTTTTATGGATTGTGACATTTTCAAGACAATAAAGCCATTGAGTTTTTAGTCCTAAAAAAGACAATTTGCATTTTCGAGATGTGGAACTCAGGACTTTCCTATTGTTTTCCTGCATAGCTTTTTTTGAAATTCATGTGCAATATATGGTAAAATATGGTCAGTGGTTAACATTAGACTTTCACGTTTTGTTCTGCAACATAAATTGCAGTCATACCTCTAATTCAGATTTCAGCTATGGCTGTAATTTATGGTGTAGAACAAAACAAAAAGAAATTCTTGAAGGAATCCATGACAACATAGCCGTCCCTTGGAGACTTTGGATGGAAAATGTGCTTTGTCATGAGAACTAATAGCATTTCGCTATCAAATCAATGCTATTAGATTTGCTATTATCAATGCTATTAGACCCATCGCTGCTCAGTTAATATTAATTATTTTTGTCCTGTTGCTCACACAATTTACATACAACAATTTCATCTGTGTATGGACTACTTTCATGATGTTTTGTCATTTTTGGAGCTCAACAGATGGAGTCACTTCCATGGAAAATATCAGCAAATGGGTTTAGAAGGCATGAATGAGGGTGAGTAAATAATGAAACTATTCCTTTAAGATAATCTCTAGATATCTCATTATCAAGTAATGATTTCCAGAATGTAAACAAGACTCCTCTTCAGAAAATGAGGCAACATAAAAACATTCCACAGCTCCAAAGCATAGTGCCAATTTTTCCATGCAACACTAAGACCCGCCCCGTCCGGAAATGCAGTGATCTCATTGGCTCTTTGCGGTAAGCTGGAACGCATAAGCCAATAGCGATCAAACAGCGCTGTTCTCCGCTCCAATCAGAAGCAGCACGCAAGCGTCTTCCGCCCGCCCACTGCTTCACTGCAACATCTGTCAGCACAGAAGCACTGGAGAGTTTGGTCCTGCTTCTGAACTTTGTGTTCACTTTGATTCAGATCCTTACAGGGAATGACAATTTAGTGCGCGCACAGAAGATTAAGAGGAAGCAAGGTTTAGAAATAGCTCAGCTTTTCGCATGAACGCGTTTTCAGTTCTCGTTCTGGAGTTTATTGTGTATCGTGCGCATTTACGCACCAAGTGCAATAGAAACTCTAGACTTCAGTCTGTCTCTGCCAGTGTCTCTCTCAGATGGAGTGATGATAGATCTCCTTCAGTCTTCTCTTTAAAACACAGCAGAAGCCCTTCACCATCATCATCCTCATCCTCACATGCTGTAAATATGAAGCAGACCACTAAGCCCATCAGGATCCCATCAGAGAATCACTTTATAACAGCAGGGAAAGGTAAGCCTTATTTTTGCAAGTTTTGAAAACAGCAGCATCTTATATTGTAAATGCATAATGCGTTTTTAAACCTTAAACTTTAGTTTGTAACACTTTACTACGAGGTTTCATTTGTTAACATTAACTAGCTAACAAGGAACAATAGATTGAGGTTGAGTGGGACACTTTTTTTCCATTGAGATGACTGGGAAAAAAGTGTCCCAGTCAAACTTAATTCACCCTATTTTTACAGCATTTAATGTTAGTTAATAAAAAGTTCATGTCAGTTCACGGTGCATTAACTAAATGTCAACAGATACAACGTTTGACCATAAAAAATTATGTAGTAAATGATTAAATTAGCGTGATCAAATTTTAATAAAGGCTGTAGAAGTGTTGTTAATTGTTCAGTTTATGTAAACTAAGTAATGTTAACAAATAAACCCCCTTATTGTTATCCTTTGGTTAATGAGTTTGTTTCTTCAATCCTGTGCATTTGATTTATAACTCATATTTAACATGATCTTGAATTAATGTTTCTTGAAGATGCTTTGCTTCCTCAGATTGTATAGATATGTTCTATCTTTTATATGTGCAAATGGGTTTAAATCACTGAATAAAACATAATTGTTGTTTATTATAGTCTTACAATGTAGCCCACCTTTCAAATCCTACAGAGAAAATAATGATCAGAAAAAAATGAAAATCCATTTTGTCAAAGCAAAGACCCAGACCAAGACCCACGAGACCCAAATCCAGACCAAGATTACACCACTTGAGACCCAGACCAATGGTACCTTGAGATCAAGATTGTAACTATATGTATGTGTGTGTGTGTGTTAACGTACAGTATGTTTTTGTACGTTTTATGGTAAAGTTCAATTCTGGGTATTTCAAAATTATACAAAATGATTACGGACCAATTTATCAGCATTTTGTGAAGTATCATATATTTTAATTTCATTGCACTGCTCCCTTGATTCTGGTCAATTGTGGCATTTATAATAATGATACTAGACTGTATAATTGACCATCCCAGTCAATCATTTTCCTACATATGTGTTCTATTTTCATGTCTCTTGTATCATCAATATTTCATGTTCATAATTCACAAGTAGCCATGTACTAAGTGGGATATTATACAAGCAGATGATTATCATCACAACATAAATCTATATTTTTGGTGTGGTGCTAATGCAGATACATAAGACCATCATGGTCTCTAAAAAGTTGATAAAAAGTAAATGGTTGATTTTTCAATAATAACTCTGAACATGTTGCAGACGTGCACATCTTCAATGTAATTCTATAGTCACATTAACTATGTTTGGAGTAGCATACTACCATATTACTCTGGTATGCAGTATGTATACTGTGCACAGTAGTGTTGTAGTACTCGAGACTGGTCCTAAGACCATTTTTTGAAGGTCTTGGTCTTGTCTCGGTCTCGACTGCATTTCTCCTCAGTCTTGTCTTGGTCTCGGACTTAGAGGACTCAGGATTTTATCTCAAGACCAGTCAAGACCACAACTGCAAGGATATCACTAAATTGCCAGTGCATTGTCTGATTTAACATCATTAATGTGATTTGATAAAAAAAAAAACTTGCAGCTTAAAATGCATTCAATAACTTCTTTGTAATATGATTTATTTTGTTACTGTGCTGCCGGGTTCAAAATCAATGCAGCATTGTCTCAAAAATGTGCAAAGTTAATATAAATGCCCACAAAATTCTGAGATGTAGTTTTTTTTTATATAACATAGAATATAATTAAGCAATATTGCAATAGCAAGAGAGCTGTTCTCATGAATATAAGTGTGATTGCTAATGATATTGATTCATACAAAACGTTCTATAAACAAGAAGTTAATATTAAATGACATTTTAAACTGTGTCTTTGCTAATTCGGCAACGTTTCGTTATTAAATGAATCAGCTGCTTTGAACAAATCGTTTGAATAAAGGATTCTGTGACGGTTAAATAATGTTAATGTTTTAATGTTAAATTAATCTGAACATTATTTATGCAGGTGTAATTGTACCAATTCAGATGCAACTTCTGTGCCATGAATTTTATTGGTAGTAATTTGATTGGTAACAGCGTTATAGTGTCTTACTATTCTAATTGTATTTAATTATTCAATACAAGTAATTTCTCAGACAGTAGATATGGATCTTTTAGATGAATTTAAGGAGTGCTGGTCTGGTCTTGGTCTTGACTCGGTCTCGCCCTGTCTTGGTCTTGGTCTTGTCTTGGTCGCAACACCACAAGTCTTGGTCTTGTCTTGGTCTCGGCACACGCTGGTCTTGGTAACCTACAATGTTTGCCAAAATGTTTGCCAAAATGAGGAATTCTATATCCCACAATGCAATGTTCTAAACTTGACCTGTTTCAGGTATGATGGCTGAACTGGAAGTGACTTCAGTCTTGACCTTTACAGCTGGTCTATTTCTTGATTTCTTATAAATAAATAAATAAATAAATAAATATATAAAATATATATATATATATATATATATTATTCATTATTATTAAAAAAAATATGTTCCAAGATAACAGCACATCACTCGCTGAATTAAACATGATACGTCACGTGACAACAATGTTGCACACTATTGTTTGAAACATTTATCATTACTTTTTGAAAGTATATGCATACTAATTTTGAAACAATAGTAGGTAGTGTACAGTATATACTGCAAAGTTAGTGAACTAGTATTCCATTCTGAACATTGGTTTCAATTGTGTTATATTGTGCAAGTTTACATCGTAAGCAAAGAATTTGAAAAACAACGCTCTGACATTCATTCACATTTTGACGTCCCGTTCTTATATGAGTAAACTACTATTGTCTAAACCGTTGTGGCCTGGCAGGCTGTAGCTATTAAGTCCAACAGCTCTCTATCTCTATTCCTTATGGAGTGCCTGATGCTTGTGTAGATTTGCATTTGAAACGCTTCTCCTCCACACAAAGACCTTGCAGCTGCCTCGCTGCAATCTGCAAGTGAATGTAGTGGAGCCGTCCCCCAACAAGTGCATTGAGAAAAGGTGTGTGTACTGGGCTGAAAACGTTTCAGAGCTGATGTTATCATTCAGTGTTTGAGGCCTGTACTGTAACCAGCCGTGCCATGACACGTCTTCTCATGAGTGTTGCTTCCAATGCTGTTTTCTTTTTGTACATTGTTGTAAAACAATGTGCTGAGGGTAAACCGACAGTGCCATTTTGTTGGCTCTTTTGCATAGGCTTTGACATTTGTGTTTGCAGAGCTGGAGCAGAGAGCAAACACACGCAGGAATCGCTCCGTGGGCTGCATGCAAGCGGGTTGTTTTGAATTTCAGCTGTTGGTGCATGTGTGTACATGCATGTGGGTTTCACTGTGAGCAGTTTCACTTTGTTTCATTTCCTCCTGAGTGTCCTTGCATTGTAACCTTTATGTGAGAACAGTCATTTATATATTATACATTATGCAGAAAATATATATGAGCATCGTATTGTGGGATTCAGAAATCCTCATTTTGGTAAATGTTGCATGTTATTCATCCATACTTAAATGATATAATATATAAAATGATATATATACCCACACTATCTATCTATATATATATAATATATATATACATACACACACACACACACACACACACACACACACATATATATATACAGTGAGGAAAATAAGTATTTGAACACCCTGCTATTTTGCAAGTTCTCTCACTTAGAAATCATGGAGGGGTCTGAAATTGTCATCGTAGGTGCAAGTCCACTGTGAGAGACATAATCTAAAATAAAAATCCAGAAATCACAATATATGATTATTTTTTTTTACTATTTATTTGTATGATACAGCTGCAAATAAGTATTTGAACACCTGTCTATCAGCTAGAATTCTGACCCTCAAAGACCTGTTAGTCTGCCTTTAAAATGTCCACCTCCACTCCATTTATTATCCTAAATTAGATGCACCTGTTTGAGGTCGTTAGCTGCATAAAGACACCTGTCCACCCCATACAATCAGTAAGAATCCAACTACTAACATGTCCAAGACCAAAGAGCTGTCCAAAGACACTAGAGACAAAATTGTACACCTCCACAAGGCTGGAAAGGGCTACAGGGAAATTGCCAAGCAGCTTGGTGAAAAAAGGTCCACTGTTGGAGCAATCATTAGAAAATGGAAGAAGCTAAACATGACTGTCAATCAAGACTGGGGCTCCATGCAAGATCTCACCTCGTGGGGTCTCAATGAGAAATCAGCCCAGAACTACACGGAAGGAGCTGGTCAATGACCTGAAAAGAGCTGGGACCACCGTTTCCAAGGTTACTGTTGGTAATACACTAAGACGTCATGGTTTGAAATCATGCATGGCACGGAAGGTTCCCCTGCTTAAACCAGCACATGTCAAGGCCCGTCTTAAGTTTGCTAATGACCATTTGGATGATCCAGAGGAGTCATGGGAGAAAGTCATGTGGTCAGATGAGACCAAAATAGAACATTTTGGTCATAATTCCACTAAACGTGTTTGGAGGAAGAAGAATGATGAGTACCATCCCAAGAACACCATCCCTACTGTGAAGCATGGGGGTGGTAGCATCATGCTTTGGGGTGTTTTTCTGCACATGGGACAGGGCGACTGCACTGTATTAAGAAGAGGATGACCGGGGCCATGTATTGTGAGATTTTGAGGAACAACCTCCTTCCCTCAGTTAGAGCATTGAAGATGGGTCGAGGCTGGATCTTCCAACATGACAATGACCCGAAGCACACAGCCAGGATAACCAAGGAGTGGCTCTGTAAGAAGCATATCAAGGTTCTGGCGTGGCCTAGCCAGTCTCCAGACCTAAACCCAATAGAGAATCTTTGGAGGGAGCTCAAACTCCGTGTTTCTCAGCGACAGGCCAGAAACCTGACTGATCTAGAGAAGATGATAGAATAAATGTATAAATAGTTAAATATATACATGCATGAGTGTGTATTTATATATACATAATTATCCACTGTTAATATATACATATATATTTATTTATTTTGTTAATTATTTTTATTTTATATTTATAGTATTATTATTATGTTTATTATCAATTTTGTTTATTAAACTCATTCTACAGCACCTACTTTAATTTATGTACAGGTCCTTCTCAAAAAATTAGCATATTGTGATAAAGTTCATTATTTTCCATAATGTAATGATACAAATTTAACTTTCATATATTTTAGATTCATTGCACACCAACTGAAATATTTCAGGTCTTTTATTGTTTTAATACTGATGATTTTGGCATACAGCTCATGAAAACCCCAAATTCCTATCTCAAAAAATTAGCATATTTCATCCAACCAATAAAAGAAAAGTGTTTTTAATACAAAAAAAGTCAACCTTCAAATAATTATGTTCAGTTATGCACTCAATACTTGGTCGGGAATCCTTTTGCAGAAATGACTGCTTCAATGCGGCGTGGCATGGAGGCGATCAGCCTGTGGCACTGCTGAGGTGTTCTGGAGGCCCAGGATGCTTCGATAGCGGCCTTAAGCTCATCCAGAGTGTTGGCTCTTGCGTCTCTCAACTTTCTCTTCACAATATACCACAGATTCTCTATGGGGTTCAGGTCAGGAGAGTTGGCAGGCCAATTGAGCACAGTAATACCATGGTCAGTAAACCATTTACCAGTGGTTTTGGCACTGTGAGCAGGTGCCAGGTCGTGCTGAACAATGAAATCATCTCCATAAAGCTTTTCAGCAGATGGAAGCATGAAGTGCTCCAAACTCTCCTGATAGCTAGCTGCATTGACCCTTGATAAAACACAGTGGACCAACACCAGCAGCTGACATGGCACCCCAGACCATCACTGACTGTGGGTACTTGACACTGGACTTCAGGCATTTTGGCATTTCCTTCTCCCCAGTCTTCCTCCAGACTCTGACGCCTTGATTTCCGAATGACATGCAAAATTTGCTTTCATCCGAAAAAAGTACTTTGGACCACTGAGCAACAGTCCAGTACTGCTTCTCTGTAGCCCAGGTCAGGCGCTTCTGCCGCTGTTTCTGGGTCAAAAGTGGCTTGACCTGGGGAATGCGGCACCTGTAGCCCATTTCCTTCACACGCCTGTGCACGGTGGCTCTGGATGTTTCTACTCCAGACTCAGTCCACTGCTTCCGCAGGTCCCCCAAGGTCTGGAATCGGTCCTTCTCCACAATCTTCCTCAGGGTCCGGTCACCTCTTCTCATTGTGCAGCGTTTTTTGCCACACTTTTTCCTTCCCACAGACTTCCCACTGAGGTGCCTTGATACAGCACTCTGGGAACAGCCTATTCGTTCAGAAATTTCTTTCTGTGTCTTACCCTCTTGCTTGAGGGCGTCAATGAGTCTTACCCATGATTGTGGTTTTGAGTAATGAACCAGGCTGGGAGTTTTTAAAAGCCTCAGGAATCTTTTGCAGGTGTAATTTTGATTCAGGTGATTAGGTTAATAGCTTGTTTAGAGAACCTTTTCATGATATGCTAATTTATTGAGACAGGAATTTGGGGTTTTCATGAGCTGTATGCCAAAATCATCAGTATTAAAACAATAAAAGACCGGAAATATTTCAGTTGGTGTGCAATGAATCTAAAATATATGAAAGTTTAATTTTTATCATTACATTATGGAAAATAATGAACTTTATCACAATATGCTAATTTTTTGAGAAGGACCTGTATATGCCATAGAATCAAAATGGTTGTAAAATGGGTAAAAATGTGATCATAAAATGGATAAAATGATAATAATCCCATAGACTTATACTGCAGCAGAGACCTGAGCCATATCTTGAAATCTTTTAGGCCTGTACGCAGACTCTAACATCTGCAAGCAAACTAGCTTTGCATGGTCAAACACTAGTCAATTTTTCTTTGAAAATGTAAATATCAAGTTTTTGTTCCATCATGAATACAATCTGTTCTTGTTTTGTTTCAGTACCGTTATGACAATGCGGGCAAATGCTCATCAGTTTCCAGTGACACCCACCAACTTCCTCTCTGTCACTGTTGTGCAGTAATGTCTCATGTCACTGTCCACTGCATACATCATAATCAAAAACACTCTTCTCTGTCTTTTCCCACCAGCACGATCAGCCAGTCGACAGCTACCCTCATCAGACAAGCTGCATGAGCAGTACCTGACTGGACAGTGGCCGCGAGAGCCCTACCAACCCCAGCCGTCCTGTATGAGTGATAAAGCCACACAGGTCAGTCAGTGTTACATGCACTTTGCTTCACAGTGTATAGGAACCCCTATAATAAACAGACACTTAAAATGCATGATTGCATTAGACGACAAAATATCAAACACGTTGCATCTGCAAACCATTGATTTGAAACCATTCATAACTAACTTCACTTCATAATTTTTGCTCAGTGATTTAAAAAAGTTTCACAAACACAAAGTGCCCATATTGTAATTTTGAAATTATTTTGTATTGTTTTAGCAAAATGTTTTGCAATGAAGGTGACTTGAGGCAGCATGAAATGGTGCCAATAAGCGCATATCTAGCACTAGATTTTTGTGTGTAAAGGGTAGGGGTGGCACGGTTCACAAAACCCACGGTTCGTTTCATATCACGGTTTTAGGGTCACGGTTTTCGGTTCTGTACGGTTCTTGTTGTTGTTGTTGTTGTTTTTTTATCGTTAACACTCAAGAAATTTACTTCAGCATATGATATATAGCTTAATCATCCACAATTAGGATACAGTATTAAAAAATTGTTATATCATGTAGAAGTTGTTTCCTAACTGGCTGTCTACAGAGTCCGACACATTGGCGTAACATTTTTCATGTTAATCATGTCAATTTTGATCAGAACAATGCACTGTGGCTTTAATTCAGGTGACCTTCATTTCACCATGAAGTGTTCCGTGTGATTCACAATCACCATATGACATCAAGCGCTGTGAAAAAATAACATACAATACACGAAAACACAACACTGCCAGAAGTTTTTGCCCAAACTTCAAAGGCATGTTTAAATTATTAAAACTAGAAGCATCTTAACTTTTAAATGTTACATTTATCATGTGAACTACTTATATACAGCATGTTATATGCATGTGTGTATGAGACAGAGGGGAACACGGTCGCATTTGCAGCAGATATATGCTGCCCATCATAAATCAAAGCATGAGACAGATAGGGGTCGGAGGAGAACACCGGAAAATGTGACAGAATGGACAATATTTGTCTGTGTTTGCAGTACACGAGCCGCGGTTCAGCTGCGCGAGACAAACACTGCCAGTGTGTGAATGCGCGCATACGCACTGCATCTGCCCTGCCAGCTATACGTCGCTGGCGCATCCTCCAACTCCAGGCAGCCTTCCTTATCTCTCCCACTTGCATTTCTACACGTGACGTGACCTGCAGCACTCCACTTTTACTTTATTTTACTGTATGTCCACACACACACACACACACACACACACACACACACACACACACACACACACACACACCTCTTATTTCACGCGAAAAGGACACCCACTGTCTGAGGTAACATACGGGCACGAGGATACATTGCGCATGCGTCGAAACTGTGCGACGCACACGCTCTGAACCGAGACAAGCGAACCGAACCGAACGGTTCGGTTTTTTTTCATGAATCGTGCCACCCCTAGTAAAGGGTGTCACGGCCACCCTAAAATGTTATTGCCGCCCCCAACAGGTTTTGAATCACACTATTGAATCAGAGTACTGTCAATCTGACGATTTCTATATGCCATTGGATCAGACAGAGTACTGTCAATTACTGTCAGAAAAGTCTGTGTTTGGAGCACTCAACAACACCATTAGATCTAAGAGCTCGGCCTATGCTTTGGCAAGGTAACGCTTTTTTTAACCATACAATAATAAAGCTAAATTCAAACTAAAGGCCAATTTAAAAAACAGGTATAGTAAAACTAATCTATATTTTGATAGGGCAGTATTTGTGGCAGTCGAAAAAATCACGCTGTGAAATGGGCAGATAGCATTTGTGTATGTTAGAGGCAAAATATAACTGCAAACTCACTTCAGCATTTCATGATTTCAATGCATTGTTAAAAGAATCAGTGTGTTTTGTAATTGTCCCATATAAAACTTTAACAGCCAATTTAAAAATGGTATAATAAAATGTGCTAATTCACAAAATTAATACATCGTTTATTTATTCACTTTGTCGAATTTAACGCATCTTTACCATGGTGTGGATCGATTCATTCAGTTCTAATAGTGCTTAATGCGAGCAGTGTCGTACATACAGAGGGCATAGCGTCACGTTATTTAAAGGGGAAGCTCAAGCATTAATGAGAAACAGAAAAAACGCACTGAATCAGTATTTATTCTTATTACTTTCATGTTAAATGTAGTAATAACACGAAATAATTATGTAGTTATGTCTGAGAACAATTTCTTAGCAACTAGGGATTGCACAAATATATATTATATAGGCCAGTAATACCAATGTTGCTTTTTAAGATTTTACTGAGGGCACCAATAAGGATTTCGCCTAGGGCGTCAGGATGGCTAGAAACGGCCCTGTATCATAATATCATTGATACAAGGGCTTTTCTCAGGACTACTTTTTTCATAATTTTAATATATCACAAACACAAAGTGACTTTTTTAGAAAGTGGCTACACACACACACTGGGGACTCTCCATAGACATAATGGGTTTTATACTGTACAAACTGTATATTCTGTCCCGTTACACTAACCCTACCCATCACTTTCTGCATTTTCAAAACTCTGTATGATTTATAAGCTTGTTTCCTCATGGGGACCTCAATTTAGAGTCCCCGTGGTGACACGAGTTTTCAATTATTTATTTTAGTACCCACTGGGATAGAAAAACATGTACACACACACACTGCCAAAACATTATGATCAGTCACAGGTGAATATTGTTGATCACCTCCTAACAAGGCCACATATTAAGGTGTGGGTAAATTAGATGGTTAGCAAACAATCAGTTCTTGTAATCAACGTGTTGGATGCAGGAGAAATGAGCAGGAATAAAGATCTTGGCGACTTTGACATGGACCAAATTGTTATGGCAAGGCGACTGGGTCAGAGTATCTCTGAAACTGCGAGGCTTGTGGGTTGAGCCCGGTCAGCAGTGGTCAGAGGAGGGACAAACCACAAACCGGCATTAGAGTGTCGTTGGCTCATCGAGGCAACGAAAGCTATCCTGTCTGGTCTAAGCCAACGGAAGGTCTACTGTGGCACAGGTCGCACAAAATGTTAATGATGGTAATGGGAGGAATGTGTCACAACACACATGCGTATGGGTCTGCGTAGCCGCTGACCAATCAGAGTGCCTATGATGACCCCTGTACACCATTGAAATGGGAACTTGACCTTGTAGCAGTGGAAGATGGTCGCCTAGTTCATGAGTCCCCTTTTCTTTTACATTACGTGGACAGCCGTGTACGTGTGCGCTGTTTACCAGGGGAAGTGATGGCACCAGGATGCACTGTGGGACGATGACAAGCCGGTGCAAGGAGTGTGATGCTCTTGGTAATGTTCTGCTGCGAAACCCAGGGTCATGGGCGGCCAAGGCTCATTGATGCACGTAGGGAGCGAAGACTGGCCCGTGTGGTCTGATCAAACAGACGAGTTACTGGAGCTCAAATTGCTCAAGAAGTTAATGCTGGTTCTGATAGAAAGGTGTCAGAATACACAGTGCATCACAGTTTGTTGCGTATGGGGCTGCATAGCCGCAGACCAGTCAGGGTGCCCATGCTGACCCCTGTCCACTGCCGAAAGTGCCAACAGTGAGCATCAGAACTGGACCACGGAGCAATGGAAGAAAGTGGCCTGGTCTGAGGAATCACGTTTTCTTTTACATCACGTGGATGGCCGGGTGCGTGTGCGTCGCTTACCTGGGGAACACATGGCACCAGGATGCACTATGGGAAGAAGGCAAGCCGGCGGAGGCAGTGTGATGCTTTGGGCAATGTTCTGCTGGGAAACCTTGGGTCCTGCCATCCATGTGGATGTTACATTGACACGTACCACCTACCTAAGCATTGTTGCAGACCATGTACACCCTTTCATGGAAACGGTATTCCCTGGTGGCTGTGGCTCTTTCAGCAGATAATGCGCCACCACAAAGCAGAAATGGTTCAGGAATGGTTTGAGGAGCACAAAAACGAGTTTGAGGTGTTGACTTGGCCTCCAAACTCCCCAGATCTCAATCCAGTCGAGCATCTGTGGGATGTGCTGAACAAACAAGTCTGATCCATGGAGGCCCCACCTCACAATTTACAGGATTTAAAGAATCTGCTGCTAACATCTTGGTTCCAGATACCACTGCACACCTTCAGGGGTCTAGTGGAGTCCATGCCTCGATGGGTCAGGGCTGTTTTGGCAGCAAAAGGGGGACCAACACAATATTAGGTCATAATGTTATGCCTGATCGGTGTGTGTGTGTGTATATATATATATATATATATATATATATATATATATATATATATATATATAGTGGTGGGCATAGATTTTTTTTTTTAATCTAGATTAAAATGGCTCATTTGAATTCTGCCGAAGGCATTCAGAATATGTGTGCTCGTAAGTGATCGTTTGTCTTTTTGTAGTTTGAATAATAAATAACTTCTGTCCCTTTAAGACCTGACGCACTCATGGATCCTAAACCCTGTTCCTGTGAGCTGGTTACTACTGTGTTTAGGTTAAAACTCACCAAGATGGGCATTGAGACATTTTTGAGTGTATTTGACCATTAATAGAGCTCATTTTTGCACTTGTATGTCAGAGGCGGCTTTATTACGGTATGTGTGTGTGCGCTTCAGAAATCTGCGGGAATTAGTAGAATTAACGTTATGTGTAACCCTGCGCGAAATTCAGACCGGTCACACCAATACTAACAAAAGTCCAGCAGAACACCCGTTTGCAATGTTCAGAGGATTAAACTGACTGAATGAGAGGAGGCGGGTGCGTGTCAACTCGCTGTCGGTCAGAGAGGAGAGCGCAGCTGATATCGATACTGTAGAAAATGAGTATTGTATCGTTTCAGATATTTCAGTATCGATACATAGCGAAATATGGATATTTTTGACAACACTAGTAGGCATACCATGGGCGTCGGAAGCAAAAAAAAATGTGGGTGGGTCCTCAGAATTTTTTTACTGGAGTAGATGCCAATTACATTAAGTACAAATATACCACTTTGCTTGCTAAGCGTATAGTTCGGAAAGACAAAATTACGGAAATCGCCATATCATTGAGAGTGGCAGTAGTGTAGGGGTAAGACGCACGGCATCTAGTTTTAACGCAAATCGACCCGCGGTTCGAGTCCGCCTTTCGCAGAGCTCAATCTTCTCCCTTTTCCCATCACATATCAGATCGGAAAGGCATTTATTTTCAATAAAAATGAAGAAAATATTAGAAAAGTGGAAATAAAGCGTCTAACATGTGTTTAATAATAAGTGTTTATCGATTAGGGGTAGGTAAACATACGTGCTGAATGTTAGAGACGATAAAAGTGAGTGGGTCCAATATCATTGATCGTAAAAAGTGGGTGGGTCTTGTCCCATCCACATACAATGGTTCCGATGCCCATGAGGCATACACACAGTTTCGAAGACTCGTTCTCTCGCCCCTACAGTGCAATTCGGCTAGGTGTACATCCGCGGCTAAAATATCAAGGTGAAAGTCATCATAGCTTGCGTAGAATAGACCCAGCTCCCAATCCAACTTTGAGAATAGATTAAAGGCGATATTTTTTTTACCGCCCGATAAGAGTCTCACGTTAAAGCAGCACGTTAACGCTGATAACGGCCCGCCACCACTAATATATATTATAAGTATGTGCAATTTCAGTACATTCAATCTTTGGCATTAAACAATGGAAAAAGGTAAAAAAAAAAAAAAAGTTATGTCACTTACTGTAAAGGCAACACAAATTGTTAAATTTGCACCAGACATTAAAAAAAAAAAAAAAATGTTCACCAATAAATAATTCACAAAAAAAGCCTGTTCACACCTAGAACTATAACTATAAGGATAACGATAACAATATTATTGTCCACACCAGCGCAAGATATCGTTCTGTTCTATTCTAAGTGCACACTGTAGTTGTCATCTGTCGCTTTATAAATGCCTGCTCTGAAAGCAAGATGGATTCTGATTGGCTGTCAATGTTTTTATCATTCATCAGCTGTAAAAAAAAAAATTCTGAAAGTGATTCCAGCGATATCGTTTCTCGGTGCCGTTGACGTTACAGTTGTGGTGTGGACTCGACAGGTTTTTGGAACGATTTTTAGAACTAAATCTTTATTGTTATCATTTGTAGTTGTCGTCCTTGTTGTGAACAGGCCTTAAAACCAGAAATGTCTACTAAGGAAGTAAATTAGATTTTTTTTTATTTTGACTAAGTGTCCAGATACTTCTTGGAGCCAATGGTTTTGCTCGTTAGTTGTGCTGTTTTTTTTAATGGTCCATGTGGTTATCTGTGTGTAACAAGGTTTGTTCTTACTCTGTTTTGTTTCCTTTATTCATTAGTATCATGAAGTCTTTGAGTGCTCAGTGGTTTAGCTCCGCTCAGACCCCTCGCCTCCCCTAAAACAAAACCGTCACAAAGGCCGATGAGTCGTGGCAGTCTGTCGCCATAGAAAGTTCTCTCTGGCGTTGTGTGGAGTGAATTCTTTCTGGAGGTGCAGCAGTTTGCACCTGTCGCTCTGTGTGTGCATGTGTGTATTTGTGTGTAGGTGTGTGCACAGGCTACCTAAGGGTTGAGAGCACATGTCTGTGTGTCTCTGCACCACCTGGCGCTCTCCGACAGCTCTTTGTGTGCCTGCGCTGAGCTGCCTGCAGTGAGATCCATACATATGCTAATGCCTGATCCGGCTCGCGGAGGCCTCGCGCTCCCAGAGCAGCAGAGAATGTCAGAATCACCCCGTTTCTCCCAACATCTCTCTTCACGCCGCAGAACCATGCGGAGGCTCTTTGTTGACAGTAGCAGCTTTTGCCATTGTTTAAAGCGCTTGGTGAATTAATGATTAGTGTTTAAAAACTTCTCGTGGACTGTTTTCTTGGTCAACATGAAATCAGACTTGACCCTGTTTGCTTCCTGAAATGGACTATTCACCCAAAAAATTAAAATTCTGTCATCGACTCACCCTCCCTTTGTGATAAAGAAGTATGCTTAAATGTATTGAATGTTCACTTGCAGTGTACTTTCAATTTTAAAAGTATATTTTTTAATAGAGAGAACTTCATGACTGTTTCTTAATACACTTAAGTACATTTTTAAAAAGTGCACTGAAAATACATATTAAATCATTTTTAATGAAGTACGCTTATTTTTATATGTTGACTATCATACTAAAGCACATGTAAAGTACTTGGTTATAATTTCAACTGTAGTGTTAATTTATATTACATTTAAAGTTAATATATTTTAAATCTATCTGCAGCTTCATAATTACAAATATATTGAAATACATTGTATTCAAGTTCATCAAAGTGTTTTAGTTGACCATACATTTTTGTACACTTTAACCATATTTCCAGGGGCAGCGCTAGAGAATTTTTTTACGCAGGTGCTGAGGGGGCGCTAGATCATTAGCTATGTTTCCATCCAAAATTGCGAATGTAATTTATGCACAAACATTTGCGAATAAAGCACCGTTTCCATCTAGTGAGTTGAAGAGAACATAATCGTCACTTCCTGATAAACTACCGCTAAACAATCACTAAGAAACATAGGAGAAAATAGGTGGATGGAAACATAGCTATTGACAGGGGGAGCTGCGCATTTATATATATATATATATATATATATATATATATATATATATATATATATATATATATATATATATATATATATATATATATATATATATATATATATATATATATATATATATATATATATATATATATATATATATATATATATATATATATATATATAAAACGAAATTCACTTTAAAGAAAGGCTTTCTACAAAACAAGGCACTTTTGCACCTTTCATAATCAATAGGCTATAGCCTAGATTAAAATGATTTTTTATAATTTATTTATATATAAATTTATAATTTACTATATCTCTTTACATAAATACTATTTTCTACTTAAAACTATCATTTCGTTATTTTTACTAACCCAAATAATGACTCATCCGCTAGGTTGACCGTAAGGGGGGGAAAAATGGCTTCCTTCCACTTAAGAGTTGAGCTCTTTTTATTTTAAAATATCTCTTTACAGAAATATTATTTTCTACTTAAAAATAATAATTTCGTTATTTTACTAACTCAGTGTTTTGCATGTGAATGCTGTTTCACGTGAATATTACCACAGGAGTGACGCACAAAGCTTTGTTTAGCCTAGAAAGGAAATAATGGTCAGATAGCACTTCTTTATTCTGTTTTGCGATCTGATCACTCGATTTTCCGTGAATTTTAACAATAGGCCTAGTCCATTTTATCCCAATGGACACATGGACATCTCGTTTCTTTTCCCAAATCTTCACTCACATCGCACCCATTTTCGCAGGGGATTATAAACGTTTCTTCCTTTCGTTTGCTTATAATTAAGTCTATTATAACTATTCACATCCTTTACTGTGGTAGAGTATAAAAAACACTGTGGGGCGAATACCTTTTTACTTCAAATTTTATTTAACACAGTTTGTTCTTGTTATTAAACTTGGTAAGGCGCGTCAAGTTTGGTTTATTTGAATAGCGCATTTCACACACCGGTGATTTTAGTTTAGTTTTCTCTGGCAGTGAATAATCAAACATTGCCTAAATGTCTTGACCCTGTGGAAGATAAAATCCGTTCTTCAGACCTTTTACAAGTGTTGCTTCACAACATCAGGAGAAAACATGAAGTCGAAGTTATTCGAAAGGTGTCTATCCAGCTTGTGTCCCACATTCCTCTCAAAGCGCAGAGCGGTATATGACACATCTTTGCGGGGAAATGGTATGAATCAAATATTTTTCTAACTAAAATTAAATTTTCTTATATTCTTTAGGTAACCATTATTAACTGAAAGTCGTTTAAATGTTTTATAGGCTGTAGTGTGTTGTTTCACTGACGGAAGTGCTAAATTAAACACGCATGCTTATGGATATTTTAGCCTCAATTATTTCAAAATGTAGGCTATATCTGACATAGACTACAGTATTTAAAATCGCATATGCATTAGTTACATTCTCAATTTAATTTACAGAGCAATCCCTGCTAAGTTTTTAGTTTAACTAATACTATAGAAGAGGATTAGTGTGTGTCGCACTCACAACAGACTCGCAATGGGGGCGTGGCATCACAATGGTGGCGCTCCAGCCACAAAAATTTGGACGTAGTGTCCGTGACGTCACCCATAGGATTCTGAAGAGCAGTTTTGATAAAGTAGGGACGAGCTGGCCGTTGCCATCTTGGCAGCGCGTCATCGCACGTCACTCCCTGATAATAGAAAATGGGCAAAGAGCCGGGACATGGCTGGAGCTGAGGTCATGCGATGACTAACAGACAGCAGATAAATGGCTATCCACCTGTCACTCAAAGTGGCAACGCCCTTAATTATGCAGAACTTTAAGGCTTTATATAATATAAACGAATGAGTTAAAATAAAAAAATTCACCCCATAAAGGGCAAATTATTTATTTTTTTTCTGCTGTAAAGTTGGGCATTTTAACATGGGGCTCAATGAGATTCTGCTCTCTTCTGGAGCCTGTCCCTAGTGGCCAGTCGATGAATTGCAGTTTAAGTCACTTCCGTATTGGCTTCAAGAGAAACTGCGGGAGGTTGCCGCTTGGATAGGACTCGGGCAGAAATCATGTTCATGGATACGATTATTAACATTACTGTAGTATGAAGCAGAGCAGGACCGAGAGTTGTGGCGCTGAACGAGGTCGCTGGAGCGATTCCTAATGAGAGACGAACGCAACACGCACCTCACGAGCAGCGGGACTTTTATTATGCCACAGTCGCCGGCGCAATTTCCGCTTTTCCGGTCATGAGTATGAGGTAACGCAGCTCTGTTTATAATATTAGAGACATCTGATGTTATGACCTTACTCTGTGCGTTCGCTCGGCGGCTGCTATGACACTTGTTCACACTGCAGGAAGAGTAAAGCATTTCTGCAGAAGAAAACCGGGAACCGAGGGTAATGCAGATATGACGCCATTGACAGGCGACTCCCTCACACGTCCCGGTTCCTTTGTTAAAATAGCAATTTTCTCACGATTTACAAATAGTTGGAAACATTTGGGATATTGTAAGTACTCAACTGAACAAAATATATAACACTGGCCTCACTGCAAAAATGTTACATAGTGCAGCTTTAAGTCCTACTTAAGCACTCTTAAGTTCAACTAATTGCATTTAATATAAATTTAAGCCATTATACATTTTCATTCAATTGAACATAACATGCAATTAAGTGTCTGAAAACATTACATTCAGTTTGAGTTGAAATATATTATTCAAGTATATTATTTCCATAAAGCCACAGTCATTCCAAACCAGTATGACTTGCTTGCTTCTGTTTTTTTGACCATAATGTGAAAGTCAATGGGGTCCAATGTTGTTTTCGGGCCCCATTTATTTTTATTATATGGACCAAAACTGTTGAAACATTCATAAATATTCCTTCACTCTTCACCTTACCTTTCCCAGACTTCCTAAGAAGTTTATTAGCTGACACCACTAAACAAAACACATTCAAGACCAGACAAGTTTAAGTCATAACACGACACATGCAGGTTCATTTGAAAATGAGTATCTGGGAAAAGATGCACTTATTTGTGGTGCTTGTTGTCCATCTTTTATTGTTGTTTGTTTGTTCATCTTTTTGTTGTGGTTTTGGTATATGCTGATTGCCAACCACAAACATCCTGTTGTTGATTTATGACAAATTGACATATCTAGGTCACAGGATTTCAAGAATATATTCTGTATGTGACCATACGTTAAAGTCAGAATGATTTAGTCATGGTTGAACATGTTTTAACCGTGTTTATTGCAGACGCCTGGATTTTGGACGGAGGATGGAGGAGAGGTTAACGTACACAAGCGCTCAGCATCGTGGAGCAGCGCTGACCATCTCATAGAGGTATGCATGAAAATATTACACAAGACAGTTTTTACACTTGAGAAATGCCTTTCAGGGTGTGTTCACACTTGGCATGTTTCATTTGATTAAAATGAACTCTGCTCTGTTAGTCTGGTTCTTTTGAATAAGGAAACGCTGCCATCTGAATTCTCTGGTGCGCAACAAACAAGCCAACTTAAGGGTATGTTCACACCTGTAGTCCGGACCAAAAAAAAACATTTTGTCTCGGTCCGCTCAGAGTTCACATTTGCATTTTAACACCAAACCTAAAGATACTGAACCTAAAGGCATAGGGATATGGGATATGACTTGTATTTTGTGACGGAATTTACCGAACATCCAAAACAGTTCTGTGTGCTGGGCTAAATGTGCTCGTTGTATGTGCGTTGCCTACATATGATGGTATTTTGACCAGCTAAGAACTCGTGAAGAACAATGTGTAAAGGAGTCTAAACAGCTGCAGGAATCCCTCTGTCACACACAAATGAAGATCTGCTTCAAGGAGACACGGTTCTGATGCCTGCACTGAACTGTGATGGGCAACATCATGACTATGACAAAACAGGTGTGCTTGAGCATTCTGTCCTTTTATTGGGCCTGCATCTTCTGACATCATGTCCTGTTTTTGGTCTGTGGTCTGTGTTGCGTTCATATTTCAGTTGAACTGCACCAGAGTTGGTTTGGAAGCAGAGCGAGACCCATCTTTCTCGGCCCACTTGTTTGGTGCACACCAGAGTTCAGATGGCAGCGCTCCCAACCGCACTAACGGAGCAATCGCACCAGGGTTTGTTTTAATCGAAACAAACATGTCAAGTGTGAACACAACATATGAACGCAACACGGACCAAAGACATCTAAACAAACCAAAAAACAGGCCGCGATGTCACAAAATGTGACGCTGAGAAGGGCAGAATGCTCAAGCACACCTGTTTTTCTCATCATAGGCGAGATGTTGCCCATCACAGTTCGGTACAGGCATCAGAACCGCGTTTCCTTGCAGCAGATCTTTGTTTGTGTGTGACGGATGGATTCCTGCTGCTGTTTTGACTCCTTTACACATTGTATAAACTCTCAGCTGGTAAATATACCATCGTACTCTATGGGCCTCATTCATGAAACGTTCGTAAATATATTGAGTAAATTATGAGTAATTTGCGAGTAAAATGGACCTTTACGAAAACTCTCCTCCAGATTCACAAATGCTTCGTATACCACGGAATCGGTAGTTAAACGTGTATATTAATGAATCCCAAACATTCGTAAATAGGACGCGCTCCAGGTTTGGCTCCAGTATTTTGCATAAATGCTAAAGAGACTAATTGGACATATGCCTGGCAATACATTTTAAATTATCATGTGTCCATCAAAGCATTTTTAGCCAGCTAAAAAACACCTGGTGCTCTTCTGAACACGGCCAGCTGGTGGTGCTTGAAAGCGCTTTGCAAGGGCAGCGTTTTTCCATCTGAGATACTTTGATTGCTATGCATATGATACAGAATATCCATGGCACTAATGTGTTACTAGTATCTCCTTTTGAAGAATATTACTGAATATAAAAATGCAGTAAAAAAGCAGTATTAACTTCTCCATTATTGTTGTTCAGTAAGTGTACAAGTGGGATGATTGGTCGGTGTAGTTTTTGTTCCACCCCTCCACTGTGATTGGATGGCCTATTACCCAACGTTGAACAGTAAAAAAAAATATTATGGTTATGGTACATAATGGTTATTATGGTACATAGTGCATCAAAATGCAATGTCGTCAGTTTGCCTAAATTAGAAATGTTTTACGCACCATTTACTCGTAGTAGGGAGTAGGTGTACATTTCTTTCGTATCAACTAACATTTTGAAAATACGAGCATTTTCGTGAATCCGAAAATTTACGTCAGAGCAGCTTTACGAACAATTTACACACAAATTTGTTCTGCTTGTGTTTCATGAATGAGGCCCAATGTACGCACAACATATTCTATGTACGTGCATTAATCCCAGCACACAGCATTGTTTTGGATGTTTGATCAGAAGAACCGAACTACACGTGTGAACACCCTAAATCAGTGGTCAGAAATCAATGGCTCATGAGCCACACATTACTCTTTAAGAAAAATCATGTGGCTCGCCAGGTTTCTCACCCTACACCAGCATATGATCATTAAAAACTTAGACACATCACTAGAGATCAGTTTCCTGCAGAAAACAGTCAATTACAACCCCTTTGTTGTACAGCCTACCGAAGTTAATGAAAAGTCAATTTACAATAATATTTAAATTTGTTCCGACCAATTTACGTATGCAATGCTGTGCGATTTGCAGAGAATTTGGTTGTGAGTCCCGAAGATTCACAGGTGTGTGTTTGGGGATAGAATGTTGTTGTCACTCTCATAAACTGTCAAATACAGAACATAGTAACCTCTGTGTTATGATGGGTGGTAGTGTGTTTATAGACATTCTTTGGGTGTATAATTGGCCTCTTTTCCCATAATTATGGGAAATAAAAACTTACCCACACATTGTGTCTTGACATGCCAGTATTGGCTCTCGTGCACTTGCAAAGTCAGTTTAGGAATCCCAAGATGTGGCAACATAACAAACATCTATTCAGAAAGCTCAATTAGCAATGAAACCTGTGTAGTTCATTATATATATATTATATAGGACCCACTTTATATTAGGTGGCCTTAACTACTATGTACTAACATTTAAATGAATCATTTGATACAATGCACTTGTTGTGTACATGCATGTTTTTACATTATACTTACATTTAAAAAAATACCTGCATGCACTTATATCTGTAATTAATTTTTGTAATTACATTTTTAATTGCACTGTTGACACTTCCCTTACACCTAACCCTACCCTTAAACTTACCAATTCCACCACACCTGTCCCTAACTTTACCCGTGTATTGCAATACAATGTACTTTATATTTTGATGTAAGTACATAGTAGGGTTAGTTCACCCAAAAATGAAAATTAGCCCATTATTTACTCACCCTCAAGTCATCCTAGGTGTATATGACATTCTTCGTTCAGATGAATAAAATTAGAGTTATTTTAAAAAATGTCCTGGCTCTTCAAAGTTTTATAATGGCAGTGAATGGTTGTTACTGCTCCACACGGCTCCGGGGGGTTAATAAAGGCCTTCTGATGCGAAGTGGTGCATTTGTGTAAGAAAAATATCCATATTTAAAACTTTAGAGACTAAAATAAGTAGCTTCTGACGGGCAGCAGTACGCAGCTCGACTTGCGTATAGGAGCAGTGCAAGCTTTGGCGCCTCTCGCGGATAGTGCTGGGCAACAAACTCAAGCCCCTCTTCTCTTATATCGAAATCCTCCACCATTTCTCTTTAAAAATTCTCATTTGGACTTCTAATTCATGACCGGTGTTTTGCTCAATCCTCTACACTTCTGCGCTCGTCAATGCGCATGCGTCAAGGGTACAAGGGTCAAGGGTTACTCTTTTAGTCGACATGCGTACCGCTGACCGCCGGAAGCTAGTTATTTTCAGTCTATAAAGTTTAAAATATGGATATTTTTCTTACACAAACGCTCCACTTCGGATCAGAAGGCCTTTATTAACCCCCTGGAGCCGTGTGGAGCAGTTATATGATGGATAGATGCACTTTTATGGATTTCAAAAACTTTCAAAAACCATTATAAAGCTTGGAAAAACCAGGACATTTTTAGTATATCTCCGAATTGTATTCGTCTGAAAGAAGAATGTCATATACACCTAGGATGACTTGAGGGTGAGTAAATCATGGGCTAATTTTCATTTTTGGGTGAACTATCCCTTTAAGGCCACCTAATATAAAGTGGGACCATTATATATATATATATATGTATATGTATATGTATATATATGTATATATATATATATATATATATATATATGTATATATATGTATATATATATATATATATATATATGTATATACCGGTAGTTAGTTGTCGCGCATGTCATCTAGTATTGAATATTTGTCTAGTGTAGGGCTGTATGGCATGAGCTCAGATTTTGCGTCGCCGATTCTTCTTTCATTTCTAATGACAAGTTTGTGATTTTCTAGATTGCTAAACTCCGCCAGCAGCTCCAGCTTAGTTTGCAGGGAAGTTGCCGTATCAAGGATAAAGAAGAAGTGACGCAGCTGAACCAGGTCCAGGTACTGTAGATCAACCTCATCATGTGTTTGATGAAGACTATAGAGAAAAGTGCTTGCTTCTCTGCCTTTTTAGGGTTTTATTTATTACCCATAACCTTTTAAGCAATTTTGGGATTTTATCATCAGAATGTTGGGTTCTTTTAACTTTTGAACAGTAGTGTAAGTAAATACACACACACACCGTTTGGGGGTGTTTAAAAAAAAAAAAAATATATATATATATATATATATATATATATATAGTGAAATATAACAATTTAAATTAACTTAAAAAAATATATATATTTTTAGTGAAACCCTGACACTATTTTTTTTTTACTATTTTAGTTTTTTTTTTACTATCTATTGTACTATTGCTTATTTTATTCTTTTACATTTTGGAGTTTAATTTTATAGTCCTTTTTTTTTTTTTTTTTAGATGAACCAATATTTATATGGGCAATTTCAGACATTGATCAGGTTACTAGTCTAATTTGTGTCTTTAATGAAGATGCACTTTTTGTTTTTCAGCCAAAGCGAGTCTCTGCATCCTCATCTAATACGGTCCACTCAAGACCCCTCATATGTAGAATGCCCAGCTATAGTGACTGTATTAACCAGGAGCTGGAGAGCGTCTTCATCTGTGAGGACTGGGGGAGGGAGGAGGAGAAGGTACACACACACACACTCTGAATATGTGTTTTACGGGGACTGTCCATAGGCGTAATGACTTTTAAACTGTACAAACTGTATATTCTCTCCCCCTACACTAACCCTACCCCTAAACCTACCCATCACAGAACTTTCTTGAATTTAAAAAAAGAAACTCAGTTTACTGTTTTTTTTTTTTTAACTTTTTGGTTTGTTTGTCCTCATAAACCACATATACTTGTACACACGTACACACACACACACACACACACACACACACACACACACACACACACGCACACACATCAGTGAAACATTTCAACTTTGTAACACTTTGCTTTGTAATTATAGCGTGTTTATTCTCGTGTTTCAGGCTTTGGAGGTGCGAGACGGTGGCCGTGCACCTGTGCCTCCTCTTCATCACGCTCACAGCACTGAGACGCAGATCTCCTGCAGTCCCTGTCACTGCTGCTCTCCTACTGCAGACACTGAGAAAGGTAGAGCACTCAGTACTCATTCAGTACTATGGCATGTATCAAACCATCTTATTGCCATCTGATACCATCAATGTGATGTGGTACTTCCACAGTATTTTATAAGGGAAGGTTTGCCGCTTTGAAATAAACCTTGTTTTGTCATTTTAGATTACAGGAACGGTTCACCTCTGCCTCAGTTTTCCAGCTCTCCCAAACCCAACAACAGTTATACGTTTAAACGCGAGCCTCCCGAGGGCTGCGAGAAAGTTAAAGTGTTTGAAGATCTCATGTAAGTACCATTGCACTACTGTGGATTCTCATAAAATGCTTTTTTAAAACCGTATTGTTGTACACATCCAGAGAGCATGCTTTGGTTATTGTGGTTTTTTGTACAAGGTTTTTCTTGCCGTTTGCTTGTAAAAAAAAAAAAACCCAAAGAGCTCAGTTTATCACAACGCATCATATTATACTTGTTAGACATGTTTCTTTAGTACCATAGTAATGCTATGTTCCATGTTTGTGGAAAATAACATGACTTTTACAGTAATTTGTCATTTAAAAAAAAGTATTTTTCATAGAGATTACACTCACAAAGAACAATTTCTAGCCAATTCAATATTTGAGATCTGAGCATAACTACACCATTTTATGACATATGCTACTTCCATCCCGGGTCCATTTATTTGTAAATAAACTGATTTATATTTGTATAAAAAAATACAATGAAAAAATTATATATATATTTTATATATATATATATATATATATATATATATATATATATATATATATATATATATATATATATATATATATATATATATATATATATATATATATATATATATATATATATATATATATATATATATACATACACACACATACATATACTGAAGAAAATTACCGGTATAAAAGCAACACTTTTGTTTTTGCCCTCATTTTTCATGAGCTGAACTCAAAGATCTAAGACTTTTTCTGTGAACACAAAAGGCCTATTTCTCTCAAATATTGTTCACAAATCTGTGTTAGTGAGCACTTCTCCTTTGCCGAGATAATCCATCCACCTCACAGGTGTGGCATATCAAGATGCTGATTAGACAGCATGATTATTGCACAGGTGTGCCTTAAGGCCTGTTCACACCGGGGAGATTTTTGCGTCCATTTATCACCGACGTTTAATGCCTCGTGACTAAAGAGCGCCAATGTGAGTGTGCACACGACACGCAAAACGCCAAGCGTAAAAGTGTCATTTAAAAAAAAAAAATGCCTTGGGTTCGTTTTTTAGTTTCGACGTGGCGCGTTAAAAACTGTCCGACCAATGAGATCGCCACAATAAAAGGGTCAATTTGGTGCGACCACCATTTGCCTCACGCAGTGCAACACATCTCCTTCATACGGAGCCCCTAAAGGGACGTGGTGGTGGAAAAAATGTAGGATGGTATAAATAAATACAGTCAGTGCTTAGTTCGGAGTTCAGAAAAGTTGGCAATGTATTCACAGATTTAAACTTCCCGGATCAATAACTAGTGAGCTAAAAACGTTGTTACAACAAATGACACCTCTTTAACGTAGACAACGAGCTGCAACCTAATTTTCCTCAAAACGAGCCTTATAATATGAGAGACAAGTACAAAGGGACCGTCTGCAAAGTGCAAAACCCGAAAAGCATTACTAAAAAATAGGCAATAACAATGTTACACATCGTGTCTCCAAATTCAGTTTACACATCAATGCTCTCCTACTACAATATACTAATACCGTATACAGTGTAATGCCATCAAAATCAGTAAGCAATTATCATACAAAAGCTATAGGCCTACTTGCAACTACTGTATTTTAGCTGGGTACCAACATAATTTGTGTAAATAATAGGCCTATAGCTATGTGCGATTACTTTTATTATTTGTATGTGCTATTACTTGCCAAACTAAGCGTTGTAGTATAACCAGCAGGAGAGCGTGATGTGTGAACTGAATTTGGTGACCGTAGGCTACAGTGCATTTCAGTAAAGTTAGCTGAATATTTTTCATAATAAAACAAATAAAAGCAAATTTTATCAAACTAAGTGACCATTGATGTGTAAACTGAATTTGGAGACACAGTGTGTAACATTGAAGTTAATGACTTGTAGTAGGCTAACGCTTTTCGGGTTTTGCACTTTGCAGACGGTCCCTTCGGACTTGTCTCTCATGCTGCGTTCCACTCCAGTTTTAGACACGCACTTGCAAACTTCCCTAAGTACTTCCCCTCGGGGGCATCCCCGCTGCCCCGCTGAAGTGCGTTCCACTTCGTGAAGTGGACAAGGGAAGTTTATATGGACAGACCCTTGCTCCCTCGATTTTGACCGAGGGAGCGAGTCTACTTCATATGTACACTTCAGGCAGCTTCATATACCACAATGCAACACGATTGTGACGTCACCGCATATCGCGTTTAATTTACCCCACCACAAACAACTCTGATATTTTTATTATTTTTAAAAACATTTAAAACAACCCAAATACACCTATATACATATAGAATGCTGCATTAAACAATTTCGTAAAGGAAAAAAATAAATAATAAATCAACTCCATAGTGGATTCGAAGTGATCAAGGGCTTAGGACGTTCCAGTTCAGTCCATTGCAAATGTTCCTCCAGTAGTGGGCACTCATGCAATGTAAGCAATGACGCACATCCGAGTGAACGAGACGGAGGGAAGTTAACGAGTGGGGGGCATATAAAAATGAACTGGAACGCAGCATCAGCCGCCTGCTCATATAGACCAATTTATATTATAAGGCTCGATTTGAGGAAAATGAGGTTGCAGCTTGTTGTCTACGTTAAAGAGATATTGTGTTTTAACAACGTTTAGCTCACCGAACTCATTGAACTAAGCACTGACTGTATTGACCTAGCCTACTTAAGTCCAAGTTCAAAATAACTCTAACCGCTCCATTGTTTACGTACTGAGCTGTTTGAAACGGCCCGCGGGACATCTAACCTATCTTTGCGAGGGAATGCAAACGTTTTGCAAGGGAACGCAACAGTTTCTCGGGGCAATGCAAAAGATTTGGGGGGGGGGGGGAATCCTCCCATCCTAAATGTTTTCCCACCACCACGACCCTTTAGGGGCTCTGTACCTTCGCATAGAGTTGATCAGGTTGTTGATCGTGGCCTGTGGAATGTTAGTCCACTCCTCTTCAATGGCTGTACGAAGTTGCTGGATATATATATAATCAGTGTGTGTACACACACAACTTATTTTAATGGCCACCGACCTTATCATTTGCCTATTCTCTGACTTCATTATTATTGATCTTCTGATATAATTGATTTATTTATTTTTTTATCTCGTAGCACTTGTAGGACACAAGGCTTTCCCGTCTTTTCCTGCCCCGACAGAAACAAGGTGAACTTCACTCCAAGCGGCTCGGCCTTCTGTCCTGTAAAGCTGCTGTGTTCGTCCCTATTCCCATCAGATGCTGCTGCTCAACCCAGTCCACTGGATAATCAAACTTCAGGACAGACGTCTGGCCCATTTACAGAGGCCACCGTGCAAAACAGCTTCCCGCTGCGGCCCGTGCCCTCTGAACGCTGCAGTATTAGGAAGTGCCTGCTGCTCAGTTAGCCAATCAGAGCTCAGATCTGAAACCGCTGTCTGACTCTTCTTCGTAGGAAATTTTGTACTTGCTAATGGTTGTACAAAGGACCATTATGTTGTAATGAACTTTGTCTTGCAGTTTCATGTAATTCTGCAGGAATGCACAAATCTTAATCTTACAGCACATCCTACTAACCTGGAAAATCACATTAGATATGACAGTATTTAGCTGTAATCCAACAGCCAAAAATGTTCTTTCATGCCTTATCACAACTCAGGTTTAGCTTCCATTAGGGCTGGATGGTAGAACTAATTATATCTCAATATTATTTTTCAGTCGTTTGATGATACAGTGAGGAAAATAAGTATTTGAACACCCTGCTATTTTGTAAGTTCTCCCACTTGGAAATCATGGAGGGGTCTGAAATTGTCCTCGTAGGTGCATGTCCACTGTGAGAGACATAATCTAAAAAAAAATCCAGAAGTCACAATATATGATTTTTTAAACTATTTATTTGTATGATACAGCTGCAAATAAGTATTTGAACACCTGTCTATCAGCTAGAATTCTGACCCTCAAAGACCTGTTAGTCTGCCTTTAAAATGTCCACCTCCACTCCATTTATTATCCTAAATTAGATGCACCTGTTTGAGGTCGTTAGCTGCATAAAGACACCTGTCCACCCCATACAATCCGTAAGAATCCAACTACTAACATGGCCAAGACCAAAGAGCTGTCCAAAGACACTAGAGACAAAATTGCACACCTCCACAAGGCTGGAAAAGGCTACTGGGAAATTGCCAAGCAGCTTGATGAAAAAAGGTCCACTGTTGGAGCAATCATTAGAAAATGGAAGAAGCTAAACATGACTGTCAATCTCCCTCAGACTGGGGCTCCATGCAAGATCTCACCTCGTGGGGTCTCAATGATCCTAAGAAAGGTGAGAAATCAGCCCAGAACTACACGGGAGGAGCGTTTCCAAGGTTACTTTTGGTAATACACTAAGACGTCATGGTTTGAAATCAGGCATGGCACGGAAGGTTCCCCTGCTTAAACCAGCACATGTCAAGGCCCGTCTTAAGTTTGCCAATGACCATTTGGATGATCCAGTGTGTGCAAACCTGGTGAAAAACTACAGGAAATGTTTGACCTCTGTAATGGCAAACAAAGGCTACTGTACCAAATATTAACATTGATTTTCTCAGGTGTTCAAATACTTATTTGCAGCTGTATCATACAAATAAATAGTTCAAAAATCATACATTGTGATTTCTGGATTTTTTTTATAGATTATGTCTCTCACAGTGGACATGCACCTACGATGACAACAATTTCAGACCCCTCCATGATTTCTAAGTGGGAGAACTTGCAAAATAGCAGGGTGTTCAAATACTTATTTTCCTCACTGTATATACATCATCATTTCACCCCAACAGTCTTTGTACTGCTAGCAAGATAATTGCAAATAAATTGTGCATATTCAAAATACTGCCCAGCCCTAACATCCATACTTCCCTGTTTGAGTAATAATGGTTGTGTCATTTTAGCGTCTTCCTCTTTTATTCATGTGACACTGTTATGGTGTATAAATATAACTGCTGGATGCTCACATTAAAGTGGCATTTATAAAGTATAATATTTGTGTGTATTTCCATGTGTTTTACTTCAATTATGTGCGTCCTATATTTTTTGGTTGAATTGGGAATTCAGGAATTTACATAAGTGCTATCTATCTATCCATCCATCCATCGTTCTCTTTCCATCTATCTATCTATCGATCGATCGATCGTTCGTTCTCTTTCCAACCATCCATCCCTTCATCTATCCATCCATCCATCGTTCTCTTTCCAACCATCTAGCCATCCCTTCATCCATCCCTTCATCCATCCATCCATCCATCCATCCAGCTATCGTTTTCTTTCCAACCAACCATCCATCCATCCATCCCTTCATCTATCCATCCAGCTATCATTCTCTTTCCAACCATCCATCCATCCATCCATCCCTTCATCTATCCATCCAGCTATCATTCTCTTTCCATCCATCCATCCATCCATCGTTCTCTTTCCAACCATCCATCCATCCATCGTTCTCTTTCCAACCATCTAGCCATCCCTTCATCTATCCATCCAGCTATCGTTCTTTCCAACCATCTAGCCAACCATCCATCCCTCCATCAATCCCTTCATCCATTCATCCAGCTATCGTTCTCTTTCTATCCATCCATCCATCATCCATCGTTCTCTTTCCAACCATCTAGCCATCCCTTCATCTATCCATCCAGCTATTGTTCTTTCCAACCATCTAGCCAACCATCCATCTCTCCATCAATCTCTTCATCCATTCATCTTGCTATCGTTCTTTCTATCCATCCATCCATCCATCCATCGTTCTCTTTCCTACCATCCATCCATCCATCGTTCTTTCCAACCATCTAGCCATCCATCCCTTCATCTATCCATCCAGCTATCGTTCTTTCCAACCATCTAGCCAACCATCCATCCCTCCATCAATCCCTTCATCCATTCATTCAGCTATCGTTCTCTTTCTATCCATCCATCCATTGTTCTCTTTCCTACCATCCATCCATTCATCCATCGTTCTCTTTCCAACCATCCATCCATCCATCCATCCATCGTTCTCTTTCCAACCATCTAGCCATTCATCCATCCATCTATCGTTCTCTTGCCAACCATCCATCCATTCATCCATCGTTCTTTCCAACCATTCATCCACCCATCCATCGTTCTCTTTCCAACCATCTAGCCCAGGGGTCTCCAAACTCGGCCCTGGAGGGCCACTGTCCTGCAGAGTTTAGTTCCAACCCCAAACAAACATGCTTGAACCAGCTAATCAGTGTCTAACTAGGGCATTGTAAGACACTGATTAGCCTGTTCAGGTGTGTTTGATTGTGGTTGGAACTAAACTCTGCAGGACAGTGGCCCTCCAGGACCGAGTTTGGAGACCCCTGATCTAGCCATTCATCCATCCATCCATTGTTCTCTTTCCATCCATCCATCCATCCATCCATCCATCCATCCATCCATCCATCCATCCATCCATCCATCCATCCATCCATCCATCCATCCATCCATCCATCCATCCATCCATCCATCCATCCATCCATCCATCCATCCATCCATCCATCCATCCATCCATCCATCCATCCATCCATCCATCCATCCATCCATCCATCCATCCATCCATCCATCCATCCATCCATCCATCCATCCATCCATCCATCCATCCATCCATCCATCCATCCATCCATCCATCCATCCATCCATCCATCCATCCATCCATCCATCCATCCATCCATCCATCCATCCATCCATCCATCCATCCATCCATCCATCCATCCATCCATCCATCCATCCATCCATCCATCGTTGTCTGTCTGACTGTCTCTATCTATCCATCTATCATCCATCTTTCCAACCATCAATCCGTCCGATTCTTCATTTACTGCAATAATTTACCTTCTAACAAAATATCAAAATCAAAATATTTAAAGATCAGTTTCCAGTTAGTTTTTGTGTATATAGAGTACCACACTATTGGATTAAAATTACACATCTTTTATTAATTAATTTCATGCCATTCATTTACATATTAATGGTAGAAATGTAAACCCAATAATACAGCACAAAATATTGAAAATTATATGGCATTATTTGGTGCAGCAGTTTCTGATATAATATGATGCATTTATTTTTCTTAGTGTAGGAAAGCACTGATAATAATAATAACTGACTTCAGTAAGGCCATTTGGTCCCACTGGGTATTAGATGTTATGTGGATTCACATTTACAAAAATGCATTATTACATTTTATTGCACTTACATGTTTGCAGGTTAGCAACTTGTAGTGAAAGGTAATACCCAGGTAATCATATTTAAAATGCTTGAGGATATTTGTAGTACATAGGACCCAGGTTTCAGGCACACACACACACACACTCGGCACAAATACAATTAATCAACATAAACATGAATGCTTACTTTATAGGATCTACTTTGTCCAATGTCCAGGAAAAATAACTTCCAGAACCTAGACTGTAAAAAGTGAATGGTTACAGTTGCATTCTATAACTTATATAACCATCTTAAAAATATATACACTTTGTAATAGCTGCTTTCACATTAGCTAGTTTCCATAAGATAATATACAGTATGACTTTCATTAAAATAAATGAATGCAAGGACTGTCCTAAACCCCTCTCATATTTAAGGCTTTTGAAATGCAGCATTAGTTTTAGCTGTCGGCACTAAAGTAAGACAAAATGCATCTTTAACTACAGTTATCCAGGAAATTTGCAACATTTGAAAAAAATACTTTAACTGATCAAGGCTGAACATCTACAATAAATAATGATAAAAAAACATGCAATATTACAATATACAAACAAAAACTACTTACTGTCGCTGATTATGTTGAGAAATGTTATACATTTATGCAATACAAGAAAACCCACAATGTTATGGCAAATCAAACTGCCTTGACAATACTAGCAATAAAAAAGGAATCAAGGCCAGAGTGATTATTATTAATTTCCTTTGGCAGCAAATATGTCTTCATTAAATAATTAAGGTTATCTGTTATGGCATAAAGAAATCACTGTTAATATCTGTCCAGATCTGTAGGCCTCTTGCATAAACTACCGTTTGTGCAACAAGAGCGATAAAGTGCATCTGTAACAGGGCGGATCAAGCCTTCAGTAGCTCATCTTCCTCATTGGTTCGGCCGATTGCATCCGGGTTTGATAGCGGATCCAGATCGGCAAACAGATTGAACCAAGCAGAGAGATCTTTTGAGGTATCTGTAATTGAAGAAAAAAAAAATATCTAAATTAGAAGTGATGCATTTATTTTTTTAAAGATGCATAATACAAAAAGACACCCAAAAGTTAGAGGTGTAGATATTTGCTCTGACATTATGTCTCTCATTTTGATGTATTTATTTATTTTTTTAAAGTTACAATATGTAATTTTTCACCACTAGAGGTCGATTAAGCAAAACAAAGGCGTAGCTTAATGACGAATGGATTTCTGAGCTTTTATTATGCCACAGTCGCCGCTTCCGCTTCTTCCACTTCCACTCATGGCTGTTTTATCATATTAGATGCATTTGAGTGTGTTGAAAGTTATGTTATGTTACTCTGTGCGTTCGCTTGGCAGCTGCTATGAGACACTTGTTCACACTGCAGTAAGCTTGATCGATATTAGGCTTGGTAAAAAATGGTACTCGCGGTAAATCAAGAAAAAAATGAGACTAACTGTGTTGAGCTATATGACAGTGATTAGTTTTCTGTCCATATATGTATCCAAACAGTTGTTCCCTTGTCTAATATAACACATAATATATTAAAGCGTCTTTGGTGTTTCTATGGTTTCTACAAAATAAAACCGGAAATCGAGGGTAACACTGGTATGATGTCATTGATAGGTGACGCACGGACATGGTCTGTGTCCTGGTTAAAATCGCTTTCTCTGGATTTAAACATTCTTGGAATCAGGAGCGTTTCTAGGATTTTCATTTTAGGGGGGCTCAGCCCCCAGTGAGGGTATGAAAAAGAAAATGGTAACACTTTAGTTTAGGGTCCAATTCTCACTGTTAACTAGTAGCTTATTAGTATGCATATTAGGATATTGGCTGTTTATTATTACTTATAAAGCAAATATTAAAGCCTTATTCTGCATGACCATATTGTACATTCCTTAATCATACAATATAGGCAGGTTTATAATCACTGCGATCCCAAATGTGAGGTAGTTAGGAGGGAAAATGTTGATTTCCATGATCTACATATGTGCATTTTAAGATGTTCTGAACGCCAAAAAATTTGATAACAATAGCTTGAAAACCATGTGGGCAGATATGACTGATAAAGTTTTTCCATTTTCATCAGTAAAGACAGTAAACATATGTTTAACTAATATTTATATGTTTTATGAATCATTTTTGTAGACATGTTATTTACTGAAGGCTAACAGGAAAGCTGGGTTACTAAATGTATTAAATTTATTCACAATATGCACACATTCATTACTAGTCTTATGTCCAATACAGGCTGAAAAAAGCTGAGCTTTTTTATTTACTGAATGCTACAAATGGAATTATATTAATTTACAATATGCACTCATTCATAATTATTAATCTTATGCCTAATCTAAAGAAAACGGCTTTGTTAATATTATTTTTTTGTTATTATATTATAAATGACATTACATAGGCCTATTTCAATTCAAAATGGCAAAATTAGACAAAAGTTTATTAATTTGCCTGAATATTTTTGTCATTTGTTTAACATTTCTGACTTAAAGAAGCAGCTGTCAAATATGAAACGTTTAGTTTAGCTACATCTCGCACTTGACGTCGAGTCGTGCTGCTAAGATTCGCGCTCTGCCTCAGCAGCATCTGTGTGAACATAAAGCCCGCCTACTCTGATTTGATTTCTCAAATATTTTGACATTGACGAGCGGTGACAGACCAATGAGGCTCAGATCAACGCACACACCTCTGCTTCTGACGTGCGCTCTGCTCGGCGCCACTGCGCATTGAAGAACACACTGATTAACGCAGATTAAAAAACGGGACGAAGCTGAAGCCTCCCGCCAGTTTCATATGTTATAAAGGTTAATCACACATTTTTTAGGGGGGCTGGGCAGAAGTTTAGGGGGGGGGCTGAAGCCCCCTAAAAAGGGCCTATTGATGCCCTGCCCATGCTTGGAATAATTTGGGATAATATAAGTACGCAAGTCAACAAAATATATAACACTGTTCTAGTGGTTTTTGGATATTTTAATACAAAAATCTTACATATTGTGCCTTTAAGGGGTTATTGTGATTCATACTTTTACAACTGAAAATATATCAGTTATATTTTGGATGTTTCAAATAAATGCATCATAATGGATCAATGCTTGTCTACACTCCCAATATTGAGTCTCGCACACTATAAAAGCTCTGATCATTTACCTTTCACTGCAGATTTGGAAGAGTTTTGACTCGCTACAGATGAGCTTTCAGGGATATTCTGTGGAAAGGCTGTTGCCCAACCTGGAATACAGTCAATATTAAAGAGAATTTACAGTAGATGCATACTACAGGTTTTTTTTTTTAATAAGACTTTTATACAGCAAGGATGCATTGAATTGATCACAAATTACATTAAAAGACATTTATAATGTTACAAAATATTTCTTTTTCAAATCAGAGCTTTTCTTTTGGACTTTTTTACTCATCAAAGAATCCTCAAATCCATGAAGAATCCATGGTTTCTACAAAAATATGAAGGAGCACAAGTGTTTTCAACATTTATAATGGAAATGATAATTAAAGGTGCAGTGTGTAGTATTTATAATGATCTATTGACAGAGATGCAATATAATATACATAATTATGTTTTCATTGGTGTATAAAGACCTTACATAATGAACCGTTATGTTTTTATTACCTTAGAACTAGCCATTTCTATCTATCTTCATGCAGGTCCCCGCAAATCACCATTTTGCGCCGCCATGTTTCTACAGTAGCCCTAAACGAACAAACTCATGTACAGAGCGCTAGTCACTCTCTGCTGTCTCAGACGACGACATCTTTGTCCTGTGTCAGCCACCGTAGCTTCTCTTTGTGCTTCGAAAGGGAGGGGTGAACGGTGGGCGGTTGCAATTTGCCACCTCACCACTAAATGCAGCTAAAACTTACACACTGTACCTTTAAGTCAGCATATTAGAATGATTTCTGAAGGATCATTTGACACTGAAGACTGGAGTAATGATGCTGAAAATTCAGCTTTGACCACAGGAATAAATTAAATTTCAAAATACACCAAAAGGATTATTAGGAACACCTGTTCAATTTCTCATTAAAGCAATTTTCCAATCAACCAATCACATGGCAGTTGCTTCAATGCATTTAGGGGTGTGGTCCTGGTCAAGACAATCTCCTGAAGTCCAAACTGAATGTCAGAATGGGAAAGAAAGGTGATTTAAGAAATTTTGAACGTGGCATGGTCGTTTCACAATCTGCTCAGTTACTGGGATTTTCACACACAACCATTTCTAGGGTTTACAAAGAATGGTGTGAAAAGGGAAAAACATCCAGTATGCGGCAGTCCTGTGGGTGAAAATGCCTTGTTGATGCTAGAGGTCAGAGGAGAATGGGCCGACTGATTCAAGCTGATAGAAGAGCAACTTTGACTGAAATAAACACTCATTACAACCGAGGTATGCAGCAAAGCATTTGTAAAGCCACAACACGCACAACCTTGAGGCGGATGGGCTACAACAGCAGAAGACCCCACCGGGTACCACTCATCTCCACTACAAATAGGAAAAAGAGGCTACAATTTGCATGAGCTCACCAAAATTGGACAGTTGAAGACTGGAAAAATGTTGCCTGGTCTGATGAGTCTCAATTTCTGTTGAGACATTCAGATGGTAGAGTCAGAATTTGGTGTAAACAGAATGAGAACATGGATCCATCATGCCTTGTTACCACTGTGCAGGCTGCTGGTGGTGGTGTAATGGTGTGGGGGATGTTTTCTTGGCACACTTTAGGACCCTTAGTGCCAATTGGGCATCGTTTAAATGCCACGGCCTACCTGAGCATTGTTTGTGACCATGTCCATCCCTTTATGACCACCATGTACCCATCCTCTGATGGCTACTTCCAGCAGGATAATGCACCATGTCACAAAGCTCGAATCATTTCAGATTGGTTTCTTGAACATGACAATGAGTTCACTGTACTAAAATGGCCCCCACAGTCACCAGATCTCAACCCAATAGAGCATCTTTGGGATGTGGTGGAACGGGAGCTTCGTGCCCTGGATGTGCATCCCACAAATCTCCATCAACTGCAAGATGCTATCCTATCAATATGGGTCAACATTTCTAAAGAATGCTTTCAGCACCTTGTTGAATCAATGCCACGTAGAATTAAGGCAGTTCTGAAGGCGAAAGGGGGTCAAACACAGTATTAGTATGGTTTTCCTAATAATCCTTTAGGTGAGTGTATAATGAAATAGAAAAGTTATTTAAAATTTTAATAATATTTCACTTTTTACTTTATTTTTCATCAAATAAACGCAGCCTTGGTGAGCATCTTTCAAAAACATAAATTGGTAGAGTTCCATGATGATCTATTATGGTATCATCTACTTCAGAAGAACCCGGCCCTAAAGGACCGACTGGTTACATTACATCTTAGTAAGAGTCTGTTCTTGTCCACAATAAACTGCAACATGAAGCAGACTTTCTGCCAAATATCTCTGTTCACCTGAGACAGTGGACTGTAGGCCGTTCATGTTCTGGTTGAGTAGTGTGGAAGGCAGAAAGAAGGCAGGCTCCTCCTCAGACGGCTGGGTCTCTGCTCTACTACTGCCGGCCGGTTCGTCTTCCCCAAACACCTCACGCCATTCCTGTGAGAAACCCCTGTCCTCCAGAGAACTGCTGCCCAGAATCTCATCCAGCAAACTCAAGCCATCCTTCTCCTGACCGCCAGAGAAACACTCATCAATTCCTGTATATGCAGTGTACAGAGAGAGAAAAAAGTTCTTGTTGATCACAGGTTTTTTTTACATGTTCAGCATTCTTTAGTGTTTAATGTTGCTGTTTGAGCATAAATAATGTCTGCAAAGGTACAAAGCAGAAAGTCCACTCCAAAGGGAGTTATGCTTTATATCAGTGTGCACTGTTTCTGAACTCCCTGAAACGCCTCCATTGTAGTCTACATACTCTGTGCGTTTTCTTCCGGGAATGAACATATCAAAATATTCCTCATTTAAATAATTCCCGCCCAAGGCATACACAGAAAAGAGGGCAGGGCCTGGTTGAGTTAGGTTATGATAAGGGGCGTGACATTTCTCAAACACGCTCAAAGCGCTTGACCAATCACAAAACACTGATCAGTCCAGTCCAATTCAACTGACCAATCAGAGTGCATTGTGCTTTTCTGAAGGAGGGGCTCCACAGAGACAGGAAATAAACAGAGCATGACTGACAGACTGGGAAGAGAGGTGTTGCAATAATGTAAAATATGAGAAAATCAAGCATGAAAAACCTATTCTAGTAGAACCACAAAACAATATCAAGACAAAAAAGGGCATAATAGGTCTCCTTTAAGGATGGACATGAGTATTGTCCACAGGAAAAACACAATACTCATGTATAAATGCATGTATGAAAACTTTACCTGTTTGTATGGCGTTACGGCTCAGTGTTTCTTCTTCAATTGAAATAAGCCTGAAACAGAAGAGACGTGCGATTAGAGGTTTATATCATAACTAAAGGAAATGAGGACCGAACAACTCCTACGTTTCATCTGTATTCTGACTCGTCTCCTCATCTTCTGCTTTCGCCTTCGTTTTCTTCTTCACCTTTTTCTTTGAAGCTTGATCTGAACCCTGCGTATCAGACACAACATGCATCTTAAAACCACGGCCTGTTTGTTCAACAATGGAAGATGGATGAGTATTTGATTAAGGTAATACAATTTGATAAACAATAATCATTTTGCAATTCTATCTGGTGAATCATGCAGCTATTAAAAACAATCAAAAATCTGAGGCAAAAGCCCATTTTTGGGATGAATAACCAATAGGTTCCTATTGTGACAACTTGCCCCACATAGTATGAGAACATTCCTCTACTACTGATATAGACAATATCAAGATGATGTGCCATAATTTAAACCTCACTCTGTATCAAACACCACCATTCAATAGTTTGGAGATGGTGAGGTTTGTTTGAGGCAGCGGCTATTTGCAAAATGCAAACCAAGTGTAAATAGCAACTTGATTCTATTTACACTCACTGAAAATAACGTATTCTTAGCGATAATTGCTATTTACACCAAGTGCAAATAGCGATAGATGCTAGCAACAACAAGTGTAAATATAGCTGCAAGCAGCAATACTGGGGCCAAGCGCAAATAAGAAGACAAGACATGCCAAAATGGCTGGGAGTGTCAGATAAACGGCAGCAATGAGCAATTAAACACATTTTAGGATGATTTTAAGCAAAAAGGCTGAAAAATGCATTGTAGTCTATGGGAATTTCATGTTTTGTTCTATTATTGCGCCACCAGGCGCAATCCTACCATTTTTTTATGTGTCCTCGGAGTAAGCCCATACATGTGTGTGTCAATTTTGGTGAAAATATCTCATTTCGTTTTGGAGTTATAGACATTTATATGATAAAACACGTAAAAAATGACTGACGCCTGACTTTGATTGGATTTTACTACCCCTTACTATCAATATTTTGACATTTGGGCTCACGAGCGTGACTTTCGACCTATGTTTCCGAAATTCTGATGCTGGTTTCGTCTTGATCGGACTAGCGGTTTCGAAGATATCAGCTAATGTCTTTAAAGCGCTAAATTACAACGCTGCACAAACCATATGCCGAAACCTGGCATGTCTGGTATTGTTGGACTCGGCAAGGATTTAGGAGACGAAAAAAGTTACTTGCATGAAAATAAGTCAATCACACCCAAATTTATAAGCGTTTGAAAAAAAATTCCACTATGTGGCGCTGTTTTGAAACGTCTCAGGCTCCTTCAGGGCATCAAGCTGATGACCCATACCAAGTTTCGTAACAATCCATTCATGTGTTCATAAAATACAGAATTTTAGCACATAATCCAAAATGGCCGATATGGTAAAACTGGATATTAGTCGACTCGGCATGACGTCCTGAATCTAACGAGACCACTTTTACGGTTCAGAAGTTATAAGCAAAAATAGCAATTTTTTGTATCTCCGGACCAGTAGGTGGCGCTGCGCCGAAACGCTGCATGTAGCCTCAGGTCATGCTTGTGATGACATGTACCAAGTTTGATTTGAATACGATAAAGTGTTGCGGAGATATAGCCGTAAGTGTGTTTTTGCAAGCGCTACGTAAAATTTGTTTGCACGTTTATCAAAAACGATGTGACGAATCAACTTGAATTGCAAATCGGCTTGAGCTCAGGAATCAGATGAAAAAAGAATTTTGTTTCTAGCCCTTATGATTCAAAAGTTATTAGCATAAACATGAGTCAAACTTAGGGGTTCTATGGGCTGCCATAGACTCAAGAGAAGAAGAAGAAGAAGAAGAAGAAGAAGAAGAAGAAGAAGAAGAAGAAGAAGAAGAAGAAGAAGAAGAAGAAGAAGAAGAAGAAGAAGAAGAAGAAGAAGAAGAAGAAGAAGAAGAAGAAGAAGAAGAAGAAGAAGAAGAAGAAGAAGAAGAAGAAGAAGAAGAAGAAGAAGAAGAAGAAGAAGAAGAAGAAGAAGAAGAAGAAGAAGAAGAAGAAGAAGAAGAAGAAGAAGAAGAAGAAGAAGAAGAAGAAGAAGAAGAAGAAGAAGAAGAAGAAGAAGAAGAAGAAGAAGAAGAAGAAGAAGAAGAAGAAGAAGAAGAAGAAGAAGAAGAAGAAGAAGAAGAAGAAGAAGAAGAAGAAGAAGAAGAAGAAGAAGTATAGAACAGAATTATAATAATAATAGGAACGCCAACAATTTCAATAGGTGCCTTCGCACCTTTGGTGCTTGGCCCCTAAATAGTAACTAGATTCTAGATTACCCGGGTCGATCGCGTCAAAACCTAGATCTTTAAGCCTTGTGCTTTACTGACTGCGCCACTGAAGACATTGATATATCCACGGTTTTTTATCTTGTTTGGCCCAATCAGACATTGTTAGGCGGAGCTAGTGTGAACAGCACTTGCCAACAAGGCACGCTACAATACAATCTGCTTCCTTAAAACTGAATAAAAATGTTCAAATCAAACACCCACATCTCACTGGAAAACAAAACTAATACATTTGTATAGTTCTAACACCAAATGACTATACTGTGGAAGCTTGTTTCTGCCACAGAATAAAAAACTAAAAAGGTAATTGTGACTTTTTATCAATTCTGAATTTTTTTTCTCTCGCAATTGCAAGTTTACATTGCGCAAATTTCTTTTTTTTTCAGAATTGTGAGAAACTCATAAATTCAGATTTTTTTCCCTCAGAATTGGAATTTAAAACTCCGGAGAAACGTGATAGCTGCTGAAAGTACTGAAGGAGCTTGTATGCTGTAATAGGCGTCGTATTCCTACAGGTAGACGTGAACAGCTGACAGTCAGCTGCTGCGAGCTTGACTAACGTGACCTAACAGAACTAACACTACGCTTGATTTTGTGGGATTTTTAAAAAAAATGTTTTATCTTGTTTACTATATTTATTTGCTTGGTCAGTATCGTTGTGGGTTTTGGTTCTTTTGCTGTTGTAGTCTGTAAGGACCTTTGAAATAACTAAAATCATTTGGCGAAGTCATTTAAAACTGTAATGCGGTCAAAACCTGTCTGGAACTACTTTAGCCATGCGTTCCTTGAAAAGAATTGCACTCAACCAATCAGATTCAAGCATTCAACAGCCCTGTAGTATAATAGTTTTATTCCATGGCGGAAACTGTGTTAATTTCGTTGACAAATAATTTGTGTCAATTTTCGTGTGCCAAATTTCACAACTTTTTATCATACAGTTCTATGGGCTGCCATAGACTCAAGAGCGGAAGAAGAAGAAGAAGAAGAAGAAACAGAATAATAATAATAATAATAATAATAATAATAATAGGAACGCCAACGATTTCAATAGGTGCCTTCGCACCTTTGGTGCTTGGCCCCTAAATAGCAACTAGATTCTAGATTACCCGGGTCGAAAATGCGGCGCTGTTGTGCTTCTACACTATAGGCTCACACAACAGCGCTTCAGAGCGGTTCAATCAATGAATAGCACATTTATGCCAGGTAATTGTTTATGAACTAATGCTGAGGAATAATGACAAGGTTTACTTTACGATGTTTATATAGTAACATGATTTAGACGGTTGTAACAATGCATGTTTTTTCACCCTCATCTGAACTTGAATGAGCAGCTGCAGCTGCAACTGCAATAGTAAGGCGCAGACATTTCAAAATAAAAGTCAATGTGTATTTCAAGTTTATAATTAATAGTCACACATTATATATACGTTTTGGTTACACAATAAACTGTATTTAATTTCATTCCCATTTAATTCATAGTCAGGAGGAAAGACTAAGAACAGTATTTGACACATATTCAATAAAGTATCAGGGTTATAATAGTTAACTAAAACCATTCAAAAATCTTCATTACTTGAAATTAAATAAATGTTAACTGAAATTAAAAAAATTAACTTATTTGAAACTTCAACTTAACTTGATATACTAACTAAAACAAATACATTATAAAAACTATATAGATGTTTTTAATAAAAAACAAACAAAAAAGGTGAATTGAGCTATCTTTCGTGTATTTTCAATGTCAAAAACACAATGATGTCAAAATGTCAGTTCAAGTAACAGTCGGTTATGTAATGCTTAAATGCTCAATTCATATATTACAATTTAACTAAACTCATTAGATTTTAGTCAACTAAAATCTTATGATATTAACAATTCAGGTGACTGAAATATGACACTTGGGTGGAAATAAAAAATTAACACTGGGTGGAAATAAGCTTCCATTATATACACATCCATCCCCAAAATATTACTATAAAACATCTCCATAATGAGAATTTCATGAAAGCCCTCACCCCCAGTGCTGAAGCTTCATGTGTCTGGCAGCCTTTGAAGCTCTCATGAATAGCAGCCATAGTGTGAGAGGTTTTCTCCCAGAAATGTAGCAGTGTGGTCTGAAACACAGGAAAGACAGATATGCATCTTTATGCCACGACTCTCTGCAAGACTTGCTAAATTGTAAGATATAACTGCCTTTATTAACAATTAATTTAGATAAAATAATAATAATAACAGAAATATAAAAACAAAAAGGTAATAATAAAATAACTAATTCATGGCTTAATGACTTATGATTGCATTCATTTTCACATCAAATTTAAAATAAAATATCCCTGCTGCATTACAGTTCAATGCATTATAGTTTCATATTATTGTATATATATATATATATATATATATATATATATATATATATATATATATATATATATATATATATATATATATATATATATATATATATATATATATATATATATATATAGTTGCACACATCACATGTACAATGCTCACAAAAATAATAAATAATAAAGCTACAAGAAGCAGCACCTGATAGGTTGTCAGGACGTGTGAGAGCAGATTACAGCGACTGGCTCCGAGCAGATCAACCTTCTGACACACATCATTCTTCAGCTTGTCAAAACTCGTCTTGGTGTGACGCACCTGAGTTTGAACCTGAGGGATATAAAGAGATGAAGCTGCAGTCCATCAAAAGAGATATTGATCTGGTGAAACCATGAAGCGTCTAATGGCTTTTTGCTGAAATGCTAAGTCAGTTTTAGAATGTAGGTTCATTTTTAATCAATTTAAATGACTTTTAATACTTATGCTTATATATTAATTATAATTATATTATTTGCAGATTCCATTGAATAGATCACACTTTCATGAAAACATTTGTAATTGGGTTGTAAACGGTTTCTTTATACATGTTTGGGATGAGTTTTCATTGCACTTACATGGTTGTGACCAGCAGGTGGCGCCAGCTTGAGACGTTTAGAGTGAATCAGTTTACAACGCAATTGGTTCAACTGATTCAAAGCTTTGAAAAAAAAACGATGGCTGTGTCTGAAATCGCACCCTATACCTTTAAATAGAGCAATATTTGAGTGGACAGCCATTTGTAGTGGTGTCCGATGTAGTGAGAAATCCTGTCCCCCTGTGAAATAGTGTCCGCTTAGGACCCAACATGGAAGCTGTTTTAAATGCCTGATCAAAAGCTATTGCTATAATGGGAGCAATAACATGCTAACATATTGTAAATTATTTCAATTGATAAACTAAGTAATAATACCAATACAAAACCATAACATAGTAATATACCTATAATGTAAATAATAAAGAATAATATATATATATATATATATATATATATATATATATATATATATATATATATATATATATATATATATATATATATATATATATATATATATATATACAGAACAGGTGCACAAAATAAATACAAAGGATTTTTTAAAGCGGGCTAGGGCTTTTAAGATGTAGGGTAAGTGCAACCGTGGTGTATAAACTAAGCTAATCGGGTAGCTGTATGCTATGCTAGAACATACGCTAACTAAGAACGAGACATGCTTGATTTCACAACTTATAGCTTTGGTTATATACTAGTATATGAAACAAATGATTTGCAAGACGTTAAAGACTCTTTTAACACAATTTAAACGACAAAAATAATCAAAACGTGATTTTTTACAAGAATTGTAATCAGGCTCTGAACAGATTACCCATTAAAAGTTCTTTCAGCCAATAGAATCGCTCTGGGGTCCTAAGCAGACACTATTTCACAGGGATTTCTCATGACACCGGAACCATAGTGGACCTTATTGAGTGCACTCATTCAATCCCACAATGCACCGCAATAACGAGTGTACAACTGATGCACGCTCAACCATAGATATAGACATAATAAAGGCTAGACGTCTCGTCCGCACTGCTGGCCAATGGAGATCGACGTCCACACCTGGAGGCCATCTTGTCATAGTCAGCTCGTTCACTCGTAACATTGTGTTTTAATGGTGCATGTACTTTTTAAATAACCATAACTTGCTCAATTTTCTACCGAACTGTTTGATTTGTTATAAACGTCAGAGATGTAGTTGTGACACTACATGCTTATGAATAATTATAAAAAATTTGTTCAAGCATCCATAATTATAGCCACGTTAATAACGTTTGTAAGAAACCAAACCATTTGTAAATCCGTCAAGATTTCAGCGAGATAAGAGTATGCGTGTTCGTGCAGATCAGGTACCACAGAGCCTGCCAGAAAGCTTGCCCGTGACAAGATGGTGATGATGTTAGAGACTCCGCTGTAAGACATCTAGCCTTTATTATGTATATCTATGCGCTCAACGGCTAGAGAATACCCATAATGCACTGTGAGAGTCGTGCACTGAATGAATTCCCACGTCTGGGAATTGTCCCACCAGAAGATGGTGCCCGCAGCTGAATCAATCATCCATCAATCTTCCAAACCGTGTTGGTCCAGCGCAATATCATACAGCTATAACTTCATTTTTTATTTATTATTAAATTGTTTAATTACAGTTTATACATGCTAGGTTCAATGGCAGAGTGCTATGTATGAGAGCTGCCAGTTTGCTACGTTTCAAATATTAAACAGCAAGCAGAAACTTAGCAAAAGTGGCAACCCTTCTGGTGCACTCAGTGTCCGAATTCACTCCTTCAAGTGTACTATATTAGTGGAGTAATGTGGAAATAGTAAATGAGGGTATAGGGGGCAATTTCGAACACAGCAGTAGTTTCTCCCATCACACTGGCTGTGTCTGAAATTGCATACTCTCTTGAGTAGGTACTTATTTTGAATAAGTGCTCACTTTGCGAACGCTAAAAAAAGTATGTTCCCTATGGAATGAATGTGTGTAGTGTAGGGCAGATACAATCAACCCACACATCACTGATCCATAATTCACACATCACCCACACACACACACACATGCATATTTGACACGTCCCCTTTAAGAAGAGGGAGTGGGTTCATGAGAGTTTTGTTGATGCGTTGTTCTGACGCAGAAGTTGATGATAAAGTAAAACGTAAATGCAATCTGGCCAGTCATGTTGGCATTATTACCAGTTGCGTCGCTGCACTTCCATAAACAGATCCTCTCCTGTGGCCTCATGGGATAGTAAAGTGTCCATCGTATGCACATTTCAGAATCACGCAGGAGTAGTAGGTCATCCGGTTACTTTTTGCCTACTCTTTTATGAGTACTGTGAATTTGGACATACTACTTTTGTCACATACTGTTTTTCACCTACTATATAGTAGGGACGTCTGTGATTTTGGATGCAGTCTCTCTCTTCACACTGCAGATGAGAATGATTAGAAGACATGTTACTCCTTCTGCTGGTGAAAAGTTTCACTGCAGTCACTGCAGGGCTGTCAGGTCACAGAAACTCGACCAAAAGGAATGAAAACTATCCCTATTTTCCCCCCATCCAATCATAGTTGCACTGCAAAAATGCTTTTCTTATTTTGTATTTTGTCTCGTTTCTAGTCTAAATATCTAAAAATTCTTAAATCAATGCATTTACTAGATAAGTAAAACAACATAAGATATTTTTTCTTGTTTTCTGAGAAAAAACAAAACAAATTGAAGTGAGTTTTTGCTTGAAACAAGTACAATTATCTGTCCATGTGGTAAGAAAAATAAGCTTGTTTCAAGATTAAAAAGACAAGATTTCAAACAGAAACAAGCTTATTTTTCTTACCATAATGGACATATAATTGTACTTGTTTCAAGCAAAAACTCACTTCATTTGGGGTTTTTTTCTCAGAAAACCAAAAAAATGTCTTATGTCGTTTTACTTATCTAGTAAATGCATCTTGATTTAAGAATTTTTAGATATTTAGACTAGAAACGAGACAAAATACGAAATAAGAAAAGCATTTTTGCAGTGTGATAGCTTCGGGATTCCCATTAAGGGCCTAAAAATAAATGTTTTGAATTAATTTATTCTATTTTATTTAAATGATTTTAACTAGACTTGTTTATATGTAATATGTGCAATTATATATACAATGATTTAATCTATATGTTATTCCTCTTCAGTTACTTAATCTATTTTTATTTTAGTACAATTCAATTCTTCTTTTACTCTGTTTGATTTTAATTTTCAGCACTTTGCATGATAGCTTAAAATGAGAGCTATAAATATGAATAACACAATGTGATATGCGGACATGCGCATTCATGTTATTTTTGAATAAAGAAATCTAGCTTTGCCTTAAAACACTTATTGTCCTTTCACTTCCCCAATCCATTTAACACATGGTTTTTCTCATCTCAGAAATATTGCAAGCATCAATGTGCAATTATTCTATAATGCCAAACTCAATGGGACCACTTACACAACTACTTCCGCATTCTACTCATTACATCTCGGGAGTTTCCGGTAACAGCTTTCAGTGCACCTACATACATGAGAATGCAGATTCTCAGAAATCATGTTCTCTGCGTTACATGAATTATCTTAAGCCTTCTGAAATGTTCCTATAAATGTATTTTCAGTGCATTCCGAGTAATAAATAAATAAATAAATATATTTCCCCACTATCCTGCAGTAGTCCAGTGCTCGTCTCTCATTAACAGTGTTCATCTCTTACTAATCATATTTCATACCTGTTGAGTTTACATTTTTAAATGAATTTGACTAATAAAAAAGGATTGCTTGTGTGCGCTGTGCTTTAATTCCAGTCTTTTAAAATAGTTGAAGGATTGAATGCTCGATACGTGCCTTAAATAAATGTAATGATGTTAAATATTTAATTAATCTTAAACAGTAACGCATACAGTAGAGGAGAATGACAGTCAAGTAGACCTACTTTGAATATTAATTATGCATTTTGGCCAGAAACATTTAAATTACATACAGTAAAATGATTGACAATTGAAATAAAGGTTCGTATTCATCAGGTGTCACACTTCAGCATCGCGGTCACTAGTTTAGATGAGCACTGAAATCCTGTGGTGAAATAATCATACGCTGCTTTCTCAGATCGGCTTGGTTGGATTAAAACTTCATGTTTCGTTGAGTTTGGAAAATTCTGTACATAGTAATCATCAGAATATCTCTTCTCCAGGCTCTGAAAATGTCCAGATTTTTAAATCTGCCGTTTATTGAACTCAACGACTACAGTACATTGCAAATATACATAACCAGAAATAAGAGAGATGTACTATTTCAAAAGTGCGTCATGAAGCTCAGTGCAAGTAGTCCATTAACCTGCCTTAAAGTTCATGGTGTGGGCGCAACTCATGCAAGTTAATCTCTTTCTTTGTGGCGTGACATCAAACATGCCTCCATATTATCTCTCCCTACTCTTTCAGTGGTCCTTAGGTTGCTAGGTATTCATTCCAAGAATACACATTAGTAAAAGTATCCCTTTTCTTTTGTTGCCTACAGATAAACGTTTTGGCAGCCGCAGTACACTATTAAAGTATAGCCCAAAAAAAGCAAAACCCACGGCTCTGTAATTTTCCCCCACAATTGCTTTTTTCAAAATAGCCAAATTGTGTGGGACAGCTGGCAAAGACTGACCTTACGGAACTTCTCCATCTGCTTGTGTGTGTCCGGGTCGAGCTCCTGAGAAACGTCCTTCATCCAGAGAAGCGCTCCTCTGTACTCTGTCCGTGACTGTTCCATCCTGTTCACTGTCAGCCACGTGTCTGAGATTGCTCGGTAACGGAAGGTCTCCACCTCCTGGAACAGGCGACCCAGCGGACCTCTCAGAGCCAATCTGCAGTGAGAAACCCATGAATAAGAAGAATTCACAAACCGATCACATTTGACAGACAGAAGATGATATTGAATCTTCAATCAATTCCAGGCTGGTTTATGCTGGTTATAGTGGACCAGCGTAGTCTGTTCTCAAGCAAAACTGAGCTTGTGTAGCTGATCTACCAGCCTTCCTGCTTCACATGCTGGTGACCAGAGCAAACCAGCAACCACACAGCAAGCAATTTTGTGTTTAAAGACGTCTAATAGCCGTCCAAACACAGCCCAGACATCTAGGCTAAAACATGGCTAAATTTGGGCTATCAGTGAACATTTAATAGACGAATGAGACTAAACACCTTGTAATCACAGTTTACTTTGCTTACACAATGGAATATCATACATCTCGTAAGTTATTTCGGCAAAAACGAAATGTAACCAAGAAGAGACCTTTGCTGTGAAGAGAAGCAGAGCGCTTTCCCAGTAGCTTGCATGATCTTTCCAGCACGACTCTTGTCTTGAGAGCCCTGCGAACGCAGGAACCGACCCAATTCATTCTCCTCCTCAGACAGAACTGAAAAGAGCATCAGAATTTAGCCACATATACTAATTGTTTTCTTTGAATACTAAATTCTGGATAAAAATCCACCATTAAGTTAAACATATGAACGGCACAGCAAACAGTTGACCCTTGTGAAACAGAAGTATACTTTAACATAGAAAAGAGTAGTTATTAAAGGGTTTTCACGATTTCACTTTTCTAACTTTAGCTAGTGTGTAATGTTGCTGTTTGAGCATAAACAACATCTGCAAAGTTACAACGTTCAAAGTTTAAAGCAAAGGGAGATATTTGCTTTTAAAGAAATCAATTTCTAAGGACAACAGCAAACGGCCGCTAGGGACTACTACACATTCCTCCAGGGTCTCTGACATCACCAGCCCCAATATTTACATAAACCCCTCCTCCGAGAATATGAAATAAATGGGGGCGAGGCCATTTTGTATCGCCGCGGGGAAACGTTGTTGTGGTACAGTTAGTAGGCTGGAGTGTTTTTGCCGCAATGCAGACGAAACGCTGTTATTTTCCTTGCAGGGGCAGGGCCCAAGTGGACTGAAGCTTCAGACACTTGCCTTACTATGTTGTATTATTGCATTCTGGCCTCTGTTCTGCAATATAATGAGATAACTGTGCATGTATCTGTATGTGATGATAAGCGCTGTTAGCAGAGTTATTAAAAGCTACGTCCGCTGTCCTGACATTGCATAGACTCCACTCACGTAAACGAAAGCGATAACGGTGCACAATCTGACGTCAAACACAGGAGAGAACGGCGCACACTTCAACTTAACAAGCCGAAAGCTCCGGTTTCACCGTCTACTCGTCAACGCTGTAACCAGAGTTTCTAAAAATCTTCACCCTGACCGGTGTTTTCAAAAAAGTCCAGTTTCAGTAACCGGATACTGCCTTTGCGTGTGGACGAACAGCCAAACCGCGTAGAGAAAGCTGCGGTTTTGAAAATACCCGTGTTCGTGTGGACAGGTCCGGTGAAAAAGGAAAAGCCGGTGAAAAAGAATCGGGACTCGAGCCGAAATCATGTTCATGGATGAGATCAATATCGTTACTGTAGTATGAAGCAGAGCAGGGCCGAGTGTTGTGGGGCTGAACGAGGTCGCTAGAGCGATTCCTGATGAGAGAGGAGCGGACACACGACTCGAGAGCAGAGGAGCTTTTATTATGCCACAGTCGCCGCTTCCGCTTCTTCTGGTCAAGCGAATGTGGGGTAACGCAGCGCTGTTTTATCATATTAGATACATTTAAATGTGTTGAAAATGATGTTATAACGTTACTCTGTGCATTCACACTGCGGCCGCTATGAGACACTTGTTGCACACTGCAGTAAGCTCGATCGATATTAGAATATCATATTAATAAATGCTGGATGGCTTGTGTTGCTAAATGGCATGCAATTCTTTTTAAAACATATTGTATGATGGACAAAATGCTGTATTACTGTATAATAATTAGTTTTCTGTCTAGAAATGTCTCTAAACAGTTGTTCCCTTGTCTAATAAAACATAATATATTAAAGCATCTTTGGTGTTTCCATGGTTTCTACTAAATATCTTTTCTACAAAATTTTCTACAAAATCAAGGGTAACGCGAGTATGATGTCATTGATAGGTGGTCCCTGGATTTAAAAATTCTTGGAAACATTTGGGATAATGTAAGTACACAGTCAACAAAATATATAACACTGTTCTAGTGGTTTTGGGATATTTTAATCCAAAAATCTTACATATCGTGCCTTTAATGCACACTAAATGCACACTCGAATCTCACACGCCGGCGTATCCCATCACGCATTATGTTCGGGAACTCGCGTGCCCCGAAATCATTAAGATGTCGAAGAAAACGTTCCACTGTATGTTAAATAAATGTGATATTACATATAATTTGGTAGTAAAACAAAGTGTCGCACATTTTACTGGTGCAAAGATGAGCAGGCTATGTGTTTTCTGGGCAACTGCTTTTTATCACTTAATTAGAAGCACCATGATTTTACAATAGTGTCTTCTGTTAGTTACATAGCGACTACTGAACAGACATTTAGACGTTTATTTTAAAATGCAAAGTATTAAAAATAACAAAAAGCTCTTGCATTTTTTGCAACACTTTAAGTGTCTCCCATTGGGTAATCAAAAGTTCTATACACACTGCAGTCTTCACACCTACTAAATACAGGAAATACATTGTAGACAAGTGGTCAAGTGCAAATACCACAAGTGTGGGTATTTGGACAGCACTGTAAAACAAAAAATCAGGTCTTCAATTGAACATTTTCTAGTGACCGATCACATCTACATTTTTTAGTTGGCCAAATGTAATTTCTGTGCATCAATTCACAGAAATTCAATTTGGCCAACTGAAAAATTTAGATGTGATCGGTGACTAGAAAATTTTCAATTGGAGACCTGAATTGTTTTTACAGTGAGGGCAAGAGTGGACTCCATTGCTATAATATTACCTGCTAGTTTTTCTAAATATACTTTTACAATTAGAAGTTCACTACAAGTGCGCATTCAATACAATTAAGCGTACTTCTTTTCCACAAGGGATCAAGGATATGAATATTAATAAATGTGTGAATTTGAGGTCTACTTACGGCTGATCCTCCTTTGATACTGTTCAATCACCTTAAGGAGCTCCATGCACGTTCTCTGCACTGAATGAAACACCTGAGGGGAAGCATGCAAACCAAATCCATCACATGACCTTTTGATTGGTTCAGATTCAGAGAAAACTCTGGATTCTGTCCATTCCTCACCTCCAGTTTACCATCCAGGTCTGCATCGGAAGCAACGACATACTCGTCCTCCTTCTTTCCGGTGACTTTGATCAGTGTTTGTTTGGTTTTCCAGTATTTCTGCTGGAACTTGTTCACCACAGATGATTCTTGACTTTGCAGAAAGTGGTCAAAATGAGAATAACCTCTGCAAAGACACGACAAAACAATTATGAAAGCATCTCTTTGGTTTGAGTCTACAACCATGTCTGCAAAATAATGCATACTCACTGGTTCCCTTTCTCCATGTTTATCAATTATCTGAAATAAAAATGAAAATAATTGAATCACAACTGATGATGTCACATGTGTATTAGTTGAACAGGTTTTTATAGAAGACAACTGGTCATTGTGTTACTGGAAAAAAAACATTCATGTTTCATCAATGCACCACAAACACAGGCCTCCTCTTTATCTGTTACATGCATTCATACTATCTCTGTTAATAAACCTAATTAACAATATCTGAGATACAGTACACACAATATTCATCCTGCATGTGATTTTCACATCCGGATTTCATTCTCTGCCGCACCAAAACAAACAGCTACTATATTATTCTGTCATTATGCAACAAGCTACAGCAAATGTAGGAACCATCTACTTATAATAACAGGCGGCATAATGAAAATAATGAATTGAATTAGTGTGAGACTCACCTTATGCTTTTGGATCAGCTGTTTAAGACATTCTGTAACAAGAAAATAAAACGCTATGTGTATCACTGCGTGCTTTTGGGTGCGCGTCCTTGCAGAAGGGGCGATGACGTCATGCGCGCTACTGCACGAGCGCACTGCGAATGTAGGAAGAATGGACGGGTGGGTAGAATGGCAATTATCTTGAAAAAGGGACTGTAAATGCGCACTTGTGAGCGTTCTGGATGACTCGGTGATAATATATTTTAAGTTTCCGTAGCTTCTAAATCCCTAATACAGTTTCTTTGTCATTTTTCAGTTGTAAATTACAGGCGTTATCGCGTGGTGTCTGTAACTTTTCTCAACGCTTAGGAGAATAGACCAATCAGAGCCGTTTGCGATTCTTTTGAGAATGAGAAAGGAAGGACAAAAGAAATTTGTTTTATTTTGCACTAAGAAACTGAAGCCTTTTTTATTACGACTTACTGTAAAAAATAAAGGCAGTGCAAAAAAATACTTATACATGTGACACCACGATAACAATTTTTCCCCAGCATTACTGTATGAGAATGGAAATTATTACTTTTAGGAGGGTAGAACTTTTAAGAGACATTAAGGTAAACATGCGTTTTACATTCATTTTCAATGTTATAAGTAATTGCCTCCAACAGTGTGTGGCATCAGATTGCATTCAATAATGAAATTACATCCACTTTCACAGCAATTTCATTAATTCACCAGAGAAATGACAAAACCGTTGACACATGATCTCAGCAAAGAAATATCAATTACAGGAACTCATTAAGTTTCGCTCTGTCTGTCAAAAATAATGACACGTATTCGCCAGCACCTGTCATTGAGATCAAGTTCATAAGTGGGTATAAAGACAAACATACTAAAGATTTTTCACAATTTTAAACAAGAAAAGAAAATTATATTATTATAATATGAGCTGGTTTTGCTCATATCATAACATTAATTCCCCGTAATTTCCCACAAATATATATAGACATGCTTCTTAATAAATACACTTATAATATGTGGACCCTGGAACACAAAACCAGTCATAAGGGTAAACTTTTTTAAATTAAGATTTATACATCACACGAAAGCTGAATAAATAAGCTTTCCATTGATGTGTTGTTTGTTTGGGCAATATTTAGCCGAGATACAACTATTTGACAATCTGGAATCTAAGGATGCAAAAAAAATAAATAAATAAATAAAATAAATATGTCAATATCTAAATATTGAGAAAATTGCCTTTAAAGTTGTCCCAATTAAGTCACACATATTACTACTACTAATAATAATAATACATTTTTGTATATTTAAGGAAGGAAATTTACAAAATATCTTCATGGAACATGATCTTTACTTAAAAGTGCACTATGTAACATTTTTGCAGTAAAATATCCAAAAACCACTAGGCCAGTGTTATATATTTTGTTCAGTTGAATACTTACAATATCCCAAATGTTTCCAACTATTTGTAAATCGTGAGAAAATTGCTATTTTAACAAAGGAACCGGGACGAGTGAGGGAGTCGCCTGTCAATGGCGTCATATCTGCGTTACCCTCGGTTTCCTGTTTTATTTTGCAGAACAAGTGTCATAGCAGCCGCAGAGCGAACGCACAGAGTAACGTCATAACATCATTTTCAACACACTCAGATTTATCTAATATGATAAACAGAGCTGCGTTACCTCATACTCATGACCGGAAAAGCGGAAATGGCGCCGGCGACTGTGGCATAATTAAGTCCCGCTGCTCGTCTCTCATTAAAGCTGCACTATGTAACTTTCCGTCCGCTAGAGGTTGCCTATTCAAAACAAAGGCGTAGTTTGATGACGCCACGTTTGAGTGCAGAATCTTGGGACATGTGGTCTTCACCTCACAGCCGGTGGAAAAGAATCGGGATAGAACTCAGGCAGAAATCATGTTCATGGATGCGATTATTAACGTTACTGTAGTATGAAGCAGAGCAGAGTGTTGTGGAGCTGAGCAAGGCGACTGGAGAGATTGTTAATAAGAAGAGCGGAACACACGCCTCGCGAGCAGCGGGACTTTTATTATGGCATAGTCGGCACTTCCGCTTTTCCGGTCATGAGTATGAGGTAACGCAGCTCTGTTTATCATATTAGACACATCTGAGTGTGTTGAAAATTATGTTATGACGTTACTCTGTGCGTTCTCTCGGCGGCTGCTATGACACGTTCACACTGCAGTGAGAGTAAAGCGTTTCTGCAGAATAAAACCGGAAACCGAGGGTAACACAGATATGACGCCATTGACAGGCGACTCCCTCACACGTCCCGGTTCCTTTGTTAAAATAGCAATTTTCTCACGATTTACAAATAGTTGGAAACATTTGGTATATTGAAAGTACTCAACTGAACAAAATATATAACACTGGCCTAGTGGTTTTTGGATATTTCACTGCAAAAATGTTACATAGTGCAGCTTTAACAATCGCTCCAGCGGCCTTGCTCAGCTCCCACAACACTCGGTCCGGCTCTGCTTCATACTACACATTAATGATCGCCAGTGTTGTGCAAGTTACTTCCAAACTGTAATACATTATAGATTACTTGTCACTGTTATTTAAAAGTAATTCTTTACATAACAATATTACTGTCTCAGAATTGTAATGCGTTACATTACTCCTGTATTACCTTTGAGTTACTTTCACCAAAATAACTACAGAAGTAGAATTTAACATTCTAAAATGACAAAATGTAGGTTACTACAGAGCAGTTTACATTGAGTAGAAGGCGATTTGATAGCATAATGACTGTGGCCTAACCAGGCTACTAACAATATAGCCAGGGCCGGCCCAAGCCCTTATGGGGCCCTAAGCAGAATTTTATTTGGGGGCCCCTCGGCGCCACCAATGCAATTGACTTGTCAATTCTTGATAATTCGCACATCAATGTTAGTAGTTGCTGTGTTGCTTACATCATGTCTGGCTGTCATGTTTTTACCCTTATACGGTTTTTAATTGTGACAGTATCAAACCCACAAGAGTGGTCAGGTGTTAATATTCAAAGCCTTATAGTACTACAGTTCAGACTGGGATATGAATGTTTTTTTTAATTATTATTCTTTTAAGTAGCCTAGTCTCTTATGCTGAATATGCTCACTTTACCCCAGGATTATTTGATGAATAGAAAGTTCAAAAGATCAAGAGCATCAAATCATCATATGAGAATGATTAGTGAAGGATCATGTGACACTGAAGACCAGAGTAATGATGATAAATTCAGCTTTGATCACAGGAACAAATTACACTTTACTATATATTCACATAGAAAACAGCTGTTTTACATTATAATATTATTTCACAATATTTCTGTTTTTACTGTATTTTGAATCAAATAAATACTGCATAGTCTTGCTGAGCAGAAGAGAGTTCTTTTAAAAACAAGAAATGTTGATTTATTTCAAACATTTAACAGAGCTTTTATTTTGGCGAAAATAAAATTTTATTTTTTGCATTCCATTCGACTGTGTAGAAAGAACCTTTTAATTGTCTAAATAAAACTTCCAAAATGTAGGCTACACAACTTATAATTCCAAGGGGACGATAGCCTATAGCACTTGCAGCCTACTACGTCCAAAACATGCAGCACATCAGACAAGATATTCACACTAAACCAGCGCATTCTCAAATCCATCCATTCATAAAAAGGTTACCGGGCAACTGACGAGTAGCCCACGTTTTAGCGCTGGTTTTCTCGCACCTTGGACTTTGAACCCTGGCTAACAAGCGAATGGTGTCCAGCCGATGGCGCCCCGAGCTTGTGTAGTGCTGTCAGAATCAATCCGTGCATCGGAAACTTAGCTTTTTGCAGTTTATTTAGTAATTGTTAAAAGGCCATTTCGCGATTTCAATCATCATAAAATAACATATAGGCTACAGCAATGTCATTTAATATGCTCTCGGGGGCCCCGTGGTGGCCAAGGGGGCCCTAAGCAGCCGCTTAGTTCGCTTACGCCTTGAATATAGCATATAATTGGCAAAGTGAATCACAAACGATCAAAGTCTGTTAAAAGTATGGTAGAGATAAAGTGATTGTCTGGCAATATCTGGGAATAGCTTGGGTCTATTCATATTAGACACAACAGAACGTAAGTAAACTCTAATGCCATGACAAGATGCATATTTTATTCTCTTTAAATTCAAGAGTTTCACAACACAAAACCGTCATGCACAAAGTTGCAAGAGATGTTTTTTTAAATTGCTAGTGCTATTTTGCGACGTCGATAGTTCTTTCGGTTTTGGACAAAGGTTGCATTTAACTGCATTTGCCTTATGTTCTTCTTGTCCTTATCTCTGACAAACTCGAAGTAATGCGCATACGTCCATCTCGCAAATGTACAGTCGTCTTCTGCCATCTTCATCCATTAAAGGTCCCGTTCTTCGTGTTTTTTTGAAGCTTTGATTGTGTTTACAGTGTGCAATATAACATGTGTTCATGTTTCGTGTGTAAAAAAAAATATTTTTTTTCCAAAAAATTTACTTATCTATACACCGCTGTTTTCACTGTCCTAAAAACGGGTTGATGAGTTCCTTGTTCTATGAAGTCCCTCCTTCAGAAATACGTAACGAGTTCTGATTGTGCCAGCGGATCCCGTGTTGTGATTTGACCGCACCTTAGCAAACGTGTCACGGTTCCTGTGTTGTGATTCGACAGCAGCTTAGCGCACGTGGAAAGGTCACGCCTCTTAACGGGAGATGTATGCGCTCAATGATCTCTACAGCGTCCCTGGGAAAGCCAAACAAAGGTGATTTGACTCCGGGATGAAAATAACAGTGTCTCGACGACATGGCGACAAACACACTCAAACGCAACACTTCCTCTTCTCCACGTGGGACAGCAACAAGACCACGCCCCCTTTTTTCGCGTATTCTTGTGGGCGGAGGTTAGTCTGTTCTACTGACATCATTTATGAAGGAAGTACCAGGATGTAGTCCAAGCCGGCCGTTCGCTGTAGGCTTTGAAAGGGAACTTCTGTTAAATAAAATATCTCGCTTGGCATTGAACTTTGAGCTTTATAATTTGACAGGTATTATTTATGCTCTAACAGCAACATTACACACTAACTAAAGTTTGAACAGTGGGATCATGAAGAACGGGACCTTTAAGCCTTGTTTAGCCTACTTTCGTTTTGCTGACTGCACGCGCGCGCCTCGTCCGTTTGGGAAGGTGTTTATACTCGACGCGCTCACCGTTGTGCTATTCTTTGAAAGGACAGAGCCTTAAAGCCTTCTTTAGTCGCTTTTCCACTGGCCAGCGCGAGCACAGAAGCCGAAATCATGCCTCGCGGCACTCATGTAAAACCCGCACTAAACACACCTTCACTGGACTATGTCACACAATACAAAGGTACAACAGCAAGAGGGAGATGAATGAAATAAATCCCTATACAAATATATCAGAAGCAGTCATTTAGTCTTTATTTACAAACTTGGACACCGTACGCGGCAATTGACTGACCACGAACAGGTAATAACTTACTTTTTTTTAATTCGTTAATGTCTCGCGGTCTTGACGGTTTTTTTAACAATAAAATTTTGGGCTAAAAGTGTGCTGTAACGCGAACGTTACTGAACATGTACCGAGTAAAATATTACTGAAAATTGATTAGTAATGCCTTACACTACTGCGTTACAGCAAAAATAATTATGTTACTGTAATGCACTACTTTTGTAACGCGTTACTCCCAACACTGATGATCGCATCCATGAACATGATTTCTGCCCGAGTCCTATCCCGATTCTTTTCCACTGGCTGTGAGGTAAAGACCACATATGTCCTAAGATTCTGCGCTCAAACGTGGCGTCATCGAGCTACGCCTTGATTTGAATAGGTGACCTCTAGCGGACGGAAAAGTTAGATAGTGCACCTTTAATATCCTATTAATTTTTGGCATGAAAGAAAAAATAATTTTGACCCATACAATGTATTGTTGGCTATTGCCACAACCCATGCAACGTATGACTGGATTTGTGGTCCAGGGCCACATATGGATCTTGTAGCCTATGCATTTTCACTTGCACTTGTTTAGTGATGTCTAGACTCCCAAACTAGAAATAATTTGTGTAACACTGATGCCAACCACAATCGAATGTTACAGATTATTAGTTAAAGAACAGGAATAATTCACACAAAAAAATGAGAAATCTGTAATCATTTACTCATCCTCATGTCATCACAATACCACATAACTTGCTTATGGTATAGGTTTTTGTATCCTAATTAAAGTTGCATACAAATGAGTAAATAATAACAGAATGTTCATTTGGTGGACTATTCCTATTTAGTTAAAAATGGAAACCGACCCAAAAAAATCATCCAGAGGTTAAGTATGGAGACTCGCTGTGGTAGTTATAGTCTGGACAGACTTTCTGCACCAGTTTATAATGCAGGCTGTAGAAGTATATGTAGACACAAATGACTTTGAACGGTTTTGAGCAGAGCCACGAGACATGGCTGTGAGTCTGGTCCTGGTCGCAGCTACGAGACGGGTCATACCAGCAGCGTGCGCTTTTGGTACCTCTCTCCACCTTCTCATGCTCCACCCTGCAGTTAAACATCCTCGACTCCACCGAGTGCAGAACAGTTTGTTGAGTCGTTGCATCAAATTCCACCGCTTTGCTTGGAGGAACCAGTCCTATGGAGACGTTTCCACCTCCGGTGGTGTTGTATCGGAAAAACACGCTAAACGTTCCATTGCCGTGATCCACAATGTTCCCTATGATGAACAGGTTGAGGCTTGCAGACATCACTTTGCACTGGAAACCTCCCCAGCCAAACATCTTCTTAGCTTTCCCTCTTTTCATCGCGAGCCGTTTCCTTGATTGTTGGCTGGACGGGTGTGTCTCCATCAGGTTAGGGGCCCAATCCCAGAGCTCCTGCTCGGGACATGAGCGGAGTTTGTCAGACAGGAGGCCTAGGGTGGGGTCAGTGTCACGGACATCAGGACTTGATTTGGGCAAAGGGTCAGAATCATTACATGGATACTTCATTGTCATCTTTGGGCTGTCCATATGTAGAGACCTTGAGGTCAGAGGACTATTTCCATTGACATGTCTGATCTGAGACAAACAAAAAAAGACTTTTAGACTTTAGAGAATGAGTTTAAGACAAAAGAGAGACACCGAACTAAAAAAACAAAAAACACGATATCAGAAAGACAATATCTCCTTGACTTCACCTGAAAAGATTTGACAGCAAATCTGTCATACAAGAGAGCTTTTATTAGTGAGCTCTTGGATCAATGACCCAAATGTTACAGTTTGTTACAGTATGTCACTTATCAAAGAGCGCTTCACATCCAACGCCAGGGGTCAGCCCAATGACAGTCCTGAAACAAATATCAAAAGGTTGTCAGGGAGGTGCCTGTAATTGAATTTTGGTCATCAATATCAGATCAAAATGACCTAGAGGAGCGTCAGGGAAACATGGTCTGACTTACAAAGTGTAAAAGAGACACTTTTAACTCTGCAACATCTGAAGAACTAGTTTAACCAAAATGCAGTCGTTTGTTTACATATTCATGCCATTATTTGCTGAACATCTTCATATTCAAATATCCCACATCAAAATTTTAGATTATAGAACTATATAATTACAATGTATATTGTCCAAGGATCTTTAAAATAACAACACAATTAACCAAAAAAATAAAACTAAAATAAAATAAATTAAATGCCAGAGAGAATATAATTTAAGTTTAGACTTAGATTGTGGTTGCTAGGATGTTGCTTGGGTGATACTAGACAGACAGACAGACAGACAGACAGACAGATAGACAGACAGACAGACAGACAGACAGACAGACAGACAGACAGACAGACAGACAGACAGATAGATAGATAGAGACAGACAGACAGACAGACAGACAGATAGATAGATAGATAGATAGATAGATAGATAGATAGATAGATAGATAGATAGATAGATAGATAGATTTTGACACAGATAGATTTTGACATAGATAGATAGATAGATAGATAGATAGATAGATAGATAGATAGATAGATATAGATAGATAGGACAGATTTAGACATGATAGATAGATAGATAGATAGATAGATAGATAGATAGATAGATAGATAGATAGATAGATAGAGACAGATTTTGACATGATAGATAGATAGATAGACAGATTTTGACATGATAGATAGATAGACAGATAGATAGACAGATTTTGACATCATAGATAGATAGACAGATAGATAGACAGATTTTGACATGATAGATAGACAGATTTTGACATGATAGATAGACAGATAGATAGACAGACAGATTTTGACATGATAGATAGACAGATAGATAGACAGATAGATTTTGACATGATAGATAGATAGATAGATAGATAGATAGATAGATAGATATAATTACAGACAGATAGATAGATAGATAGATAGAATTACAGACAGATAGATAGATAGATAGATAGATAGATAGATAGATAGATAGATAGATAGATTTTGACACAGATAGATTTTGACATAGATAGATAGATAGATAGATAGATAGATAGATAGATAGATAGAGACAGATTTTGACATGATAGATAGACAGATAGATAGACAGACAGATTTTGACATGATAGACAGATAGATAGACAGATTTTGACATCATAGATAGATAGACAGATAGATAGACAGATTTTGACATGATAGACAGATAGATAGACAGATTTTGACATGATAGATAGACAGATTTTGACATGATAGATAGACAGATAGATAGACAGACATATTTTGACATGATAGACAGATAGATAGACAGATTTTGACATGATAGATAGATAGACAGATAGATTTTGACATGATAGATAGATAGATAGATAGATAGATAGATAGATAGATAGATAGATAGATAGACAGATTTTGACATGATAGATAGATAGACAGATAGATTTTGACATGATAGATAGATAGATAGATAGATAGATAGATAGATAGATAGATAGATAGATAGATAGATAGATATAGATAGATAGATAGATAGGACAGATTTTGACATGATAGATAGATAGATAGATAGATAGAGACAGATTTTGACATGATAGATAGATAGATAGACAGATTTTGACATCATAGATAGATAGACAGATAGATAGACAGATTTTGACATGATAGATAGACAGATTTTGACATGATAGATAGACAGATAGATAGACAGACAGATTTTGACATGATAGATAGACAGATAGATAGACAGATTTTGACATGATAGATAGATAGACAGATAGATTTTGACATGATAGATAGATAGATAGATAGATAGAAAGATAGATAGATAGATAGATAGATAGATAGATAGATAGATAGATAGATAGATAGGACAGATTTTGACATGATAGATAGATAGATAGATAGATAGATAGATAGATAGATAGAATTACAGACAGATAGGCAGATACACAAAGCAATAGAAAGACAGACAGATGACAGATGGATAGACAGATAGATAATTATTATGAAAAAAAAATATTTCCAGTGAGGTGACAGTACAGAAAAAAAAAAAAAAAATCTGGCATCCTCCATTTCAGCCCCCTGCAGCGATACGTTAATGGGTTAATTTACGAAGATATAACAAAAACGTTTCATCTCGTTCCTCTCATTTACATTTCAGAATTACTTTTTATGATACACAATACAGTCAGACATGCTGCTTTACTGCCAGAATGCTGTGAAACATAATTAACTTCATTTGAAGACTGACAGTTTTCCCAAACAGCTCTGGGCAGGATTACGGCTCTCCGATGGCAGATTTACAGGCAGCTGGTTTAATGGATTAGCTCTCCAGCAGTTATACACTGCCATCACATTCCAGCTATAAATAAGATCAAGGTGTTCCCAGCTCAGAGTTCATTTTCCAAAACGGAAATTTATGGAGTTGTAACATTCGTAAACATGATTCAAAGCACCCAGACGAGGTAATGCTCGTGAACAACAGCACCTTCACCTCGGATTGACTGGTGCTATAGCATGATGTTGTATGATGGAACGCCAAGCAAACAGAAAGGAACTTGAGCAGAGATCATTTCAATGATTCTTAGAATGACGAATGACAATTATGAGTTTGAAAACAAGCCATTTTGATGCTTGAAAGCTCGCTTGAAAACAGATTCAGTTTTTAAGTTTCAATATTTCATATATTATGTTCTTGCATTACAATGCTGTTCTGGTAGGCAGAATTTGTTGTTAGGTTATATATTAAGTATATACTATACACACTGATCATGCATAACATTATGACCAGTGAAGTGAATAACACAGATTATCTCTTCATCACGACACCTGTTAGTGGGTGGGATATATTAGGCAGCAAGTGAACATTTTGTCCTCAAAGTTGATGTGTTAGAAGCAGGAAAAATGGGCAAGCGTAAGGATTTGAGCGAGTTTGACAAGGGCCAAATTGTGATGGCTAGACGACTGGATCAGAGCATCTCCAAAACTGCAGCTCTTGTGGGGTGTTCCCGGTCTGCAGTGGTCAGCATCTATCAAAAGTGCTCCAAGGAAGGAACAGTGGTGAACCGGCGACAGGGTCATGGCTACTGTAGCTCAAATTGCTCTGGAAGTTAATGCTGGTTCTGATAGAAAGTTGTCAGAATACACAGTGCATCGCGGTTTATTGTGTATGGGGCTGCATAGCCGCAGACCAGTCAGGGTGCCCATGCTGACCCCTGTACACCGGCAAAAGCACCACGCCGGGTGTGTGTGCGTTGCCTACCTGGGGAACACATGGCACCAGGATGCACTATGGGAAGAAGGCAAGCCGGCGGAGGCAGTGTGATGCTTTGTGCAATGTTCTGCTGGGAAACCTTGGATCCTGCCATCCATGTGGATCTTACTTTGACACGTACCACCTAAGCATTGTTGCAGACCATGTACACCCTTTCATGGTAACGGTATTCCCTGGTGGCTGTGGCTCTTTCAGCAGATAATGCGCCGCCACAAAGCTGACTTGGCCTCCAAATTCCCCAGATCTCAATCCAGTCGAGCATCTGTGGGATGTGCTGAACAAACAAGCACGATCCATGGAGGCCACACCTCAAAACTTACAGGACTTAAAGGATCTGCTGCTAGCATCTTGGTGCCAGATACCACAGCGCACCTTCAGGGGTCTAGTGGAGTCCATGCCTTGACAGTTATGTGACGGTAATGTTATGCCTGATCAGTGTATATACACTCACCTAAGGGATTATTAGGAACACCATACTAATACTGTGTTTGACCCCCTTTCACCTTCAGAACTGCCTTAATTCTACGTGGCATTGATTCAACAAGGTGCTGAAAGCATTCTTTAGAAATGTGGGCCCATATTGATAGGATAGCATCTTGCAGTTGATGGAGATTTGTGGGATGCACATCCAGGGCACGAAGCTCCCGTTCCACCACATCCCAAAGATGCTCTATTGGGTTGAGATCTGGTGACTGTGGGGGCCATTTTAGTACAGTGAACTCATTGTCATGTTCAAGAAACCAATTTGAAATGATTCAAGCTTTGTGACATGGTGCATTATCCTGCTGGAAGTAGCCATCAGAGGATGGGTACATGGTGGTCATAAAGGGATGGACATGGTCAGAAACAATGCTCAGGTAGGCCGTGGCATTTAAACGATTGCCAATTGGCACTAAGGGGCCTAAAGTGTGCCAAGAAAACATCCCCCACACCATTACACCACCACCACCAGCCTGCACAGTGGTAACAAGGCAGATTTACAGGCAGCTGGTTTCACGAGTTCACACTTACAAATAAGTCAGATAGAAAGAATGGTATGCGTATTTGGCGTGCTGTCCGAGGAGAGGGCTCCGAGCTCGGTATTTGGCCCGAACCCAGAGTACTCCCCCCGTATGTCTGGTTTAGGAAGTAACCAGGTGAGTGTGAGGAAGATGGGGTGGTGGAGGGATGCTGCAAAACTTGTCGAGAAACATTGGTGAGTTGACTGGGTATTTATATTATCCTCCACTTGTGCTGATTGGGTAGACATGTTGATTACTTATTGCTGACAGCTGGTTGGAATGACATGATGATTAGATAGATCATTTGAACGTGCTCCTCCCGAACTTTGTTACTGAAACATCATTTCACGAGTTCACACTTACAAATAAGTCAGATAGAAAGAATGGTATGCGTATTTGGCGTGCTGTCCGAGGAGAGGGCTCCGAGCTCGGTATTTGGCCCGAACCCAGAGTACTCCCCCAAAAATTGCAACTAACATGGGACAGCAGCCGGTAAATGATGTTGATACCCCCCAAAAGTTGCAGAGCATGAAACTGATGCTGTGCCAATCGAAGGCGAGGGTAAGTCACTGGATCGGGAGGTCTTGTCATCGTCTGAGGTTTTGATGGTCGTGGTATCAGAAAGTGAACCTCGTTGGTAGTCAGCTGGGGATGGAGATAGCACTGCTGCGGCAGTGGCAACGAACTCCTTCCTTTCCAACTTGTTTTCAAACTGTCTAAAAAGCTGGTTGTATGGAAAATTTAGCTCCTGCCAGAGCAAAAGAGATGACTCTTCTGTGGCAGTGGAGCGAGTTTGAATGGAGTAACCGAACTCCTGCGGGAGCGGATTTGACGACACTGCTGCGGCAGTGGAGACAAGTCATTTTTCAACTTGCTTTCCAACAATCAAATGAGCCAGTTGTTTGGAGAATTTGAGCTCCAGCCAGAGCGGAAGAGATGACTCTTCTGAGGCAGTGGAGCGAGTTTGGATGGAATAACGGAGCTCCTGCGGGAGCGGATTTGACGACACTGCTGCGGCAGTGGAGCGAGTTTGGATGGAATAACGGAGCTCCTGCGGGAGCGGATTTGACGACACTGCTGCGGCAGTGGAGACGAGCCGTTTCAAAACTTGCTTTCCAACTATCCAGTTGTACTGGGAATCGGGCTCTTGCGGGAGCGGAAAAGATGACGCTGCTGTGGCAGTGGAGCGAGTTTGGAATGGAGTAACAGAGCTCCTGCGGGAGCGGAGTTGATGACACTGCTGCGGCAGTGGAGCGAATTTGGAATGGAGTAACGGAGCTCCTGCGGGAGCGGAGTTGATGACACTGCTGCGGCAGTGGAGCGAGTTTGGAATGGAGTAACGGAGCTCCTGCGGGAGCGGAGTTGATGACACTGCTGCGGCAGTGGAGACGAGCTGTTTCAAAGTTGCTTTCCAACTATCCAGTGAGCCAGTTGTACGGGGAATCGGGCTCCTGCGGGAGCGGAAAAGATGACACTGTTGCGGCAGTGGAGACCTTTTGGGCAGAGAACTGGGCTTTGTTAGAATGAAAGAGATGACACTGCTTTGGCAATAAACCGGTTGGATGGAGAAACTGAGCTTCTGTTGGAGCGAAATTGATAACACTGCTGCGGCAGTGACCGAAAGAGGCGGCTCCAGCGGGAGCGACTGGGGAGATGCTGCCCGGGGCAGTGAATGTATGATCGTTTCCCTTATTGGATTGATGATGTTGAAATGAAGCAGATGCGGAGATCCTGTAGGTTTGGGTGTATGGAAACAGATTAGCTGATTAGAGTCAGTTGGGCTTCTTTGATGTGGAAGCGATTAGAACGAATGTAGCTCTTGAAAGCTTCTGACGACCAGCGACCGAGTGCTTGGATCTGATGCTGGGAGAGGCCTTTTTTAGCGGCTGTGGTTGCTGCACCTATGCGGAACGAATGGCTAGAAAAGTGGTCTGCTGGAATGCCGGATTGAATCAGTATGGACTTGAGGTGTTTTTGGAACCAAAAACGTGTGACAGGGCGGTTGGAATCGTCTGTGAAGAGTGGGTCAGAAGGGAATTTAGTCTGCAAGCTTCTGAAATGTAGGTAAGCTAAAAGGGATTGGTACGGCTGGATTGGTGATGGGAGGTTGAAAATGTAAATGAAATGGCCTTTTTTCATTTGATCCGTCTTACTTTGTTTGATGAAATAAGACATGGTTTCGTCATCTAGCGCTGATAGATCTGAAATTGTAGGATGGACCTTTGGGTTGAAGGTGGACGTGATGGTGAGTTCTGAGCTTCTGAGAAAACCGAAGAAGGCCAAAATGAACATTGCATCCAGGGTGCGGGAGGTATTGGTGGAGTGGTAGCCTCGGCGGAGGGTGGAGATACATTTAGTGAGTATATCTAGAGTTATTGGTTGTCTGGCGTCTGGGTGGGTGGGCTGGGTTTTTTGGATGCCTTTGATGAGCATGGATGTTTGTGAATTGGCTATTTCTGAAGAGGGCAGACCAAAAATGAGTTTGTGAAAAAATTGAATTCCGCTTAGATAACCCTTGATGGAGCTGGCTTGGAGGTTCTTAATACTGTTGAGATGAGATATGAATGAAGTGATGGTAAGCAAAGAAAAATCAGGGAAATTCAGGTTGTATGTGGAGTGGAAAGACTTGAAACACTTCCATGCAGTTAGGTAAGATTGGAGGGTTCTGGGGGAAACGGCTTGAAGAATGGAATTCAGAGAGGCGTCAAGGAGGGGTTTCAATGGGTGGTTTATGGGAACATCAGCTCTGAATAGTGAGGTACTGGGGTTGGGAATGGGTCCGCCTCTGGTGCCAACAGCCTGAATTTCTGGAAAGCAAAACGAGAGAGAGAGTCAGCTATTTGATTTTTGGACCCAGGAATATGTTTTGCAATTATGATGAACTGGTCACAGGCTGAAATCCAAATGAGGCGTCTCAGGAGAGGCATTAGTGCGGGGGAATGTGAACGTCCTTTGTTAATGCAATGCACGGTTGCTTCGTTGTCACAGTGCACTATAATGCTGTTCGTGGACCATTCTTTACCCCACAGGAAGGCTGCTACGACTAAAGGATACAACTCGAACAGTGCTGAGGATGTTAGTGACTGTGGTGAGTCTGACAGCTGGGTGGGCCATGTGGATGCGAACCAACGGCCTTGGTAAAATCCCCCAAAACCAATGGAGGGAGCTGCGTCGGTAAACAGTTGAATATCCACAGGGAGAGAAACCAGATTATTATAGAAAAAAGACAGCCCATTCCATTGTTTAAGGAAAGTTATCCATAAACTGAGCTCGTTGCAGCACAAACTAGTTAGGGAGATTTGGTCCTCTAGCGCGTGAACTGAAGATGCGAGGGAGAGGAGATGTGAGATGAAAGGGCGGCCTTGCGGAATGATGCGCATCGCAAAGTTTAAGTGGCCGAGCAGGGATAGTAGCTCACGTTTGGAACAGTTTGGACTGTCTAGGAGGGTGGATGCGACCAGAATTATCCTGTCGATTTTTTCCTTGGGAAGTGAGGCCTGGAAGTTAACTGTATCCAAGTTAATGCCCAAAAATTCGATGGACGTGGCTGGGCCCATGGTTTTGTCTTGGGCGATTGGAATCCCGAGCTCAGCGAAGACCTTTTGGACTGTGAGAAGATGTGCAGCCGGGATGGAGCCTGGTGGTGAGATGATTAGGAAATCATCTAGCAAGTGAATTATGTAGGGAATTGAGTAGTTGTTGGAAAGAATCCAACAGATAGCTTCTGATAGCATGTCAAAAATCTTGGGGCTACTTTTGCAGCCAAAAGTTAAACGTACAGAAAAGTAAAATTTTCCGTGCCAGCGTACGCCGAATAAATGCCATGAATCTGGGTGGATTGGCATCACTTTAAATGCGGAAGTGATGTCGACTTTGGCGAGCCAAGCGCCGCGACCCGCATCTTGAATCAAGGTTATAGCTTGATCGATGTTGTGGTAATTGAGAGAGAATTCTTCAAGCGAGATTAGGCTGTTTATGCTTGGAAACGGAGAGTTGTGAGGGGCTGAGAGGTCGATAATTAAGCGTTTTTTGCCTGAAAACTTCCTGGTGGCCACTCCGATAGGGCTGATGCGGAAACACTCGAAAGGGGGAGTGTTAAAGGGTCCGATCATGAAGCCTGATTCGATTTCTTTATTGATTAGAATATCAACTGTATCAGGCTCAGCGAGAGCGGACTGGAGATTGTCACATATGATACTTTGAGTTGGGAGGCTTTCCACGCCGGGTTTGAAACCGTGCTCGAGACCAGACAGTAAATAGTCAGTAAAGTTAGTGTTAGGGTGGTGAGACAATTCAGTAGACAAACGGGAAATATTCACGGGAGTCGACAGGTAATTTTTTGAATCTTTATTTACGGCTCTTTTTACAGGGCATATTGTGCGGGCATGAGCGCCGCCACAATAGCTGCAAATGTGCATGAAACGACAACGTTGTCGTGAGCATCGTCCCGAGTTGAAGTTGTTGCAAACTTGACTGCTGGATGAATAGGTGTTTCTTCTTTTGGAATCAATGGAAGAGTCGTTGAAATTGATGTTTGCTGGCCGCGGGACATAACTGGTAGATTTTACTTGTGGTGAATCCGTGCTGGGGGAATTTGAAGGGTTAATCAAAGGACAAGCTGTGGTGGAGTGAGAAACAGATCTGCAAACCGCGCAGGAAATGTTACGGCAGCCTAGGAACACTCTGTTGTGTAATTCTGTGTCTAAAGCGCCCCAGTAAGGACACTGGTTCCACTGAGCTACACGGACGGCGCATTTTGCTGAGAACAGCTTATGATAAGTATAAAAATGGGTCCCTCCATACGATAACGCAAGCTCTGCAATTATCGCGAGATAATCGTTTAATTCTCGTCTCCTGTGGGGGAGTGCAGCGCAAATTATTTCGCTGAAACGGCTGAAAGCAATAGCAAATTCAGAGAACGAAAGAATGCGGGATGAATTATGTGCTGGGTTTTTGAGAGTGACTGCAAAATCACCACAGTCGATTTGACGATCTGAAACTGAGGGAGGGAGTAAAGAAAGAAGGGAAGATAAATCGATATCCGCACCTGTGAGGATCTGTGCTCTGATGTTGCTGGCAACAGGGGGAGGTTCCAAGGCTGTAGCATTCGGCGGGATGGGCATTGGTGTCGCAGAAAATAAGGTAAAAGGAGAACGAGTTTGGGGAAAAGTGTTAGGAGGAAGGAAAGCTGGAGCTGAGGCCGCTTGCGGAGGCAACCTCTCGCTTAGGTCGGCCCCCGGCAGAGGAGGAACGGGAAAAGTGGGAAAAGAGCCAAGTTGGGGAGGAAAAAAAGGCAACTGGGCCTGCGCCGCTAGCGGAGGCAGCCTCGCGCTAGATTTTGATGGTGGGGCTGCAGGCCAAGGACAAGGGAAAGGGTTAGCCAAAGTGGCAGAAAAAGGCTGTGATAGCGGAGCCTGCGCTGCTGGCGGAAGCATACTCACGCTGAAAGGACAGCCTGGGGAAAAGGAAGCTGGCATTGTGGGCTGTGGTGCAACGCTGGAAAAAGCTGCGGCCTGTAGCTCGGCGGAGCAGAGAGACGAGTTGGGCTGGGTGGCGTCGGCGGCAGCGGTGGCAGTGGCGGCGGGATCTGGGGCGCGGCCCAGGCTAGCTGAAGGCCTGCTGCAGCGGACTGGCGCTCGAGGAAGGACCGGTCCTGCGAGGGACGGAGAGGGTGTTTTATGAGAGCGTGAGTTTGGAGCCTTGTGATTTCTTGACCTGTTGGCGGTTCTGGAAAGTGGAGTGGATTTTGGAGATGGAGAAGCTGCTTGGAGAGACACGTAAAGGTTGTATAGTTGAGATTTATTCATTCTTCTAGAAAAATGCACGTCAGCGCTGATTAGCGCTTGCCTTAAACCCAACACGGTCCATTTTTCTATTGCTGGAATCGTAGGTTGTGCTGAAGTGTAGGAGGAAGCTGGAGATGATGGATGTCTTGATGGTGGAGGCGATGGCACGCCTCTGCGTCTCGGGGTACGGGAGGCGGCGCGGCTGGGCCGACGGCCGCGTTGTGTTGCTGGAGGTTCGGGTGCTGTGTCCTGTTGAGTCGGGGTGCTCCTTGCATCGGTGGGATGCTGTAGGGGATCCTGGGCAACAAGAGAATCGTCATCGGACGGATAAAGTTCTATCTCAGACATTGTAACGGATGGTAAGGACCAACTGCTGCAAAACTTGTCGAGAAACATTGGTGAGTTGACTGGGTATTTATATTATCCTCCACTTGTGCTGATTGGGTAGACATGTTGATTACTTATTGCTGACAGCTGGTTGGAATGACATGATGATTAGATAGATCATTTGAACGTGCTCCTCCCGAACTTTGTTACTGAAACATCATTTAATGGATTAACTCTCCAGCAGTTATACACTGCCATCACATTCCAGCTATAAATAAGATCAAGGTGTTCCCAGCTCAGAGTTCATTTTCCAAAACGGAAATTTATGGAGTTGATGGATGATGGCATGATGGATCCATGTTCTCATTCTGTTTACGCCAAATTCTGACTCTACCATCTGAATGTCTCAACAGAAATTGCTCTGGAAATTTTTCTAGTCTTCAACTGTCCAATTTTGGTGAGCTTATGCAAATTGTAGTCTCTTTTTCCTATTTGTAGTGGAGATGAGTGGTACCCGGTGGGGTCTTCTGCTGTTGTAGCTCATCCGCCTCAAGGTTGTGCGTGTTGTGGCTTCACAAATGCTTTGCTGCATACCTCGGTTGTAACGAGTGGTTATTTCAGTCAAAGTTGCTCTTCTATCAGCTTGAATCAGTCGGCCCATTCTCCTCTGACCTCTAGCATCAACAAGGCATTTTCTCCCACAGGACTGCCGCATACTGGATGTTTTTCCCTTTTCACACCATTCTTTGTAAACCCTAGAAATGGTTGTGCGTGAAAATCCCAGTAACTGAGCAGATTGTGAAATACTCAGACCGGCCCGTCTGGCACCAACAACCATGCCACGTTCAAAATTACTTAAATCACCTTTCTTTCCCATTCTGACATTCAGTTTGGAGTTCATGAGATTGTCTTGACCAGGACCACACCCCTAAAAGCATTGAAGCAACTGCCATGTGATTGGTTGATTAGATAATTGCATTAAGGAGAAATTGAACAGGTGTTTCTAATAATCCTTTAGTTGAGTGTATATATTTAAACACATAAATACATATCTACCCATCTATATCTATATCAAACACACATAAAATATTAAAGACATATGACAAAGACATATGCTGTTTATAAAATAAAATAACCTTTGAAGGTATTTCTAAGGATTTGATGAGGTAGAAAGACCTGTACAGTGCAGTCAGTCAAAAGAGGATTGAAATCCACCTGCAAAGATGAAATCACGACATACTGCAAGTCCTCTGAAACATTCCCGGAGGAAGATACTACCTCTGAAACCGGCATCCGCCTAAAGATGAAAAAGAATCCATGATTGCATTGAGATTATTAGTGAATAAATCAGTAAGCCATGATTTAACTCCATGGATCGTGGGTAAAAACATAAACAGCATGCCATAATCAGATGAAGGCAAAGTTAACACTGGAGAAATTCCATTGAACATGTCCAGGTGAAAAAAGCAAACGCCGAAAATCGAAACTTATGATATCAACTCAATAGCTCTTTTCACAGAATTCGTATATTGGATCTTTATCTCCAGGGGTCAGACACTTACAGTCACACTTATATATTTATATAAAAAAGCAATAATCCTTTTGAGGCTTGAGCACCACGTTGCCTCTTATTTCAATTAGAGACAAATCGATCTTCAGCCTGATGTGTGAGCTGGACCTTACACAGAGAGTGGGTGGATAGAGGAGGAGGCAAGAACGGAGAGATGTCAACACAAAATACTACCGTTTCTTCAGCTTACAATGCTGGAATGTTGCATTATTGTCAAGTATCTGATGAGAAGTCTGAATATTGGAAAAAGCTTCTAAAACACTGAGGATAAACTGCAATTGGAATGTCAATGGATGAGATAAAATTGGATACAAAAACGATTACATTTGTTCATTCATTCTCATTCACAAGATTGCGTTTCATCTGAAAACAAGATGGACAAAATGGCTGACTTTTCTGAGCAGTATCGAGCGAGACCAAGACCATTGATGACCAATAATGTGTTCCTTCACATGATATTCTTAACCATTAAATTAGAATTCCTCCCACCAAAGTATTGCTGACAGAAAGGAAAGAGTAGAATGTATTTGCATATACGTGCGTCTGTTAATGCAAACAAGATCCATCATTAATGATTATCATAAAAAGGGGAAGGCAGTTGATCTAGTTTCAGTTAACCCCGACGGGTCTGCACAGTTTTGGGGCCCTTTAGAAGTTTTGACATGCTCTAACATTTGTGCTTTTTTCAGTTTCTTATAAACATATTAATGGCAAAAGTGTCATTACACTAGCCTAGAAATCTAGACGCACTCTAGCGGTAGCAAATGTAATTTGCAGCCAGGGTCATCTAGCAACTCTCCGTTGGCTTGCGAGCTGGCAAAACCAAACTCTCGTCAGGCCAATCACATCGTGTATAGAGTCGGTGGGCGGGCTTAACATAATGACGGCAGAGTTGCGGCGGTTCCACATGCTACTCGTAAACAAAGAAGCTGGCGAACATCGGTCTTTCAAATCGGCTTTGGCCGCGACTCTGAGTTAAGCTTTTCTTTGAGAAAAGAACAAAGAACGGCATTGAAGTCCTTCTTAAGAAAGGAAGATGTGTTCTGAGTTTTGCCGATCGGATACGGCGAAAGTTTAATCTATCAACAAGCTCCGCTTCACCTCTGGTTGGTTGTAGCGCTATCCTATTGCCCAACATCTTGATGTGGGTCTGGCTTGTCAGGCTATCATTACACTGTATTCAGCACAAACTGGGCTACCATAATATGAGCAACATGTATGTACATGCTCTATTTTTGAGAGAATAACTCTTTGTGCGTGGTTTTTGAAAAAACTAAAAAATGAAACACTCAAATAAAGCCACAAAACACAATAGATCAAGGCCGTAACCATGTCTTGAACATGGGGGGACCAATTCTTTTTACATTTTTTATAAAGCATAAAGAAACAGAACCGTGAACGAAATTCTAGGTCTAATTATAGTTGGGAAATAATCCTTTTGGGACTATTAGCAAACAATATTTGCATCAAATATATTATTAGTCCCGAGATTCTTGGCATTAGTGAATAAATACATAGATTTGCTAATGACAGTGAATGCCCCAGTGGTCTGGTGGTAGAATTTTTGCACACCGTGTCAAAGGTTCCGGGTTCTAATCCGCTCTCATACGTTTTTTTTTCTTCTTCATTAAAATCAAAGATGTTCATCGATGGTTGTATACTAAGAGCAGGGACACGTTTGTGTGCATTATGTTTTGTGATTTCACCGGAAAGAATAGTCTCTCTCCGCAAAGGCATTATGTGATAGATTGACGTGCTCGTCTGTGTGATGACTGCACGAGCCAAAAGAGAACGTAAACCCCGCCTACTTTGATTTGATTGGCCATCTCAATCATTTTAAAGAGGAAGAATTGTGTGCACATCCAATGAAACTTTTACAGGTGCCAGATTCAATAAAGAATAAATCATAGTTAACAAAAATCTGCACACTGTTAATACTGCTCCCAAAGATTTATAAAAACATGCAACTTTCAACCCAAAAGGGTCTTCGTCCCCTTTTGAAGACCCTTTTGGGTTGAAACGTTGCATGTTTTAATGAATCTTTGGGAGCAGTATTAACAGTGTGCAGATTTTTGTTTACTTTGATTCATCTCAATCATTTTGACATTGACGAGCGCTGTTAGACCACTGAGACAAACCAGACTAATATGTAACTTTTAAACCTTTT
>CM042252.1:45534961-45707461 GCA_023566225.1 Romanogobio albipinnatus | reverse complement strand
TTTAAGCCACACTTAATGATGTATTTGCATTAGACAACACAATATCAAACCAAGTGAAATTTATTATAAATAAATGTAAAGCCATTCCTGAATTTTCTATGAATTTTCACAGTCCTTTTATAGGCATCATAAATGCAATACAATAATTGGCCTATATATGATATACACTCTCAGAAATAAAGGAACAAAAGCTACCGCCCCATCTTTTCAAAAGGTACACTTTTGTTCCTTTAAGGTACTAATATGTACATTTAAAGGTACCAATATGCACCATTTAGGTACAAAAGTGTACCCTTTGAAAAGGTAACACCCCAGTGACAGCTTTTATACCTTTTTTTCTGAGATTGTATATTAAATATTAGGCTACTAAGGGAAACCATAAATATGCAAACACTTTTAATTAATCCAATTTCTATAAAATGCTTAAATCATAATTTGTATCTTCAAGTACACAACGTCATGTGATACACCAGGTACACTGATTTAAGTTTACAAGCTTTAAATACCACAATATGCTGTTAAATGTGTTTGATTCACTAAATAGAATGTGCTCAAAAGTTCAGGAATCGGACTGCTCTGGTCGAGTTGTAAGTTTTTGATTCACTAAAAAGAACTGGTTCATAAAAGTCAATAGTTCAGGAATCGGACTACACCAAACAGGTTGCATGTTTTTGATTCACTAAAAAGAACTGGTTCATAAGAGTCAATAGTTTGGGAATTAGCCTACACCAGACAGATTGTGTGTTTTTGATTCACTAAAAAGAATTGGTTCTTAAGAGTCAATAGTTCAGGAATCAGACTACATCGAACAGGTTGTGTGTTTTTGATTCACTGAAAAGAGCTGGTTCATAACATTAGAGTGAATAGTTCGGGATACAGACAACATCGGACAGGTCATATGTTTTTAATTCACTAAAAAAACTGGCTCATAACAGTCAATTGTTTGGGAATCAGACTACACCGAACAGGTCATATGTTTTTGATTCACTAAAAAGAACTGGTTCTTAATAGTCAATAGTTCAGGAATCTGACTACACCGAACAGGTTGTGTGTTTTTGATTCACTGAAAAGAACTGGTTCTTAAGAGTCAATAGTTCAGGACTCAGACTACATCGAACAGGTTGTGTGTTTTTGATTCACTGAAAAGAGCTGGTTCATAACATAAGAGTGAATAGTTCGGGATACAGACAACATCGGACAGGTCATATGTTTTTGATTCACTAAAAAGAACTGGTTCTTAAGAGTCAATAGTTCAGGAATCAGACTACATCGAACAGGTTGTGGGTTTTTGATTCACTAAAAAGAACTGGTTCTTAAGAGTCAATAGTTCAGGAATCAGACTAAACCGAACAGGTTGTGGGTTTTTGATTCACTGAAAAGAGCTGGTTCATAACATAAGAGTGAATAGTTCGGGATACAGACAACATCGGACAGGTCATATGTTTTTGATTCACTAAAAAGAACTGGTTCATAAAAGTCAATAGTTCAGGAATCAGACTACACCGAACAGGTTGTTTAATTTCGATTTACTAAAAAGAGCTGGTTCTTAAGAGTCAATAGTTCAGGAATCAGACTACATCGAACAGGTTGTGGGTTTTTGATTCACTAAAAAGTATGCAACCGTATATCTAATGCAATATACATTCAGACATTTTAAAGTTTATCTTAAGTGTCCAAATACTTTGTAGGGTCCCTGTATTTTCCATGACCACTGTCCTGTGAGAATTGGCAACAATTAGTATCAAACCTTCCATATTTTTTTAACCAATAATAAGGCAGAAACTATCGGTCTTCCCATGAGACCCATTGTCTTGACACATACATCATGTAATTAGATACCAGACATTGAAGATGGGACATAAATCCCCCAATCAAAAGTCATAATACTATCACAACCACTTTTCCCTAACAACTGTATATCAACCGATTATTTTGTATTATAAAAATGCCTGAATGGAAAACTATAACAAAAAAAATACATATTTAAAGTCTGTTGAGCAGAAAAGACACATCATACAGTAGAAACTATACAATGCACAAATGAGTGAAAATAAAAGGACGTGAGGTCTTTAAAGAGTCCCACTCTGAGATTTATTTTTACACTTTCTCAGTTATCCCGCTTCATTGATGTGCTCCAGATTCATATTCTGTTTCCTTGAAGAATGCTTGCATTGTTCAATGGCGAATACCTTCCTTGCTGCACTAATATAGTGCAAAATAACGCCTGGAATCAGAGTGGGACTTCCAGGAAAATTATTTGTCTTGTTTTCACCTTCCATAGAAAGGCTGCATCTTCTGTGAGCAAATGTTGTCCATGGTGTAAGTGAAATCTGAAGTTCACAAGTGTTCTCTCTACTGTGTGTTTTGGCATTGTCTATTCAATAATACCTCCAAAAACATGAATCCTCTCAGCTGGGAAGCACAAGTTGGAAGAAAGATGTTCCGATAAGGTCCTACAGAGAAGTCCGACCAGTCGTAGAAGACCACTAGCTTGACCGCAGTTGCATAATTGACAAATGCTTGTAAGGAACTGAATATAAACAAAGGCATGATCTCACAGCATATGGAGATGTACTGTATGTAAAGGCTCTTCCAGAACAAGAACGGGAAGTAAAAACAAAGTATGAAGGTTTTTTTTTTTTTTTTGCGGCTCTCTGATGTTTCATCTTCAAAGTCGGATTCAAGCAATGAGGGTCCAGTATTTGTGATGGTTAGGCATTTCTCATTTGGAGGAGTATTCAGGCGAATCTCATTCTCAATAACATGACTAGGTCATACTTTACGTCAAAAACAAACGGCAATAAAAAGAAGAAATATTTTTCATAAACAAAAAATGAAGCCTTATTTTAGGACTATTTAATTGACACTATCAGAAGAAGCTGAATAATGACAGTAGAGCTGCTTTACAGCAGAACTGGACTTGTTTCATAATGAATAGACAGTTATTAAACTAAACTGAGTCAACACTGAACTGAATTATGCTGGGTAAAGACACTATAATATCATATAAAGCGTTATCAAATTAAAGGTGACTTGACATGACCATAAAGACTGTTTGTATTTTGACAATTTACCCCAAATTCTTATTACTGTAATGTAAAAACTCTTTTACTATATTTTTTAAACTCTATTTGAACGAATAAGTATGAATACATCATGGTAATATTAGTTATATTGCCTTTAATTTGTGCTGATTTAAATGAAAAGAAAGATATTTTTAAATTAGAATCACTAATGGCAATACTGAGAATGACAAAAACACTTAAATCGTCCAGATGCATTACAGTAAAAGAAGAATTTATGAATTAATGTGCTTCATTGTCATGAATAATGCAATAATCAAATTTTCATGATGTACAACATTTGAAAGGTGCTAAAACAGCCTTCGTTTCTTTTAATCAAATGTATAATACTTTTGTTTTGTTTTTTTCTTTTAATTTTCAGGTATAACCTGGACATGTTTTAATGAGATTCACCCATTTTCACAATGTTGATGATGTTTTCATGACGTTAGTTCTCCAAGAAAGGCTACATGTCTGCATCGCCGTCGTACGCCAGGGTCAGGGGTTTCAGTCGGTTATTGTTTTGTCTTCGCTGAGGTTTCTTTGGCTTTTTGCTGAGGACAAAAGAATCAAAATTCTAGAATACCAATATGCCTGGTTTAAAAATTACTTTACTGCCATTCAACAAAAAAATGGCACCTCTGTTGACAGCAATTTACTAAAAACTAAAAATAAATCCAGCAGCCATAAAACTAATATTTTAGCAATCACTATGCTAGGTTATTACTACGTTTAGGAACTGTAATTTAGGCAGTTCACTGCTGCATTTAAATGTGGTTACAGGAACATTGCCTGTGTGTACTTTATCTTATGCGAAAACACATGATATATTATATAAATACAGTATATATTATATATGCATATGCATTTAATGGCATATGACACAAAAAGAAATCACAAAATGTTTAAAATAAAATATGATTGATGAAGAAAAATCATGATGATGAGGGATGACTTATGATGAAATATAATAGGTGCAAAATGATGTGTAAAGCAGGATAAAGCTGTTTGATTAAATTCATTAAAGACCATATTGGCCTAATTTGTTTTCAGCATTATTGCAACATATGATCATAAAAAAGTCACTGTTCCAAAACCGTCTCAGGTTACGTATGTAACCATGGTTCCCTGAGAGGGAACGAGACGCTGCGTCAAGCGTTGCGGGAACGCCTCTGCGTGATTGCGTCATGAAGCACTCGTAAAATCAGTCCAATGGCGTGACGGGACGTCATAGGCGGGTGACGTCATTGACCAGGAAACTATAAAGCACCCCTGAACCAAACAGTGTCAGCTTCTGAAAAAGTCGGTCACAGGCGTGCCGGGAGTATGGCAAAGCGACGCAGCGTCTCGTTCCCTCTCAGGGAACCATGGTTACACACGTAACCTGAGACGTTCCCTTTCAAGGGAACTCGCGCTGCGGGAACTCAATACCCACGCCGCCATAACTCTCAAGTGCCTGTATATGTGACGTCGTAGCGCACATTAAGCTACAAGCACCCGAGAACCTGGAGTAGAGGCAACATCTAGGTTATAGAACCTCACAAAAGTGTGCGGAGAGGACCACCCTGCCGCATCACACACCTCCTGAAGGGAGACTCCTGACAAAAGAGCCAAAGAAGCAGCCATACTCCGAGTAGAGTGGGCTCGGACCTTTAGTGGCGAAAGTTGGCCGGCCGACTCATATGCGAGTGAAATAGCCTCGACTATCCACTTGTTAGCGTCTGCTTAGATGCGGGTTTCCCTTTATTTGGAGACCCGAAACAGATGAACAACTGCTCAGATTTCCGCCACAGGGCAGCTCTGTGGACGTAAGCATCTAGTGCCCTCACTGGGCAGAGCAGATTCAATTTCTCCTGGTGTGAATTCTGAAAGGGAGGCGGAGAGAAGGCCTGCAGCATTATAGGACCTGCCACGTTCGTGGGAACTTTGGGGACATATCCTTCTTTTGGAAATAGAAAAGATTTCACCATACCTGGCGCAAACTTAAGACAGGAGGGAGCAAAAGATTATGCTTGCAAATCCCCTACTCTCTTAAGAGAGGAAATAGCCAAGAGGAACAGAGTTTTTAATGTGAGAAACTTCTCTGGCACCTCCTCAATAGGCTCAAAGGGGGCCAAAGCTAGACCTTCTAGCACCACGGCCAGATCCCAGGTCGGCACCCTTGAGCCGAAATCTAGCAGGCCTTAGCCTCAGAGTACCACGAAGGAAGCGAGTAACCCATGGGTGTTTCCCCACCGATGCACCATCCAGATGGACGTGATAGGTAGATATTGCCGTCACATATACTTTCAAGGTGGACGGGGATAACCCTTTAGAGAACTTTCCGAGCGTAGACCCCCCTGGCGATTTATATAGGAGACCACCGATGTATTGTCTGTGCGAACCAACACATGATGGCCCCTCAGGTCTGGGATAAAGTGCCTGAGTGCTTGGAACACGGCCATCAGCTCCAGCTGGTTTATGTGCCAGGAGAGCTGATGGTCGCTCCACAGACCCTGAGCCAAGCGACCACTCATGGTCGCCCCCCCCAGCTGGTGAGAGATGCATCCGTCGTTAGCGTTAAGCGACGACAAGGAGCTCCCAGCACCGGACCCTGGAACAAGAACCAAGGATCTTTCCACATAACTAAGACACGTAGGCATCGCCGCGTGACCTTGATCATGCGAAACGGATTTCCCCTCGGGGAGAATCCCTTGGTCTTGAGCCACCACTGTAGGGGTCTCATGTACATCAGGCCAAAAGGTAACACATTGGAAGCTGCTGCCATCAAACCCAACAGTCTCTGGAACTGCTTTACAGTGGGTGACTGGCCTAGCTTTATCCTGGTCACGGAGTCTAGGATCAATTTCACCCTGGCGGGCGCCAGGCGCAACCTCATGGTGTTCGTGTCCCAAACTACGCAGAGAAAAGTGGTACTCTGTTGTGGAGATAGCACACTTTTCTTTACGTTTAACCTCAACCCCAACGCCTTCATATGAGCGAGAACAGCATCTCGATGCTGAGCCGCTAGATGTTCCGACCCTGCTAGAATCAGCCAGTCGTCTATGTAGTTCAGAATGCGGATGCCCTGGAGTCTCAGAGGAGCCAAAGCTGCATCCATGCACTTTGTGATGGTGCGGGGTGATAACACTAGGCCGAATGGAAGAACCTGATATTGGAATGCTTCGCCCCCGAAAGCAAACCTGAGGAACTTCCTGTGTTGAGGAAGGATGGAGACATGGAAGTATGCGTCTTTTAGGTCTATTGTGACACACCAGTCCTCGGACCTGATCTGACACACAATCTGTTTTAGAGTGAGCATTTTGAACTTCAACTTCTTTACTGCCCGATTTAGTTGGCGCAGATCTAGAATAGGACGCAGTCCTCCATCCTTCTTTGGAACTATGAAGTACCGGCTGTAAAACCCTGACTCTCTGCTGTGGGGAGGAACCCTCTCTATAGCCTCTTTTCGCAGAAGAGTCTGTACATCTTGCTCCATTACCAGAGCCTGCTCGGAGTTTACCGGATACTACCCCGTTCAACTTGGGCGGGTGTGACCCGAACTGAATTTTGTACCCTTTTTCTATTGTACGCAGGACCCAATCTGAGATATTTGGCAGAAGTTTCCACTTTGCCAGAAAATCTACTAAGGGAACCAGCCTCTCGAGGCTGGCCTCTGGATTTTGTTGTGTGGGCAGCCCGGTGTCCTGAAACGGCGCGCCGGCAGGAAGCAACCGAACTGACCCACTTAAGACCCTCCTTGGGGGGAGCGAGCATCCCCGCGCCGCTACGTTTCCCGGCGGACGTGGAGATTTGCGCTCGCTGAGGACCACTGTGCCCTGAAGCACCAGAGGTGGCAGAACGGCCCCCTGATGGCACAGAGAGGAGACGGGTGCCTCGACACACCGCTTCCCCTCGGAGGGGACTGCCATCAGAAGCCTGACACCTTTGGTGGCAGGACTTCTTCGCCGAGGCCTTCCTAGAGATGATAACAGTCCTCAGATCTGCTCTACCTCGGGAAGACCTCGGCTGAGAGCGATGTCCTGGCTCCCAGTCTCTCTGTTGGGGAGCGCGGGTAGCAACACTCTCTCTTTGTTGCGCTCTGTAAGAGGAGGACACACTCGGCTGGGGCTGCTCCCGCCCAGCAGCCCCAGAGACATGAGACTTTCTGGGGAGGAACTTTTGAAACGCCGCTGCCTGCTTTTTTGCCTCTTGGAACCTCTAGACGACTGTGTTTACTGAGTCGCCGAAGAGGCCAGCAGGGGAAATAGGAGAGTCTAATAGGAACTTTTTATCCTTATCCTTGATATCAGATAAATTCAGCCATAAGTGTCTCTCCATGGCCACCAGGGCTGCCATAGAACGGCCGATGGATTTGGCCATCTTCTTGGTGGCCCGAAGAGACAAATCAGCAGCTCTCCTAATCTCAGCTATCGTTTCCCTCCCCACTTCTTCACATTCATCATCAATATCTTTCAGCAGGTCGGCTTGATAGGCTTGAAGTACCACCGTAGTGTGTAAACATGCGGCCGCCTGACCTGCTGCCGAGTATGCTCTACCCACTAAAGCTGCCGCTGTTCTAACTGGCTTAGTGGGCAGCTGCGGGGCTTTTAGCGACGATGCAGACTCAGGGGAGAGATAGCTCGCAAGCGTCTCTTCCACCCGAGGCATCGTCGCATAACCATGTTGTTTCAACCCCACAATGTCTGAATAAGCAGCTGTGGTGGGGTTGAATGGCCGAAATGATTTAATCCACCGAGGTGTTGAGGTCGGGAAAAAACGGCAAGCCCCGCTTTGGAGGTTGTGATCTAGATGGTAGGAAGCGCTCGTTTAATTTACAAGGCTGACGGGCTTCCTCCGTCTCGGCTGGCCAATCTATTTGCAACCTGGCAACAGCGCGAGTCACAACCTCCAAAAGCTCCTCTTGAGCGTGTGAATGAGGTGGCGAAACCTCATCAAAATAATCCAGGCTCACAACATCCAGTTCCTCAGAACTGGAATGCTGCTGCACCTGCGCTTCAGCGCGAGCAGAAGAAACCGCAGAGCGTGCTTCTAACTCGGGCAACTGAAGTGTCAGATCTAACGGGTAAGGGCAGAGATAGGGGATCACCCGTCTCTAACCCCGCCGTTAGATCCATCTGCGAACCCCAGGACGTAAGCCTTCGCTGTGCGTCAGCAGCACCCTGGGGAACGCGAGCCGAAGTACCCTCCTCAAAAAGCCCTCGGCGAGACAGGAGAGTTTTCATCTGTAGTTTTTCGCAATGCTCGCAGCCAGCTCCCTCGAGAGGCATTGGACTGATTTTACGAGTGCTTCATGACGCAATCACACAGAGGCGTAGTAAAGGTAAAGGGAACTAGTGAATTGCCCTAATAGGCATAACAGATGTGAGTCTGTTCCAAAAGATTGGAAACATTATTATGCTGCCGATTGGAATACCTAATCTGATACCGAATCTAGAGCCTTTCTGTTTGGTAAAGCCAGAGTTTCCTCCTAATCTCTAAATGTTTATCATCATAATCTCCTCCATATCGCTTTGAAATACAGCATTCTGTGCAGAATTTAAATGGGTCCGATATGTTTGTCTCCGCCGACTCACGCATATGATCCGCTCTGCGCTCTCGTGTCTCTAGTCAACGGCTCTGGTCTAGACCATGCGTGTGTGCTACGGCGGTGCGAGTGAAACTAACGTGAAACCAGACTTCATTCGCCTCAACTGAAAGCATTTTCACACTGTTTGAATCGTTTCCTATCACATGTATAGTGCACTATGTGCCATTCACAATGTAGAAAATAGTAAATGTGTGAACAGCTGACCGATTTCAGCCGCTGCTTTAGCATCTATTTATAATGTAGGGGGGTGGGACGCTTTAGATTCTAGAGAGCATTTGATTGGACAGAAGATGTGATGAGAAGCTGAAGTCCACGGTGATGTCATAAAAATCTGTGATCTATTTTAACGGAAGTGTGAGACTGTAAGTTTTGAATGCTTATATCTCCTAGATGCGAATTTTGTCATTGTTTTGGAACATACCAACTTATTCATAACCTTAAGGCTAACATAGTCATACTAAAAGCCAAAAAACTTCAGGGGTGATTTCAGGGGGCCTTTAATAGAATTAATCTAATTAAGTATACTGTTTTAGCCTTTATTTGATACATTAATTTCTAAAGCAAATTATCAACATGATCAAAACCTTGCTGAAAAACCTGTTGTACATAACCTACATGCCTTCTGTCATAAGATTGATGGTTTAGTTTTAGTATAACTGTAAAAACGTCTACCTTCAGGTCATGGTTCACGAGTCGATTTGCTGTGAAATCTTTACTGATTTTTAAAGTAAACATTAGGGGTGTAACAAAACATCGATATAGATCGATACATCGATCTAATATCTAACAATACGATGCAACATGTTAAAAATCGATACCTTTTATACTATGATACTTTTGCACAATGAAAGAATGTTAATAGGATATCTTCTTCTGTCCTACCTATAATATGCTGTTGAAATGTCTTTTAATTGTATAGTATTTATATACACATGGGCGTCGGAAGCAAAAAAAATGTGGGTGGGTCCTCAGAATTTTTTTTACTGGAGTAGATGCCAATAAGTACAAATATACCACTTTGCTTGCTAAGCGAATAGTTCTGAAAGACAAAATTACGGGAAACGCTGTGTCATTGAGAGCCACAGTAGTGTAGGGGTAAGACGTACGGCATCTAGTTTTGACACAATTCGACCCGTGGTTCGAATCCGCCTTTCGCCATGTTCAATCTTCTCCCTTTTCCCATCACATATCAGATCGGAAAGGCATTTATTTTAAATAAAAATGACAAAAATATTAGAAAAGTGGAAATAAAGCGTCTAACATGTGTTTAATAATAAGTGTTTATCAATTAGGGGTAGGTAAACAGACATGCTGAATGTTAAGAGACGATAAAAGTGAGTGGGTCCAATATCATTGATCGTAAAAAGTGGGTGGGTCTTGTCCCACCCACATACAATGGTTCCGACGCCCATGTATATACAATTCCCCCCCTCCCTTGTTTATCAGTTTTTTGACATTACAGCACAGAAGCCTAAAATACTTTCTTGACTGTTGTCAAGTCATAAGCTGTCATTAGATTACTGTGTGTTTCAAAATAAATGTTTATATTATAAATTTTGGTTGCAGTTGTGAGTTAATAAAATGTAACTGGTTGTGTAAAAAAGGAACATAATATGGAAATATTGATATACCTGGATCGAATCGTATCGCAGAACTTTTTGAGGTATCGGAAAATATCGTATCACTGGCTATGAGAATCGATATCGTATCGAATCACGATCAACCGTCCGATTTACACTCCTAGTAAACATAACTTTTATTGTTAGTATTATTTCAAGATAAACACGACGCATGGATAATCAAGTAAAACTTAAGTTGGTTAAGTTTTTTTTTTTTGTGAAACATTTTGTTAAATTGTGAGTATCAAAATTGATCCATCAGGCTTTCGAGGAAAGATTATTTGTTCATCTCTCAATAATCATTGTATTGCATTATATGTTTTAAAACTACAGAGCTTTATTCATAAAACTAAGCATTTCAATACCATCTTACCTAGACATTATTGGCAGATATACAGTGACGACTGAAACTTATATGCATTTTATGCAAGTAGTCTGTTACACTGTTATAAAGATCTCATTGATTACAAGCTATCAGAATTTCATCTTACTTTTTGGCCATATAAATATCAGCATTTGCACCATAAATTGCACAAATTGCTATATGAGCCATGAAAGCCTGATGTATCAAAAATTATACTCAACAAAAAACTAATTTTATTTTGTCGGGTGTGTTCACACTTCGATTCAGTTTTTCAGTTTGCTTGGTCCAGCCCCCCCAAAAAAACCCATGTAATCCTGGTCCGCTTAAGGCCCATTTATACTTCTGCGTCGAGAGTACGTCGTAGTGTACGCCGTAGGCTACGCGCGTAGCCGACGCCGTCGTGAGCATTTATACTTCTGCGCTGTTGTCTGCGTCAATGTGCAATTACACATGCAGACGCTAGTAGGCAGTGTCCTCGGGCATGTTGGTGTAATCAAGACAACAGCCGAAGAAGAAGCAGCTTCGTGTGTAGAATGTGTTCATTCATGTCGGAGTATCAGCAGCAGTGAGAGAGCGGCTTTTCTTGCAGCTTGAGTTGTTGTATCTAATACAAATTAAGCATCTCTAGTTGATTAGTAAAGTTAAATAAGGCGATCTGGCGCTGGAATGTGTTTGTGAAATCATGCGGAGCTCGTGGCCGCTGTTTTCATCAGCGGTGGCTCGAGCAATCGATTGCTGTTGCGGAGACTTCATTCACGAAATATACCCTAATGTGTCCCTGTTCTTGATATACAATTACTGATTAACATCTTTGGTTTTAATGAGAAAATAAATAAACTATACTCAGCGGATCTATGTATTTATTTACTACCATAAAGAATCGCTGGACTACAAAATAGTGTGTTATAGTAGACGTAAGGAACTATCATCCCATTTCTGGACACACACACACACACACTCCTATCGCAGATTTATTTATTTATATATTGACCTGAGGGAAGGGTTCTGGCAGACCAATCACAGCGCTTGCGGTCCGCGTAGAATTGACGCGTTGTTACATTTTTGGAGAGGTGCGCGTCAGGGTACGGCGTAGGGTACGGCGTAACCAACGCGTCTATGCGTAGGGTACGCCGTACCCTCTGCGTGCACTCGACGCAGAAGTATAAATTGGCCTTTAGCATTCACATTGGCATTTTAACACCGAACTTAAAGATACTGAACCTAAAGGCATAGGAATGTGTTCACAACATGGTCGTCTTTTATCATGTATATTTCATGACAAAAACTTACCAAGCATTCAAAACAATGCTGTGTGCTTGGTTAAATGCACTTTTGTATGAGCGTAGCTACATATGATGGTATTTTGACCAGCTGAGAACTCGTGAAGGCCTTATACACTGTGTAAAGGAGTAACATTTTTAGGCTTTTAAAACTCACCTATGTGGGTTTTTTTCAGCTAAGATCAACAATGCTGTCTTTGAAGGCAGCTGTCTATCTAAGCATTAGGCACCAAGGCAGCTCACTAGGTTTTGCAACAGAGTTAATTTCTTTCTCTTTTTCTAAACCAATAAACCATAGATAGGCAGCCTACCCGGGCAGCTCGATGCATTGAGCATCAGGACATAAGGCACAGACTGAGGCCGAGGCACTAGGTAGAGGGGGCTGGGATGTCAGGAGATCAGGAGCCTGTTTTTCCGGGCTTTAACTGGCTCTTGACTCTTGACTTGGCTGCTGGCACTCAGGGCAGGTGTACGTCAGTTCATGGGCGTCTTGGCCCATCCATACCACCGTACCATTGGCAGAATCTGGCGTCTCGAGCGACCGCCGGATGGCATAGTAACTGCTGCTCATGACGGCGAAGGGAGGCATGGATGGTGGGATGTGAGTAAAAGAAAAACACAAGCAAACGAATGCATGGAGTAAATGAGAAAATAAAAAGTGCGATGACGAAACAGATGGAAAGTGGCGTTGTTCTTACCATGCGAGGTAAATCATTGACACTATAAATATCAGGAGGACAAAAACACCTGCCGCCACACCGTACACCCACGTCTTCAGCGTTCCGTCTAAAGAGGCAAAACGTAATTTTTTTTTAACAGATGCAAAATGTAAACCTACATAAAGAAATTGAAATTGAACATTTACCTGGTCCAAAGGGTTGCAAGTACCAGGTGCGTCCCACGCGGCCAGGCTGCACCGTGGTGGGCAGGGTGGGGTTGATGGCCCGGCTGGTCTTCACATCAGCTTTCTTGTCCCCTGCGGTAGGGATTTCGAGCACAGGGATGGGCGTACATTGCTCCAGCATCCCCTCGGCCGTCAGGACCTCGGTATAGCCCTCCTCGCACATACAAACGCCGTCCTGCAGGGGGCAGCAAAAGCCCACAAATACAATCATGCTTTCTGCTTCCTCTCAGAGCTTGACCCAATTCACACCCAACAGATTGCTGTAGGAGCCGGTCCTAAAACCCCCTTCCAGTTCCATCTTCAAAATTCAACAGTTTTTGGTTAAATGCTTGAAATAAGGTCTGTGAATATATTCTCAAGTCGACATGAAATACATCAGTTAATATGTCATGTCTTGTAAAAGGTGGTTGCTAACAAGTGGCTAAATGGGATTGCAGACGCTGTTGGGGACATTAAAGGCGCTGAACAAGTAAACTCATCGACTCACTAGCCTCTTGTTTATGACCAAATTGTAAATTTTAGGTAAAGACTGAAAGAGCTGTTGAAAGCTTAGCAGTGGTGACGTTGAAGGTGTGCAACTGTGCTGTAGTTAATTTATAGCCTAACTTGAGCTTTTTTACTTCTGGAGATTATAAACATTATGGGATGCGCGCTAGCCAGACGGGATTTAAACTTTGTCGGCTGGAGAGCTAAGTTTGGTTTGAAGATGAAAAACATCCCAAGCTTGATTTCTAACACACACTTATGGCGTTCTGCATGGTCTTGCTGCTGTCAGAGCAGAAACGAAAGCTGCTGCTCTCTTTTTTCCATCGCCTCCGGCAAGTTTATATGTAAATTGCACAAGCTTATTTTATCCATTAGATCGAAAGATTTGAAAAAGCCCATACATGTACCCACTCATAGAACCTACCCTCTAAGAAATCAGGACAGAAGTGGTTGAAATTGGACAAATGAGGTGGATTAAAACACCAGGTGTAAACGGGAATGTGTCTCCATTGTCTATTCGTGATCTGATCGACCAAAACACATCTTAATACCAGGGCCTTTGGCGAGGTAACCAGGGTAATGCTAACTTCCAGGCTGGCCTACAAATTTACGTCATTCCTGCAGCACTCTATCGACCAGGGAAATAAATGTTATCGCCCATCCAGAGAGGGAAAAGAACATTCACAAACTTCTTGTCTTTTTTGCAAGGGATTGTGGGTAAAATTAGTCCAAATAGCATGCACGGTATGCACACAAAAATCAACTAGACCTATAATTATATTTGTGCAGCCATCATTTAGTATGCACTAATTCTAGATCTCAATATGATTAAAAAATGGTCTTTGTAAACTTGTAAAAAAAGCTCCTTGAGCACATTTCAGAAATATAGATCAACTGCACCCAAAAAAAACTAAAGTACAGCTTATGACTATGATTTTCTGTTATGTCCATTATAATAATTACAGCAGGAGCAACTGTCTGCGGTTACAGACACCCAGGCTGAGAATTACAGTAATCCCACAATCCTCTTGTTTCTTACCTCCGAGCAGAATGACTGTGGTTTGTCACAAAGTGGATCACATGACTGGTCCGCCCCTGGCAGTAGCGCTGGAGGGCATCCACCTGGAAGAAATAACAGAGATCATTTTCAAGCTTTTGACAACAACTAGATTTGAGTTCTGTGCACCTACCAACCAAAGACGTAACACTAACGTCATTCTACCTCATTCAAAAGTATAATTTTCTATCACATCACTTAAGTGCAATACTGCATATATTAGAGCCACTTTAAGTTACCATGAAATCAAAATGGTATGGAAGTATGATACATGATTTGTCTGTACACACCATCATTTTTTTCATTCCCTCCTCATAATCTTGAATCAAAATAACTTCCCCTCTTTGCAGCGACATCTCTTTTCTTCTCTGATGATGTGTTTACTGGTGTAAGGTCGGGGCAACCTGTCACTCACATGAGATCCACCAATAGCAAACCACAACCATCCAATCAGTTCCCCATGGACAAAACCGATATGCGCCCTCAATGCACACTTCTGCCGAGCCCGCTACGCAGTGGACTTCTTCCCAGAAGTCAAAGCGGCATTACGTTGTGAAAGTGTGGACTCAGAGGAAGACCGTGAGGGTTTAGGGTGCCATTTGGGACAGGGCCATACATCACAATAGGGTAAAAAGACCATCACAACTTCTGTTTCATTCTGACTCAGTGTTGCCAGATTGGAAATGTCCAAGTATCGTACCAGAAGTTCAAAATGATCGTACACAAATCAAATATACAGAATACAGCTATTTATCTAGACCAATAACGTTTTGACACAACCTGCAAATTACCACAATAGATTCTATATTACCTTCCCATTTAACTATTTAACCTAACAATTTAACCTATTTTACTCTGTATACCTTGTGGTAACGTTGTATTTATTGTCCATATTGACTGTTGTCTTTTTTAGTCATCATGACTGTCTACTACTGTATATGTTTCACAAAACTGCATAACATTCTCATCCATTGCCATGTGATGTGCTAAAAAATTTTGGGATACAGTATTCTAAGCAGAGTGCAAAAAATGACAATACAATTGACTTTGTATTGCATTTTGGGATACAGTATTCTAAGCTGTGTGCTCTTTGACAATGTACACTAGTAGTTTCATCTGAAACTACAGAAAATGTGCATTTTGTGCACAGTACACATTCTATATACTACATAGATGCTGGTATGATGTTCTGAACACAATCTGCTTAAAACAGCACTTTGCTAATTATTTTATAATTATTATGCATGCAGCATTTATGAGCTCATTAATTCAGAAGCTACAATAATTTATTTGTCACACTGCAGGAACATTAAAAAGGACCTTTAGTGAAGGCAAAAAGGCATTTAAAAGTGGTGAAAAAAACTGATAGGACCTAAGATCTGCACACTGCATTATGCATTCATATACAGTTTAACTTGAAAACTTGATGTTGATTAAAAAAGACACATCTTGCATCAGCTATTATCAACCTAACAAAAGTGCTCTGAAGGTTGGTATTGGTATTGGTATCTGTCAACCCTCATTGGTGGCTCATTCATGTGACTTAAAGAGACAGATGTGAAGTGTTGTTGTACAGCACCTGTGACGTTTATTCCATCTGAGCGTTGACACCAGATCAGCTGAGGACCGCCCATCCACTGGTACTCATAACACTCACCAACTATATGGAAATCAACAGAATAAATATACATACTGCAGACGTACACTATTGGACAGTTGTAGAGAGACCCATTAAGGGTGTCGTCACACTCGCATCCTGTTTAAAAGTACCACAATTATTAATGTTTTGAATTAGTGTTATAGCTGCGAAGGGTGGGCCAACTCCATATTAAACCCTACGGATTAAGAATGGGATGTCATTAAAGTTCATGTGCATGTAAAGGCCGGCGTCCCAAAACGTTTGCCAATATAGTGTATGTTAAGTCTTAGGTCACTTTTCAATCTAAAATTCATAAATACATGTTAAATGAGGTGATGTAAAAGGTATTCATTCTTGGAATCCCCCATTTGGAATGAAATCAAAGTAAAGCATTGTCTTTATGCTAATGAGAGAGGAGGAGAGCGTCTCACTGCTGCAGGGACGGGACTGCCACTCCTGATCGGGACACTGTGCGATGTTTTCTGGTTCCTGCGCAATGACGGCACGTGAGCGGACCTGCACCGGAGTGAAGTCCAAACGCTGACCCTTCACACACACCCTCTGACACGGGCTCCAGTCGGACCACTCCATCAGGTAACAGTCACCTGAGCAGATCAACAGGAGAGCCGTCTAATGTAGCTGTCCACTAACCAACTCAATAAAACCTGATAACAGCAGAAGAGCAGCTGTGAAACTATAATTAAACATGCAACAATTCACATACAATTTAAAGTAGTTCATTTATAGTCAATATAAACTACTTGTTTAAGAAAGATAGCTACATTATAACATATTAAAAACTATATTAAAGCCTTTTCAGGGAGAAATATTTTTAGATTACATATTTTAGATGATCTAATTATCAGATTTAAAACACATTTATGTGGAACAAAAACAATGAAGATCTCAAATAGGGTGTCGGCATCAAACCTGAACCAAAAATGTTATATTACATAAAAACAAAACAAACAAAAAAACACCCAAATTAAATAACTACACTGAAAGAAGTGACAAACAGCAATATTGCTATATAACTAAATACTTACATGAATATTTTTTTTTAAAACAGTTATTTGAAACCGTTTGAGGCAAGGTTTGCATTTTTATGGGAATATTTTAAGACATTGCAATAATTTTTTATGCAAATATTAAAAATTATTTACTATCGATATAGATATTATATATATATATATATATATATATATACACACACACTAAAATGTTGTGCTAATATAAAAAAAACACCAATAAAAACAGTGTGTGTTATATATATATATAATTTTTAAATAATATACAATTATTTTAGTCAATTATATTCAATAGACTATGATGATGGCTTAAAAGGGTGATTTTTTAATCTCAATGACATTTGCCATTTAAAATCAGAATGAAACAAAAAAATCGATTGTGTTGTCTATGCTTTCCTTGCAGGTTTTTTTTTTTATTACAGTGTTTTTTTTGCTGTTGAAGACAGTTTGTCCCGCTAACAGTTTGCATGCATTGACGGCACTCATAGATCAAGAGTCCTCTGTGAATTTAGTCTGTTACCAGGGCAGGGTAAGGTGCAGGTTTCCTCTAGAACAATGTTCTTATCTCCGTCGACGGCCTGCTCCAATCCAGCACAGAGCTCTTCCTCTACAATGCTGATCTTCCCATCACCGGAGCCGTCTGATACAAAGCATGACAGGTTCCGGAAACGCAGGCCCACCCCGCACACCACCTCCTACAACACACATGCACACACAGATTTGGATGTGAGTGCTGCGCAGTCATAAACACTTCCTAAATCCAAAGATCAAAAGGAGGATTGAAACGGAGGAGGATCAGAGAGAATAACAGAAGAGAAGACGAGGTTGACAGCGAGATAGGAAAACAAGGTGCTGGAAAGCGAGGAGTTCCAGCGCGGGTCGTTAATGTATTCAGAGTGCGCGGTGTTGGGCGATTGAGGTGTTTAGCTTCAACCATTGCTCCGCTGTACTATATGATTCAATAAGCACTAAATTGTTTGAATATCATGAGTCACAATGGAGCTCAGCAGAAAAAAAGAACAAAGAGCAACAGATCAGATTATAAACTTGAATTTGTTTTCACAAGCTTATTTTACACATGAAAATGCTGAGAGGAAAAAATTAACTACATTTTATTCCGCAATGATGCATTACATAGTTTAAAAAGAACACTAAAGACATTTATCATGTAACAAAAGATTTGGTTACACTTTATTTTAAGGTGTATTGTACTACATCTTGTAACTACATGTACTTACTATAGAGTTACGGTAAGGGTTTTGTTTAGGTTTAGTTACTTTTAATTATGAATAATTTACTGTTATTACTATAATAAGAACATGTAGAAACGTGTAACTATGTCACCTTAAAATAAAACGTTACCAAAGATTGTTATTTCAAATAAATGTTGTTCTGTTGAACTGTTTATTCATCAAATAATCCAAAAAGATTAAGCAACATTTATAATAAAATCAGAAAAACAAAAAACTTTCTTAAGAAGCAAAACATAAAACATATTAGAATGATTTCTCAAAGATCATATGATCAAAATGCAGCTTTGCCATCATTGAAATATATGCTAATATACATGGGAATATTATATATATATATATATATATATATATATATATATATATATATATATATATATATATATATATATATATATATATATACACCGGTATTAACACACAAAAAAAATTTGTTTGTTAAAGGCACAATATGTAAGATTTTTGGATAAAAATATCCAAAAAACACTAAAACAATGTTATATATTTTGTTCACTTGTGTAGGCCTACTTACATTATCCCAAATGTTTCCAACAATGTTCAAATCAGATATTTTAACCAGTGTAACGGCCCATGTCAATGCGTCGCCTGTCAATGACATCAAATCCGCGTTAACCTCGATTTCCAGTTTTATTTTGTAGAAACCATGGAAACACCAAAGACGCTTTATTTGACAGGTGAGCAACTGTTTGGATACTGTTATCGACAGAAAACAAATCATTGTTATACAGCTCAACATGGTTAATCTTATTGTTGAATCTCGTTTTCTTGATGTACCGCGAGTACCATGTTTGCACCATGTCTCAGAGACAATACTATTTTGTCAATTGCTAACAACATAATCAGAGAGAGCTTCATTTGAAGTAACAGTAATACAGCATTTAATCAACCATACAGTATATTTGAAAATGAATTGCATGCCATTAGCAACATAAGTCATCCAGATTTTATTAATAAATATAAATAAATGCAGCCATGGTGAGCATTAGGGACTTCTTTCTAAAAAAATCCCACCAACCCCAAACTTTTGAGGGGTAGAGTACATACAGTCTATTTAACTGTTTGTACTATTGTGTACTAGGGCTGTCACTTTACGTTCGCAAATCGTTTGCACAATCGATCGGACCAACCAATACATGTTTCGAAAACGAAAATAAGGAATCGATTTGAACCAAATATGTACACTGTTAATTTTAAACGAATTGAACAAATAAAAGATAGATGTAACAAAACTCACAAACAAGCAGAAAAACAAAATAAAGAATTTCGAAAGTGCAGTAGGCGTTGAGAAAGCTAAAAAGCTGGTGTTTTGCCCCAAAAAAAATTGAGGACAATGGCGATCAACCTGTGTGACATGAGAGACGAGTGATAACCCCTAATAATTTGAGGAATTCGATATGGATGCACTTCGGGTTTTGGACTTTAGATCAAAAAATGAAGAAGGAAAAAGTGGTATGCAAACTGCGATCGCGAGTTCCCATATCACAGCAGCACTACAACTATGACGGGGCATATGCAGATTCATCAGCCAGATGAATACAAAGACCTAGACCCAGTAGAGGAAGGCTAGTCCTTCAGTGAATTTTACGTTTTATTTTCAACCTCTTTTCATGGGCTACAATCGCCTAAAATTACATTTTAAATGAAATCGCCTTAAAAAACGTGTTTGACATTTCTAATCATAAACACAGCCATGTTAAAGCCTGCAGTCATGTTTTTCATTGATGTTATGGCAGTCCACTCTGCTTATTGTTTTTCGAGAATTTAGCACTCCTGTTTGTCATTTGTGCACGAAACTTCACGCCAATAAATCATCAGATAAATTACTGACTTGTACGTCTAAAGCGCCCTTTTTACCATCATCTTGATGCCTGTTAATTGTATGTGTCGTGGATTGGCCTATATTTTGGCATTGAAAATGGAAACGTCTTTAGACATGGAAAATCGATTTTACAATTGATTCAATGAACACTTACAGTGAGGAAAATAAGTATTTGAACACCCTGCTATTTTGCAAGTTCTCCCACTTGGAAATCATGGAGGGGTCTGAAATTGTCATCGTAGGTGCATGTCCACTGTGAGAGACATAATCTAAAAAAAAAAATCCAGAAATCACAATATATGATTTTTTAACTATTTATTTGTATGATACAGCTGCAAATAAGTATTTGAACACCTGTCTATCAGCTAGAATTCTGACCCTCAAAGACCTGTTAGTCTGCCTTTAAAATGTCCACCTCCACTCCATTTATTATCCTAAATTAGATGCACCTGTTTGAGGTCGTTAGAAGCATAAAGACACCTGTCCACCCCATACAATCAGTAAGAATCCAACTACTAACATGTCCAAGACCAAAGAGCTGTCCAAAGACACTAGAGACAAAATTGTACACCTCCACAAGGCTGGAAATTGCCAAGCAGCTTGGTGAAAAAAGGTCCACTGTTGGAGCAATCATTAGAAAATGGAAGAAGCTAAACATGACTGTCAATCTCCCTTGGACTGGGACTCCATGCAAGATCTCACCTCGTGGGGTCTCAATGATCCTAAGAAAGGTGAGAAATCAGCCTATACGGGAGGAGCTGGTCAATGACCTGAAAAGAGCTGGGACCACCGTTTCCAAGGTTACTGTTGGTAATACACTAAGACGTCATGGTTTGAAATCATGCATGGCACGGAAGGTTCCCCTGCTTAAACCAGCACAAGTCAAGGCCCGTCTTAAGTTTGCCAATGACCATTTGGATGATCCAGAGGAGTCATGGAAGAAAGTCATGTGGTCAGATGAGACCAAAATAGAACTTTTTGGTCATAATTCCACTAAACGTGTTTGGAGGAAGAAGAATGATGAGTACCATCCCAAGAACACCATCCCTACTGTGAAGCATGGGGGTGGTAGCATCATGCTTTGGGGGTGTTTTTCTGCACATGGGACAGGGCGACTGCACTGTATTAAGGAGAGGATGACTTTGGGGGATTTTGGGGAACAACCTCCTTCCCTCAGTTAGAGCATTGAAGATGGGTCGAGGCTGGGTCTTCCAACATGACAATGACCCGAAGCACACAGCCAGGATAACCAAGGAGTGGCTCTGTAAGAAGCATATCAAGGTTCTGGCGTGGCCTAGCCAGTCTCCAGACCTAAATCCAATAGAGAATCTTTGGAGGGAGCTGTGATTTCTGGATTTTTTTTTTTTAGATTATGTCTCTCACAGTGGACATGCACCTACGATGACAATTTCAGACCCCTCCATGATTTCTAAGTGGGAGAACTTGCAAAATAGTAGGGTGTTCAAATACTTATTTTCCTCACTGTATGTCTCAAAAATCGAACAGGATTTTTTCACAAAAGTGAAAGCCGTATTGTGTACCTTAGTGTGAATAGTTTGGCATATCTTTTAAAAATATTTCCAGTGGCAATAACTGTGAAAAACATGGATTGTGAAAAAGGACCTAGAACCTTTCCAAGTCCGAGTTCACCAAACTTGAACTTGAGCCAAAAGGCTCACTTTGAATATGCTTGTGTTTCTGTGAAAAAGTTTCTTCTGGCAGTGCTTAAGTTCAAGTGTGATGAACTCTGATCTGTAAATTTACATTGAGAATATACGAGAATGCAATGGAAAAAGATGAAATGAGAGACCTCGACACGGCACTCTGACCACGGGCCGTACTGCCATTTGTAGCAGGGTCGCACAGGACACGGCTTCCACTGCTCCATCTGAGACGAACACGGCCTGCCGTCCCCTTGAGACGCCTGAACCACCGTCCGTCTCCGCCACATCTTCCCTGAAGTATTAAGACACAGACAAATGAGTCTGAGCTTCGGTTCCACAGAGAACAAGATCATTTAAAGGAACAGTTCATCCCAAAAAAGATGGTAAAATGCAAAAATGATCCTACTGTGCAGAGGTTTAGTGTCAGTAAGATATTTTGATGTTTTTGAAAAGTCGCTTATGCTCACCAAGCCTGCATTTATTTTAAAATACAGTAAAAACAGCAGCATTGTGAAATATTATTGCAATTTAAATTAATATAATATTAATATATTGTAAAATGTAATTTATTCCTGTGATCAAAGCTGAATTTTCCGCGTCATTACTCCAGTCTTCAGTGTCACATGATCCTTCAGAAATCATTCTAATATGATGATTTGCTGCTCAAGAAACATTTTTTCAGGATTCTTTGATGAATAGAAAGTTCAAAAGAACAGCATTTATCTGAAAATAGAAATGGTAACATTATAAATGTTGTTACTGTGACTTTAAAAAAAATCTATTTAAAAGTATCATTGCTGAATAAAATGATTAATTTCTTTCAAAAACAACAACAGCAACAAAAATTTACCGAAACTTTTCAGGACCGAAGGATCATGTGACACTGAAGACTGAAGTAATGATGCTGAAAATTCAGCTTTGATCACAGGCATAAATGACATTATATATTCCAAATATATTAAAATGGAAAACAATTATTTTCAATTGTAATAATATTTCATAATATTACAGTTTTTACGGTATATTTGATAAAATCAATGCAGCCTTGGTGAGAGACCTAATCTTACTGACCCCAAACTTTTGAATGGTTGTATATACAGTACACACACGCACACGCACACGCACGCGCACGCACACGCACACGCACACGCACACACACACACAGTTTTCATGTTTTATGGGGACTTTCCATAGACACAATGATTTTTATACTGTACAAACTGTATATTCTATCCCCCTACACCAGGAGAGGGCAATCCAGTCCTCGAGGGCCACAGTCCTGCAGAGTTTAGCTCCAACCCTAATCAAACACACCTGAACCAGCTAATCAATGTCTTCAGGATTACTAGAAGGCTATAAGGCAGGTGAGTTTTATCAGGGTTGGAGCTAAACTGGAACTGGAATTGCCCATCCCATCCCATCCCTGCCCTACACTAACCCTACCCCTAAACCTACCCATCACACAAAACCTTCTGCATATTTACGTTTTCAAAAAAATATCACTTAGTATGATTTATAAGCTGTTTTACATCATGAGAATGAAAATAAAGTAAAAAAACTTTTGCTTTTGGAGTGAAATATAACCTGAACCTGTTTTTGACAGATTTCATGAGCTGCCCGCATTCATACATCTCTACACACACACACACACACACACACACACACACACACACACACACACACACACACACACACACACACACACACACACACCTTTCAGTTTCCAGCTCAAGACACGGCTGTCTCAGATAACTCGCTAGCTCATCCCACACGTGTTTAGCATAAAACTGCACACAATGCGCCGCCTTCTCTCTCGCTGTTCTTTTTCTACCTTATCTTGGAAGTGTTTGGCAGGTCGACTGTCATTTTCTATCTAGAGCTGCTTCCATCTATTTTTTCCGTTGAACAGTCCATCACTTCATCTCATCTCGTATTTCAGATTTCTAGCTCCCTTTTCCAATGTTATCTTTTTGTTCTCTCTTTTCATGCACAATTTTACAGCCTACATGCATACCAAGTCACAAACAGATGAGCATGACTTTAGCAAAAACATTTGCGTTCGATTTCTCTTTACTATGAAGTTTAGATGTGTTTTCCATAATTAGTGTGCAATATGCATATCAATGGGCTAAGACTAATATCAGGGTCTCTGCCGGTTTTATGAAGGTACATTTAAGACCTTTTTAAAGGGTTAGTTCACTTCAAAAACGAAAATTTCCTGATATTTTACTCACCCCCATCTCATCCAAGACATCTCAATCCATGTCTTTCTTTCTTCAGTCGAAAACAAATGTTTTTTGAGGAAAACATTCCAGGATTTTTCTCCACATCATAGACTTCCATGGCAACCAAAAGTTGAAGGTCCAAATCAATGCGGTTTCAAAGGAAGGGCTTCAGAGGCTCTGCGTGATCCCAGCTGAGGAATAGGGTCTTATCTAGCCAAACTATCGGTCATTTAAAAGAAAATTAAAAGTGAATATACTTTTTAACCTGAATTGCTCATTTTGCACTGCTCTGCGACGATTGCATAATCACGTCAGAAAGGTCATGCTAGATGTAGACGGAAGTACCGCCCCTGTGTTTACAAAGCGCACATGCGAAGACTAATACAAGCGTCCTTTAGCAAAAAAAAAAAAAGGTTAAACAACGATGTCGGATGATTTTGAAGTTGAAGATGGAGTGTTTTTTGGTAAAGGGCGTTTGTATTAGCCCTTGCACGTTCGCTTGGGGCGGTACTTCCGCCTACGTCTAGCGTGACCTTTCCGACGTGATTGCGCAATCCGTGGCACATCGCAGAGCAGCGCAAGATGAGCAATTTAGGTTAAAAATATATACTTGACAATGGTTTGGCTAGATAAGACCCTACTCCTCAGCTGGGATCGTGCAGAGCCTCTGAAGCCCTTCCTTTGAAACTTCATTGATTTGGACCTTCAACATATTGGTTGCCATTGAAGTCTATGATGTGGAGAAAAATCCTAGAATGTTTTCCTAAAAAAAAAACTTTGATTCTTTTCGACTGAAGAAAGAAAGAAATTAACATCTTGGATGAGATGGGGGTGAGTAAAATATCAGGACATTTTCATTTTGAAGTCAACTAATCCTTTAAGACATTTTTAAGAGCAATTAATTAAGAATAAATTAAAAGGAACATAACACATCAATATATTCTCTAAATGTATGTCTAATCACACAATGAGTTATATTAGTGACACTTCAAAAAGTTTGAAAATGCTATTTCCAACAGACCTACATACCTTTGTAATTAATTTAACAAAAAATAGCTTAAAGTTTGAGATGAGACATCTTGGGAAATCTTGTGAAAGTGATTTTATGATTAAAACAAGAACAAATATCTGCCACTGGGTTCATAAAAATCAACTTAAATCAAATGCAAGTAATTTCCATACCCAATGACAGATTTGTTCTTGTTTAAAGCACAAACTGGCTTAATTCTGTTAAATTTCTCAGAAAACTTAATTTCTTAATTTCTGACATTCTGCATTATACATTAAATTACATTTTTATGAATGGATTCTGCTATTCCGGCCACATTTTCTGCATCGCAGAAATCACAGGGCCCTAATTTAATGCCATGATATTGAATTTAAGACTTTCTGCTCCAATTGAAGGCATTTTTAAGGTCTTAAATTGTGTCAAAGTAAGACTTTTTTTAAAGACCAGCGGAAACTCTGAATATACTGTACACTAAGGGGTTGGTAAGATTTTTTATAACTTAATAATAAAAAAACTTTATAATTGTTTATACTTTTATTCAGAAAAGGATGCATTAAATTGATCAAAAGTGACAGTAGCAACATTTATACGGTTAAAATTTCAATTTCAAATAAATAAACTTTGAATCCACAAAAATATGAAGCAGCAGCACAACTGTTTTCAACATTGATAATAATAAATGTTTCTTGAGCAGCAAATCATCATATTAGAATGATTTCTGAAGGATCACGTGATACTGAATCCAGCTTTGCCATCACATGAAACAGTTTAAAATATATTCAACTCAAAAAATATTTCACAATATTACAGTTTTTACTGTATTTTTATTCTTACAATAAATGCAGCCTTGGTGAGTATTAGAGACTTATTTCAAAAACATTTAAAAAATCGTACCGACCACAACCTTTTCAATGGTGTTGTATGACATCAACTAAAAACACATTTAATGCAGCAGTAGAGTCATGCATTTGTAAATTCTTTGGCTTTACCGTCGAGGCCACAGGTCTGGGAGCAGTCTGACCATGCTGACCAATCAGAGAGCTGGCAGTTGATGGGACACTCCACTGTGCAGGAAGCATTCATCTGCCATTTCTTCTCCAAGCGCAGCTGTGGAAGGAAATAAGACATGCTGTTTCTTTAGCATTCATGAAAAAACATCACCTCTCATCCAGCAGAGAAACATCTGAGAAGCAGAAGACTTCAGCAAAAGTGCCCATATGCTCTATGTTTAATCGCACTTCTGTTTAGTAGAAACAACTGAGATATTAAAGAGGCATCAGATCTCATTTGTAGTTGTGTTTTACATTTGAGAAGTTTTTAAACCTGGTACAAAGTGGGCTGGTGGAAAACTGGGTTACAGGGTTAATATGCTGTGCATATGACTTATCGCCCACAGGGTCCAATTAAAGTGACCAGAGCTGTCTGAGTTTAACTGATCTTTTGCCATCTCTTTTCACATTAACCTACAATTTAAAATGGCACAAAATAACCGTGTTTCTTTTCCATTGGCTCATCACAACATCATATTCTTAGATTAAGGGACGGTCTAATTTTACTTTTTTTAATTCTTCTGAAGGATCATGTGACACTGAAGTAATGATGCTGAAAATTATTTGCATCACAGGAATAAAATACATTATGCAGTATATTCCAAATATATTAAAATGGAAAACAATTATTTTAAATTGTATCAATATTTCACAATATTACAGTTTTTACTATATATTTGATCAAATAAATGCAACTTTGGTGAGACCTAAAAAAAAAAGATCTTAGTGACCCCAAACGTTTGAATGGTAGTATACATAGTACACACACACACACACACACACACACACACACACACACACACACACACACACACACACACACACACACACACACACACACACACACACACACACACACACACACACACACACACACACACACACACACACACACACACACAAATGTTTTATGGGGACTTCACATAGACGTAATGATTTTTATTCTGTATAAACTGTATATTCTATCCCCATACACTAACCCTACCCCTAAACCTACCCATCACACAAAACTTTTAGCATTTTTACATTTTCACAAAACATCACTTAGTGTGGTTTAAAATCTGTTTCATCATATAGTTTTCCCAGTCCCATAACTTCCGGCGAATAAGGTCAAAATACTGGCGCAATCAAATATATATATATATACGTAGATGCCTCAATCGACCGATCCGCGCAGGCACTAATGAGGAATCTATGTATATATCTATGATCATGCTGGGATTTTGCATGTATTTTGACCTTATTGGCCGGAAGTGATGGCGAGGGGACGGCTGATGCAGAGCCATAGAAAAAAATGAAAAAGTTTTAAAAATGGATATTTTTCTTACACAAACGCATCGATTCGCTTCAGAATGCCTTTATTAACACCCTGGAGCCGTGAGGAGCAGTTATTTGATGTATACATAGTACACACACACACACACACACACACACACACATAAAATGTTTTATGGGGACTTCCCATAGACATAATGATTTTTATTCTGTATAAACTGTATATTCTATCCCCATACACTACCCTACCCCTAAACCTACCCATCAAACAAAACTTTTAGCATTTTTACATTTTCACAAAACATCACTTAATGTGGTTTAAAATCTGTTTTCCTCATGGAGACCAAAAAATGTCATCACAAGGACAAGGATTTCAGATATTGCAATCTTTGTGGGGATTTTTTCCTCATAACATAGGGTTTACCAGGTCCACACACACCCACGCATGCACACCATTCAAATATAACCAACAGTGATCATATCATTGTAATATTGCAGTGTAACGTGTTTCTTTTTGTGCACTTAAAATTAGAGCGTCGTGAGAATGGCAAAGAGGCGCTGATGCAGCATTTCATTTTCACAGAATCAAAGGGTAAAAGCCAAAACTTGAACACTAGTATTTTCTCCTGGAAAAGCAGCTCTAGTTATATTTTCTAGGCCCATAATACACAGCAGTTTAAAGGGTCTGTAAATAAATGCACAAACCTCTTCACAGTACTTCAGGTCAACAGATTTGCCATCACTTCTAACGCAGTCCAGCATCCTCGTCTTGAGCCCGATTCCACACACAGCGTTGGCACTTAATTGGCATGTGCTCCAGTCTAAGTGAACACACACAGATATCACCCTGCGGGTTCTCATTAAACCACACGTCTAGGTCAGAGTTTGCTTGCGTCCTCCGGAGCGGATGGTTTGAGGACACAGTTTCAGCTCTATAAACTGACGTTTCGCTTTGACGCTCTTGGAGGGGAATCGTGAATGAAGTCTGAGCAGATGGAGGAAGCAGTTCCAGTAATGATCCAAACTCTTGAATGACACATTCATGTGACTCAAACCAATAGGAGAAAAGTGCTTTGTGGGTAATGCCCAGACTAGGGCTTAAAAAACAGAAGGCAACCACAGCTCAGGACAAAATGTTAAAGTCAACAAGAAATGGCATTCACAACCAATTTTACTGCAGTACTGTGATGCACTTCAGAGAAAAACAGGGTGCTCTATGAGGAAAAAATAAAGTGTTCATCTATTGTGCATTTATTGGATCATCAATGTCACAAAGACTTTAGAAAGAACACCATTTGGCAAACCTAAATGACTTAAAGGTGAACTGTTTTTTTTTTTTTTACGAAGGGCTTGGTAGAAGCAATATGTTGGAAATAGGGCTGCATGATTACGCAAAATAAACTCAAATCGCTATATGTCTTTGTGAGATTAACATATAACAAAGGCTGTGATTCAAATAAATAAATACAGTGAGGAAAATAAGTATTTGAACACCCTGCTATTTTGCAAGTTCCCCCACTTGGAAAACATAGAGGGGTCTGACATTGTCATCGTAGGTGCATGTCCACTGTGAGAGACATAATCTTAAAAAAAAAAATTCCAGAAATCACAATATAAGATTTTTTAAACTATTTATTTGTATGATACAGCTGCAAATAAGTATTTGAACACCTGTCTATCAGCTAGAATTCTGACCCTCAAAGACCCGTTAGTCTGCCTTTAAAATGTCCACCTCCACTCCATTTATTATCCTAAATTAGATGCACCTCTTTGAGGTCGTTAGCTGCATAAAGACACCTGTCCACCCCATACAATCAGTAAGAATCCAACTACTAACATGGCCAAGACCAAAGAGCTGTCCAAAGAGACTAGAGACAAAATTGTACACCTCCACAAGGCTGGAAAGGGCTACGGGGAAATTGCCAAGCAGCTTGGTGAAAAAAGGTCCACTGTTGGAGCAATCATTAGAAAATGGAAGAAGCTAAACATGACTGTCAATCTCCCTCGGACTGGGGCTCCATGCAAGATCTCACCTCGTGGGGTCTCAATGATTCTAAAAAAGGTGAGAAATCATCCCAGAACTACACGGGAGGAGCTGGTTAATGATCTGAAAAGAGCTGGGACCACCGTTTCCAAGGTTACTGTTGGTAATACACTAAGACGTCATGGTTTGAAATCATGCATGGCACGGAAGGTTCCCCTGCTTAAACCAGCACATGTCAAGGCCCGTCTTAAGTTTGCCAATGACCATTTGGATGATCCAGAGGAGTCATGGGAGAAAGTCATGTGGTCAGATGAGGCCAAAATAGAACTTTTTGGTGATAATTCCACTGAACGTGTTTGGAGGAAGAAGAATGATGAGTACCATCCCAAGAACACCATTCCTACTGTGAAGCATGGGGGTGGTAGCATCATGCTTTGGGGGTGTTTTTCTGCACATGGGACAGGGCGTCTGCACTGTATTAAGGAGAGGATGACCGGGGCCATGTATTGCGAGATTTTGGGGAACAACCTCCTTCCCTCAGTTAGAGTATTGAAGATGGGTCGAGGCTGGGTCTTCCAACATGACAATGACCCGAAGCACACAGCCAGGATAACCAAGGAGTGGCTCTATAAGAAGCATATCAAGGTTCTGGCGTGGCCTAGCCAGTCTCCAAATCTAAACCCAATAGAGAATCTTTGGAGGGAGCTCAAACTCCGTGTTTCTCAGCGACAGGCCAGAAACCTGACTGATCTAGAGAAGATCTGTGTGGAGGAGTGGGCCAAAATCCCTCCTGCAGTGTGTGCAAACCTGGTGAAAAACTACAGGAAACGTTTTACCTCTGTAATTGCAAACAAAGGCTACTGTACCAAATATTAACATTGATTTTCTCAGGTGTTCAAATACTTATTTGCAGCTGTATCATACAAATAAATAGTTAAAAAAATCATACATTGTGATTTCTGGATTTTTTTTTTTTAGATTATGTCTCTCACAGTGGACATGCACCTACGATGACAATTTCAGACCCCTCCATGATTTCTAAGTGGGAGAACTTGCAAAATAGTAGGGTTTTCAAATACTTATTTTCCTCACTGTACATGCACTCAGGGTTCCCACTCTTTCATGAACACCAGATTCAAGGACTTTCAAGGACTTTTTAAAGCACCTTTACGATAAATACGATAAAGGTGGGTGTGTTACTGCCAATATATCAAATACCTACTGTACCTGTGTCTATCATTAATGCAGTAACGCTAAGGCATATACTGACAACTAAAATACAATTTCCTATGAGGAAAAAATTTCCAATTTTACAAAATCCAAAGGAAAGAGGCTGGTGTACCAGAGCGAGCAAGTTTTAATGAGAGATGCAGTTTGCAGCTCTCTTATTCCTGCTTTTAACATTTATTTCACACTAGCTTTAGTTTTCTTTTTTTAAATAAATCATTACTTAATTAAAACATCCAAAATATAGAGATAATATTGAATTTAATGCATTTTCCAATTAAATGAAAATATATGGACAAGTGAATTGTTAGGCATTAAAAATATGCAAAATTATTTATTAAATCACCTGTACATGTACCTTTTTAAAAATTAATTTGAAGGCTTTTAAGACCTGCACATACATTATATTTAACATATATAATTGCTGCCGTAATAACTGCCCATTTCAAATGTACGTGCTTTTCTTATTTTTATTTTTTGAGTGGTGATAAAATATTGCTCTTGTAAATACTTGCCAGCATTTCAGTAAGGAAAGTCTAGATCTTTAAAATCCAAACTACAGCAAAGCGCAACCTTACGGTGGCCTGCAGTGGTCCAAAAGGATATAAACAGTGAATTTTGAAGTGATCTCATCTTGAAAACTCAGAGATGTGGACGTCCTTGGTGTTTGTCTATAAACAGTAGGTCATTTGGCTGGAGATTTTTACGCGGGTGGTGGGAGAAAAACACTGACATTCTGGATTCGGTTGGCAATAAAAATCACTGACTAGCCCCTGTCAATGATGAAAATACCTAACGACCCCACGAGAAACAATTACCATCCGAATAGGGCTTTTGACAGTAGATGGCGCTTATGGAACAGCAGAAATATATTGAAATAGCTTCCTCCCGTAATGCCGTTTTGTTCTGGCTTTGGCAGCGCATGAAGGCAAATTTTTGTAATAGCAGTATGCTACAAATGCAAAATGCAGTTAATGCTTAATTCAAGCACTTTCAAGGACCTATGTTTGTTTTCAAGTACTTTCCAGGCCTTGAATCCATGTGTCTGAAATTCAAGAACTTTCAAGTACTTTCAAGAAGCGTGGGAACCCTGTGCACTGCTTGTTGCAGAGTGAAGTGTGTTCTTGCACGTGAGCAGCTCGATTCACCATAAATGCTGCTCCACACAAACTCCATCTCTCACGAGTTTAGGTTTCTTTAACATGGATTCTAAAGGGATAGTTCACCAAAAAACTAAATGTTTATGTTTATCTGCTTACCCCCAGGGCATCCAAGATGTAGGTGTCTTTGTTTCTTCAGTAGAACACAAATTAAGATTTTTAACTCCAACCGTTGCAGTGTGATAGTCGTATAATGCATGTCAATGGGAATATTTTACCTCTTATCAGACGAATGTCATTTAGTATTTCCAGCGCCATAACTTCCGGCGAATAAGGTCAAAATACTAGCCGCGATCAAAGATATATATATGTAGATGCCTCATTCGACCGATCCGCACAGGCACTAATTAGGAAACTAGGTATTTATCTATGATCGCGCTGGTATTTTGACCTTATTCGCCGGAAGTGATGGCGTGGGGACGGCTGATGCAGAGCCATAGAAAAAAATGCAATACATTTTTAAATATGGATATTTTTCTTACACAAACGCATCGATTCGCTTCAGAAGGCCTTTATTAACACCCTGGAGCCATGTGGAGCAGTTATTTGACGGACAGATGCATTTTTTTGGACTTTAAAAACAGAGCAACTATTACTGCTAATATAATGCTTGGATTAGCCAGAACATTTTTAATATAACTCAGATTTTATTAGTCTGAAAGAAGAATGTCATATACACCTCGGATGACTTGAGGGTGAATAAATCATAGGCTAACTTTCATTTTTGGGTGAACCATCCCTTTAAGGGACCATCTCCCCATGCTTGTAATGAGAAGCGAATATAAACTGGCTGTTGTCAACTAAAGAGAAGATTTTGGTTTAACGTTTGAAAATCAATAACCGCATTGTTAGGATGACCCTAAATATAAGATGACCCCCCTTTTCAAGATTTTGGAAAAAGGCTTTTTGAAGACCAAATCTGGTCTTTTAAAGAAAATACTTTATTTTAAAATAATTTTAATATTGCATAATTCAAATGTAAATTTCTGTATTTAAAGTATGGTAAATACTGGTAAAATGTACCAACAATCACATTCAGAAATAACATTCTTTATGGCATAGCTATACCATAAAAATAACTTCTCTAATAACTAAGTTCTCATTTAGTCGATTTCACTATACTGATTTTTATTTCTCATCTTTTTATGTACAGTGACAGATGCTGGCATGTCAAAAAACACGAAAACACATGAATGTTTTTTCCTTAGGCCGATCATATAGCACTGAAAACACAGCAGTTTCTCCCTGAAGTCAGAGCGCGGCCGCTAATCCAATACGTAGCATCATTCTTAAGCTGTATCACAGCTGCCACTTTGAGGATATCGACAGGCAAGTTCGTCAGTAAAGCCGAAATCAAGCATAGCATCAATTCTGGCAGGTCTCGTTATTCAAGCTTGCATCAGCTGACTGTCAGCTGATTACGTCTACCAATAGGAATACGACGATAGCATACATATATATAAGCTCCTTCAGTACTATCAGCAGCTATCGCGTTCTCCAGAGCTCATTTACCCTCCTCCATCCCCAGCTCCTCCTCTTGCCCAGTCAGGATTTGATATCCGACATTAATGATATCTGCAATATGTTGGTTCTGTTCTGTTTACCCTAAGGAGGGTTATTGCTGCTCTCCCTGCTCTTATCCATGCTAGTTCTTGCTCAGAACAGAACCATACCGCCAATCCAAACTGTATGCTAATAGTCAATCAATCATCTTTGACGATAGTGGTCCTGACAGAAATAAGAAATCATGGGCCTCGCTGGTGGGTAAGTTCAGCTCTTTGGCAATATCCAGTACCTTCAGCTGGATGACGGCTCTGGTTATGGGCAGCCCCTCTTTTTTTCCGGCTATGTACTGACACACTTGCCTGTCAGTTTATTTGAAGCGGCCGCTTTTAGGACCGTGGTAAGCTTTTCTTTGACTGTTAGCATCTTTTTGGGCTCGGCATCTTCTAACATTACACTCTTGACACACCGTATTTCCTGGCTGCTTAATGAAAGTTGTTTGATGACTCTGCATTTATCAATCCTGGACGGAACACTCCTTTTACTCGTATTTGGTGCTACGAAGTGTTGCGTGTGTATTATTGACATGATGAATTTTAGACCCCGATTAAAAACGAATACATTTTCCAGATGTATTTCCATTGTCTAATATTCTTAACAATATGGAATTTAAGACAGCCATTAATACTAGTATTGTAATTTTACAGTTGCAATCTACAACCCCAAATCTAGAAAAGTTGGGACTTTTTGTTACATGCAATTTAATCAAGAATCTGTGATTTGTTAATTTTCTTTAACTGACAAAAGTACAAAGAAAAGATTTTAAATGACCAACTTACGTGTATTCTGTAAATATAAACAAATTTGATTTTGATGGCTGCAACACACTCCAAAAAAGGTGTGGACAGAGGCATGTTTACCACTGTGTCACATCACCTTTCCTTTTAATTACACTTTTTCAATGTTTGGGAATTGAGGATGCTCATTGTAGAAGTTTTGCAAGTGGAATTATTGCCCAATCTTACCTGATACTAGACATCTGCTCAACAGTCCATGGTCGTCGCTGTCTGATTCTCCTTATCATGATGTGCCATTCATTTTCAATAGGTGACATATCTGGACTGCAGGAAGGCAGTCAAGCACATCCAATGCACGGTGTAGAGTGTCTAGAAACCACTCTGTTGTAGCATGTGCAGATTGAGGCCTAGCGTTGTCTAGCTTCCCAGGAAAGATGTCATCTTGATGACAGTATACAATCCCAATATATGCCTCCATATCAATGGTACCTTCACACATTTGCAAGTCGCCCATACTGTTTGCACTGATGCATCTCCATACCATGACAGATGTTTGCTTGCTGAAACGTGGTCTCGTCTGACCACAGCACACATTTCCCCTGTCTTTTAGACCATATGAGATGAGCTCGGGCCCAAAAAATTCGCCTGCATCTCTGCATTGAACAGAAGAATAGCTTTCTCCTTGGTAACCGAGATTCAAGTTGCATTTCTTGATGCAGCGTCAGACTGTGTTAAGTGACAACGGTTTTCCAAAGTGGCTATATTTAACAGAGTAGCATGATGGTTTATCATGCAATGCCATCCGAGGGCTAAAATGTGACAAAGTGATGAGATGCTCCTTTTATACCAAAACACGATACCCTCACCTATTGCCAGTTCACCTGCTAATTGAGGACTGTTTTAAAAGAGTTTAACTTGGATATTCTAGTCCAGGGGTGGGGAACATTGATCCTGGAGGGCCACTCTCTTGCAGAGTTTAGCTCCAACCCTAATCAAACACACCTGAAGCTAATCAAGGTCTTCAGGATTACTAAGGCTGCGTCCGAAACCTGGAAAATGCTGCCTTCGAAGGACACATTTCTAGGTAGGATGGCATCAAGGCACGTCCGAATCTATGTTAGCTTCACTTCCTGTCACCTGAGAGACCTTCATCTGATCGATTTTTGAAGGCAGCATATTTGGACTGATTTTGAAAACCTAGGCATGACTCGTTGCCTCGCTGCCTTATCTGACAATGGCTCTGCAGGCAGCGTTTTGTGCATTAAGGCACCTCACGAAACTAATTTTGGAGAGACTTCTTATGCAGTGTAACCGTTTAATGATCTACAGCAAAATAGAGAAAGCTTTGGTGAGAACTAAACAAATATTGAACTACTACATTAGTTATTTCTCGCTAGAAATGACATCAGAAGTAGAAAATGTTGGTAAAAAAATTTACATTTACACACAAACTGACCAGCAAATGCAACTTTCGGACGCCATCTTTTTTTCCTAGCTCAACTGTCACAGAATGGAATGCACAGGATTGTGGGACATCAAAGGCAGCGAAGGATACAAATATGCTGCCTTCAAAAATCGATCAGATGAAGGTCTCTCAGGAGACAGGAAGTGAAGCTAACATTAGATTCAGACGTGCTTTGGTGCCTTCCTGCCTTGAAATGTGTTCTCCAAAGCATTTTCCAGGTTTCGGACGCAGCCTTTGATATCCCACAATCCTGTGCATTCCATTCTGTGACAGTTGAATAGGGGAAAAAAGATGGCGTCCGAAAGTTGCGCTTGCTGCTCAGTTTGTGTGTAAATATATACGATTTTTACCAACATTTTCCACTTCTGATGTCATTTCTAGCGAGAAATTACTGATGTAGTAATTAAATATGTGTTTAGTTCTCACCAAAGCTCTCTCTATTTTGCTGTAGATCATCAACTGTTACGCTGACTTAGAAGTCTGTCCGAAATTAGTTTCGTGAGGTGCATTCATGCACAAACGCTGCCTGCAGAGCCATTGTCTGATAAGGCAGCGAGGCAACGAGTCAGCTGTCTAGGTTTTCAGACGCAGCCTAAAGTTATAGGCAGGTGAGTGTTTTTTTGACGGTTGGAGCTAAACTTTGCAAGAGAGTGGCCCTCCAGGATCAATGTTCCCCACCACTGTTCTAGTCTTTTCACTTTTATTTTGCCTCTGTGTGTTGCAGCCATCAACATCAAATACAGTTAATTCGGCCAGTGAAAACATTGGATTTTTTTCACTGGCCAATTAGAATGAACAAATCACAGATTCTTGATTTTATTCCATTTTACGAAATGGTCCAACTTTTCTGGATTTGGGGTTCTATTAATTTTTTTTTTCTATTTTAAACTATCTCGTAATAACATAATAATAATAACATATTAATAATTATTTTATAGCCATATTGATACAAAATCACACACGTGCAGCCCTACAGACAAGGACAGCAAACCACAATAGCAATATTTATCAGAAAAATCACAATTAGTATTCATGCAGCCCTAGTTGGGAAAGCTGTTTGGAAACAATTTGCAATTGTGTACACTCACCGGTGATGTTGTAACTGTAGTGAAAGCAGTTGCGGTTCAGGAGGCAGGGCTCGGTCTGCATGCTAACCGGACAGTCCTCTCCTTCTTTAGGCAGACGCAGGGCAAAAGCCGTCCTCTCTCGATCTCCTCTTCCAGAACACGGCTTTAAGAGGTCGATAAAACAGGGTTGTCTTTTACACACTGCAGTTCATTCACTTTAGTGAGCTCATAATTCGCTCATATTTCTCCTCAAGCTGTTAATTTACTGTTTAACAAGCGCATCTTAATGACGTGCTTTGATTTTTTTATGCCTCTATGTCTGTTGGCTCTCACTGAGGTCATTTCATCCGAGGATAAAATGATGTCCCTGTTGGCATAACCCAAAAATGGTACTGCACAGATGTTTCTTAGGAGATTTTTAAGCGATTTCTCAGTTATGCTTCATCAAGGCATGAACTTAGACTTAGATTAGGACACAAATGAGACAACTGTTTATTGTTAAATAAATTAAATTATTAAAATCGTTTTTGGAAATGAAATTTTATATATACAGTACCAGTCAAAAGTTTTTAAACGTAACTATTTTTAATGTTTTTGAACGAAGTCTCTTATGCTCATCAAGCCTGCATTTATTTGAACAGAAATAAAGAAAAAAAAGTAATATTGTGAAATATTACTACAATTTAAAATAATGGTAAATTCTAAAATAAAATAAATTCTATTTTGAATATACTTTAAAATATAATTTATATACACTCACCTAAAGGATTATTAGGAACACCATACTAATACTGTGTTTGACCCCCTTTCACCTTCAGAACTGCCTTAATTCTATGTGGCATTGATTCAACAAGGTGCTGAAAGCATTCTTTAGAAATGTTGGCCCATATTGATAGGATAGCATCTTGCAGTTGATGGAGATTTGTGGGATGCACATCCAGGGCACGAAGCTCCCGTTCCACCACATCCCAAAGATTCTCTATTGGGTTGAGATCTGGTGACTGTGGGCCATTTTAGTCCAGTGAACTCATTGTCATGTTCAAGAAACCAATCTGAAATGATTCAAGCTTTGTGACATGGTGCATTATCCTGCTGGAAGTAGCCATCAGAGGATGGGTTCATGGTGGTCATAAAGGGATGGACTGGACATGGTCAGAAACAATGCTCAGGTAGGCCGTGGCATTTAAACGATGCCCAATTGGCACTAAGGGGCCTAAAGTGTGCCAAGAAAACATCCCCCACACCATTACACCACCACCACCAGCCTGCACAGTGGTAACAAGGCATGATGGATCCATGTTCTCATTCTATATACGCCAAATTCTGACTCTACCATCTGAATGTCTCAACAGAAATCGAAACTCATCAGACCAGGCAACATTTTTCCAGTCTTCAACTGTCCAATTTTGGTGAGCTCGTGCAAATTGTAGCCTCTTTTTCCTATTTGTAGTGGAGATGAGTGGTACCCGGTGGGGTCTTCTGCTGTTGTAGCCCATCCGCCTCAAGGTTGTGCGTGTTGTGGCATCACAAATGCTTTGCTGCATACCTCGGTTGTAATGAGTGGTTATTTCAGTCAAAGTTGCTCTTCTATCAGCTTGAATCAGTCGGCCCATTCTCCTCTGACCTCTAGCATCAACAAGGCATTTTCGCCCACATGACTGCCGCATACTGGATGTTTTTCCCTTTTTTACACCACTCTTTGTAAACCCTAGAAATGGTTGTGTGTGAAAATCCCAGTAACTGAGCAGATTGTGAAATACTCAGACCGGCCCGTCTGGCACCAACAACCATGCCACGCTCAAAATTGCTTAAATCACCTTTCTTTCCCATTCTGACATTCAGTTTGGAGTTCAGGAGATTGTCTTGACCAGGACCACACCCCTAAATGCATTGAAGCAACTGCCATGTGATTGGTTGATTAGATAATTTAATAAATGAGAAATTGAACAGGTGTTCCTAATAATCCTTTAGGTGAGTGTATATATATAAAAATGAAAATGAAAAACTTAAACACAACTAAATTAAAATAACTGAAACAAATAAGTTTAGCTTGAAGAAGTGAGATTTTACAGCGATCAAATCAGTGCCTATATACAATCCTATGGTTTAAACGGATTAGTGATAATCCTGACCAGGTCACATGGGGTCCAGGGACTCCAGTCAGACAGCACACAATCCTCCGGGCAGGGCAGTCGGCTCTCCCTCGTGCCCTGTGGCATCTCCTCTGGATCACACAGATAGTCTTCCACCGAGTCAGTGGGACCGTCCACTGTGTTCAACATACACCTGCAAGACCATCAAAGATGAGCACAGTAAGATGTCAGGGTATTGTGGATGTACAATAATACAGTAACAGTACAATAAACATGAGGAAAAGGTATCTCACCTGACTCTTCTTGTCTGCACGCCCTCGCCACAGTTCTCCTTCAGATCTACGTTACTTACTTTCCACACACTCCAGGGTTCAGCTACCCAAATATACTGACTGCAGTCACTGACGCACGGGACCACCTCATAGACCTGAAACGCGAGCCCACCAACCACTCAACTGTCAACAGCATCAATACTAGTAAACTAATCATACACGACCAACTATTCTAACTGAGGTAGAATTTTTCATAAAAAGGAGTACAAAATTTGATAAGTGTGAAAAAGAAATGATCAGTGCAGGGTCAAACTAAATATTATCTGAGCTGTTTTATTTTCTATTCAATATAAATGCATTGAAATTAATATGAATAATTGCAATGCCTGTAAACAGTTTAAAGCCCTTATTTCTGTGATTTATTTTTTTTCTAGAAAGAAAAAAATATATACATTAAAAGGAATAAAAAACAAAACAAAAATAAATAAATTAAAATAAATTAAATTAATTAATAAGAATACAATACAATAAAACAAAACACCAGACTAATAATTAAACAGATTGTAATAAATACAAAAATAAATGAAAAAAATAATACATGAATAAGTAAAAAAATTAACTAGTACTTAATTGTGATTAATTGCATCCAAAATAAAAGTGTTTACATAATATATGTGTGTGTAGTGTACTGTGTATAATTAATATTTATATAAATTCACACACATACATGTATATATTTAAGAAATATTTTTTATATATATATATATATATATAAATATATATATATATATCAAATATAAATTATATATATATATATATATATATATATCAAATATTTCTTAAATATATACATGTATGTGTGTGTATTTATATAAATATTAATTATACACAGTACACACGCATATATTATGTAAACACAAACTTTTATTTTGGATGCGATCGTTTGACAGCGCTAAAATACACATTAAAGAAATTAAAATCAAAATTAAATGCATAAAATAAATACATTTAAATATATAAATACATACATACCATTCATACATAAATAAATAACCCACCAGAATATTAATACATCTAATTATGTCAGAATAATAACATTAATTTGAATGTGCCAGTTATATCTCTAAGCTGGGACATCTGTAATGTTTTAAAAATAGCAATAGCACACCAAAAGTGAACCCTATTCATAGAAAAACACAACAACATAAAATCCATAAGAGACATTTAAACTCTCGGAAGTAAAATCTAAAAAAAGAAAATCCAATTAAGAGAAGAAAGTGTTTTTACCTGTGCCTGTGGCCGAGCAGCATTATTGGAGAGTTAGAGAAAAATGTCATTAGAACATCTGCGTCTAGAGGCCAAAGCACCATAAAACATCATGTTCAGTGAAGAATGGTCCTTATTAATCATTCTTTTTAAGAAACAGCATTGTTTAAACACAACATAAAATACAGTTTGCAAGACCAGACATGTCTATTAGGAAAATAAATAGGTTCAATTTTGATTTCACATTGACAAAGTACATGTGTCATTTCTGGCTTGGGACATGTTCAAATTTGTCAAAATGTAAAACGACATGACCTTTTACAACCCTGATAATCTGTTAATTAATAAAAGGACCGTGTTTATTCTAAATAAATTAAACAAAATCCAAAAATATATATATTTGTCTGGAGCAAAGATCTCAAAACTGCTTTGATGTGGTGTGATCTATTTCTAGCAAATCTCAGTAAAAAAGAGATGAAAAGAAAATTTTTCTGAATAATTTGAGATTCACATGTGAGCCTATTTTGGGATCTTAAGCATGTGATTTCCACTGTATAATGGAGCCAAAAATTCTAGAAGTTAAGAGAAACTTTTGAACTCCAAAGCTTAGTGAACTGCCTATGTAGGCCGTATTTTAAGATATCATAGGTCTTACGCCTTAAGGAATGACTAATCAAGCATGCCTGTCTGCTAAGATATCTTCTTTTGGACAAATTGTAAGACAGCACTGCATGTGTGCTTTTACAATACCACAATGCATTACAAAACATGTAATACTCAAGCAACATGGGTGATGAGGCAAGATAAAGGATTTTAAAGGGACAGTTCAACCAAAAATGAAAGTTTTGTGATCATTTACTCACCCTCAAGCTGAATGTTGATAACCAGACAGTTGACAGCACCCACTGACTTTCAAAGTCGGAAAAAAAAAAAATACTGTGGAAGTCAATGGGTGCCGTGGATTGTCTGGTTACCAACATTCTTTAAAATATCTTTTTTTGTGTTCAACAGAAGAAAGAAAATCATACAGGTTTGGAACAACATGAGGGGGAGAAAATTATTAATTTTTGGGTGAACTACCCCTTTAAGTATTCTTATAATGTATTCAACATCAAAATGTTGTAATCATATTGTTTAATCCAAATAAAAATTTACTATTGACAATAATATTTGAGTGTGTAGAGTTCTGCTTTATTTCAGCAAAATACTAACACCAAATTCTATTGTAATTGCGAGCACTGTTGCGGGTAACTCAAGTAACATTAGTAATGTAATCAGATTACTTTTTCAAGTAACAAGTAATGCATTACTTTTAAATTTACAACAAAATATCTGTTACTTTTTCAAATAAGCAACACAAGTTACTTTGTTATCCCATTTATTGACTGATACCTCTCCATCTCAATATTTATTTAGATGTTTATATATATATATATATATATACACCGTATTTCCTCAAATAAAAGCCGGGGCCTTTATTTACCTGAACTGCAGAAGGTCACCGGCTTTTATTTGAAGCAGGCTTTTATTAGGGGCAGGCCTGTATTTCGAATTCCATCTATTTGAAAAAAATAATTGTTTTAAATAAACCGTTTTAAATGAAAAGCGATAGCGTTCCAGAGGACAGATATCATCAGGGGCGCGGGAAGTGGGGTGGTTTCAAAGGATTGCAAATGCAATGCAAATTTTTGTTCATTTTATTCATTTTTAGAATTTAATAATTTATTTGTAATACACATTTTAAGTGGCCCATTAAAAAGTATTATTTATAAGTTGAATTGTGTTTTTAAAACATACATGAGGTCATATTGTGACTGTTGCGGTGTGTGTGTTGAAAGAGGTAATATTTCCTCCAGTGAGATCAAGCGCCTTTCTGGAGATTCCGTTAATTTCCGCTAATTCCGCTCAGCACCGCACGCTCAACCCAGAACTCCCTTTGTGACCTGCTGGACAAAATATAGGCCCATCTGAAATAAATAGTAAGGGCTGCCCCTGACTAAAGTTTTTTTTCTTTTCTAGTAGTTGGTCATTTAAGTGCTTGATCACGCTCCGCCGCCGCCGCTGCCGCCGCCGCTGCCTCCGCCTCCATGTCATTGTCTGTTATAGGCTATTTGCTTGTTATTTATTAAATCCGGGCAATTTTGTTGATAAAAAATAGATTAAAATTAAGATACAATTTATACAGAACAAAATTAACTTTAAAGAAAGGCTTGTCTGATATATTTGTTGTTCTTTCGTGTTTTATGGATTCGATATAAACACTATAATTTAGTTTTTTTACTAACCCAACTAATGCGCGCACTTTTCTCAATCCGTTATGGAGCTATTCAATTTTGATTTTGTTTTTTAAACGTTTGTTCGTGTAGTTCAAATGACCACTTTACAATATTTCAATAACATCATTTATTTTGAAGCCTATGCTGTTTTATTGTACAAAATAAAATAGTTTAAGTTAAATGCAGAGTAAGATGTGTAAAAAAGACAAGAGGCTAAGAGATTGTCAAGATCAATATTTGTGTAGCCTGCCTGACACGGTATTTTCACAGACTAACACACGTCATATCTCTCATAGACTACAGTATTTAAAATAGCAGATATGCATCTGTTATATTCTCAATTTAATTTACAGAGCAATCCCTGCAAAGTGTTTAGGTTAAGTATAGAAGAAACCAGGATTGTGCATCGCACTCGCAAGACTCCCAGCGGGGGGCGATGGTCACGATGGTTTCGCTCCTTTGGCACAACCCTACTGTACATTACGATTAACTTACATGCACATTAAATGAAAGGAAATATTTTTTCCCCGGCCTCAATTTGAGACCGGCCTTTATTTGTTCGTGCTGGCCACGCCCCCGGCCACTATCAGAGGCCCGGCGTTTAATTGACTACAGGCTTTTATTTGAGGAAATACGGTATATATACACTCACCTAAAGGATTATTAGGAACACCATACTAATACTGCGTTTGACCCCCTTTCGCCTTCAGAACTGCCTTAATTCTACGTGGCATTGATTCAACAAGGTGCTGAAAGCATTCTTTAGAAATGTTGGCCCATATTGATAGGATAGCATCTTGCAGTCGATGGAGATTTGTGGGATGCACATCCTGGGCACGAAGCTCCCGTTCCACCACATCCCAAAGATGCTCTATTGGGTTGAGATCTGGTGACTGTGGGGGCCATTTTAGTACAGTGAACTCATTGTCATGTTCACGAAAACCAATTTGAAATGATTCGAGCTTTGTGACATGGTGCATTATCCTGTTGGAAGTAGCCATCAGAGGATGGGTACATGGTGGTCATAAAGAGATGGACATGGTCAGAAACAATGCTCAGGTAGGCCGTGGCATTTAAACGTGGCCCAATTGGCACTAAGGGGCCTAAAGTGTGCCAAGAAAACATCATTACAACCCCACACCATTACACCACCACCACCAGCCTGCACAGTGGTAACAAGGCATGATGGATCCATGTTCTCATTCTGTTTACGCCAAATTCTGACTCTACCATCTGAATGTCTCAACAGAAATCCTGGCAACATTTTTCCAGTCTTCAACTGTCCAATTTTGGTGAGCTTGTGCAAATTGTAGCCTCTTTTTCCTATTTGTAGTGGAGATGAGTGGTACCCGGTGGGGTCTTCTGCTGGTGTAGCCCATCCGCCTCAAGGTTGTGCGTGTTGTGGCTTCACAAATGCTTTGCTGCATACCTCGGTTGTAACGATTGGTTATTTCAATCAAAGTTGCTCTTCTATCAGCTTGAATCAGTCGGCCCATTCTCCTCTGACCTCTAGCATCAACAAGGCATTTTCGCCCACAGGACTGCCGCATACTGGATGTTTTTCCCTTTTCACACCATTCTTTGTAAACCCTAGAAATGGTTGTGCGTGAAAATCCCAGTAACTGAGCAGATTGTGAAATACTCAGATCGGCCCGTCTGGCACCAACAACCATGCCACGCTCAAAATAGCTTAAATCACCTTTCTTTCCCATTCTGACATTCAGTTTGGAGTTCATGAGATTGTCTTGACCAGGACCACACCCCTAAATGCATTGAAGCAACTGCCCTGTGATTGGTTGATTAGATAATTGCATTAATGAGAAATTGAACAGGTGTTCCTAATAATCCTTTAGGTGAGTACTTTGTACTGTATGTTCCATTTCAGTTAGTAGCTCACTAGGTGTTGGAACAGAAAAAACAGGTACTCAACATATAAGACATGCTTTAACATATAATATAATTACAATTCTGGGTGACGTTTACCTGGTTTAAGTGGTCCAGTTTTGGGCAGGGTCTTCCTCCATTGTAAGGCTTTTCTCTGAGCCATTTTGAGCGAACTTTGACCCCACTGCCACAGGATTTGCTGCAGCGCGACCAGTTGGACCATTCACTGAGTTTACAATCAGAAGGGCAAGGGACGATGCAGGCCTCCTCTATATACCCTGAAGAAAAAACAAAAACAGCATGCATGGTCAAAATTTACAGTATATCAAAAAATGCACATAAAATCAAATGACATGTTATGCAGATGGTCTCTTCCAGTTTCTCTTCCCAACTAATGATGACTATACATAACCATCCAGAGTGCATGCAAAACAAACTACCATCAGATGCTGGTTTTAACTGGATTTTCCTTCAGGGTAATAACAAATTTAACAGAACTTGCCGTTTTGAAGTGGTTTAAATCTTGATAAAAAATGAAAAGCATGTGTGTACCTTGCATATAAAATGATGAGATGCATAAAAAGTGTAAAAGAAATTGGTATAACTAGGCACATTTTGAGATGCCGTACTTTTGTGGAGAGTTGGCTGCAGGGTCAGGGAATGTAATATGCTTTAGCACACACACACACACACACACACACACACACACACACACACACACACACACACACACACACACACACACACACACACACACACACACACACACACACACACACACACACACACACACACACACACACACACACACACACACACACACACACACACACACACACACACACACACACACACACACACACACACACACACACGTACACACACACACACACACACACACACACACACACACACACACACACACACACACACACACACACACACACACACAATGTTGTCCCTGAATACCATATCCTTCAGAGCAGCCTTTCAAGAGGAGCCAACACTTGACTAAGAACAAGCCAAATGCAGAAATTGCTGCTTCAAAAATACTGCAGTAAATAATACATTATAAAATGGATGGTTCTGGTGCTGGAATCTGATTGGTCAGTACAGCGTTCCAGTTATTCACAAACACACGATTAAATCAGCTATGATGTCAAACATATGTTCACCATATCACTGCATAACCCTCACTGAGATTACTGACCTCAGCTCACATGGTGAACTGATTCTTTGGGCAGTTGTGGCCTAATGGTTAGAGAGTCTGACTTGTAACCCAAGTTTGAATCTCAGTACCGGCAGGGAAATGTAGGTGGGGGGAGTGAATGAACAGCGCTCTCTTCCACTCTCATTACACACAAGTGAGGTGCCCTTGAGCAAGGCTCCTAAACCCCAATTGCTCCCCGGGGACCGCAGTAAAAAATGGCTGCTCCGAGTGTGTGTGTTCAATACTCAATGCTGTTTGTGCACCTGGAAGGGTGATGCAGAGCACAAATTCCGAGTATGGGACACCATACTTGGCTACATGTCTGTCTGTCTGTCTGTCTGTCTGTCTGTCTGTCTGTCACTCACTCACTCACTCACTCACTCACTCACTCACTCACTCACTCACTCACTCACTCACTCACTCACTCACTCACTCACTCACTCACTCACCTTGAGTGACCAATCACGCTTCTCTGTCTGGCAATCCGATGGACGAGTCTGGGTTTGACGGTTGCCAGGAGAACGGTACTTGCCTGACTGGATTGTGCCAAGTGCAAAGTAAAGTAAAGTTTGGTGGAGGGGGGATTATGGTGTGGGGTTGTTTTTCAGGGCTTGGGCTTGGTGCCTTAGTTCCAGTGAAAGGAACTCTTAATGCTTCAGCATACCAAGACATCTTGGACATTTTAATGTCCCAACTTTGTGGGAACAGTTTGGGGATGGTCCCTTCCTGTTCCAACATGACTGCGCACCAGTGCACAAAGCGTCGGTCCATAAAGACATGGATGAGCGAGTTTGGTGTGGAGGAACTTGACTGGCCCGCACAGAATCCTGTCTCAACCTGATAGAAAGACCTTTGGGATGAATTAGAGCGGAGACTGCGAGCCAGGCCTTCTAGTCCAACATCAGTGCCTGACCTCACAGTTTCGCTTAGAGAAGAATGGTCAAAAATTCCTCCTAAACCTTGTGGAAAGCCTTCCCAGAAGAGTTGAAGCTGTTATAGCTGCAAAGGGTGGGCCAACTCCATATTAAACCCTACAGATTAAGAATGGGATGTCATTAAAGTTCATGTGCATGTAAAGGCAGGCCTTCCAAAACTTTTGGCAATATAGTGTACTTGCCCCTTATCACAAAAATAATATTGCTTGTTTTGATATGAAAAACTCGGACTGATGGTTTTCAACCTTGTATTTGTTTATTAAAGCAACCAACTGGCCAGTTGTATTTGCTTTGTTCCTCGCCAAAAACAATTATTACAAGCATTTGGCACTTGGCGAGTGTTAATTTTGGACTCTGCATGAAATTGTGCGAAACTACGGTGCTAATGACAGAATCAGTATGATGCGTATGAGACTCAATGTTAAAAATGTATCTCACAAAAGAAACAAATCATCCTGAAATCAAATGAAGAAAAAAATAAAATAAAATTATATATATATATATATTTGTATATTGACAATTAATTTTATAAAATTATAATAAAAAATAGTATATAAAAATACAGCTTTGATTTTCATATTGCAGCCAGACTTTGTGACATTGTCAAGAATATCCAGAAATAAAAGTTCATTGTCATTCTGTTTGAATAAAAATGTTCATTGTTCATATTTAATACAATTTAATAGAAACAATTTTTAAATAATATATTTTAAATATAGATCAAATTGAACCAACTTAACCAATAAAGTAGCCAACAGTTTCTTATGTATATACAATTTCATATTTGAATGACCCAGACATATTCCTGACATGTTTTATGAAATTCACTCAAATTCTTGAGACTGTTATTCTCTGAATACTTAGGGAGGAAAAAACAATGTCACCTCTCTACCCGACATTCAAAAATTGCCACATCTTGTGCTACTAACAAGCAGTTCGAACACAAGCCGTGAAACATTTACCTAGAGGGGCTTCTGATTGAAAAATCAAAGCAATTAATCACAGAGGTCTAGGGTGAGTTTTCACAGTCTGCCTTGTGGTTGCCTGCCCGAAAGATTAACCAGGATCTGACATGGCCGTGACGGGCAGGAGGAGAGTCGTTTCCCGAGGGGGGAGATACTGCAGTGACCCGAAATACCCTGCACAGTCACAATGCATCTGTATAAAACAGCTCTCCCTTCTCCTCTGCCCCTCAGTGTTAAGACATGTTGGTCCTGTTACACAACATGCAACGCTCTCTGTCCCTACAGCCGGTTCAGAGGTGGCAGGACGCCACTGGCCTTCACCAAACATGGCACTCGTGTTATTCTTTGTGTCCATAGTGACCTCATTCCTTCAAAACAATCCACATCCTGTCCGAGCCCTGACCCTGGGTAACATTAAATGGCAACACACACGATCCAAAGGGTGAGTCATCAAAGAAAAACAAGTTAGTTTCGCAGTTTCTTACTCTGAAAGCTTTAAGGAATAGAAATCAATCTGTCTGTTCCTGAACACATGCAATATAGCACACAAGCCATACAGTGTGGACTAGTTTTATGGTCTAGTCATGCTGTATGCTTTAATTGCTGGGAAAGAATGTTTTTGGGCTTGACACCAAATAATACGTAGAATGATATAATGACTGTATGTTAAAGGGGTGGTTGATTATGATTTCACTTGTTTAACTTTAGTTAGTGTGTAATGTTGCCGTTTGAGCATGAACAACATCTGCAAAGTTACGACGCTCAAAGCTCAAAGCAAAGGGAGAAATTTACTTTTTTTTAATTGCTTTTTAAAGGACAACTCCGGTGAAAAATGAACCTAGGAGTAATAAACACATGGTCACCGAGTAGATCGTTCTCTGGGATGCGATGAAAATCGAATGTAAAGAGTTTTATCTCTAAAAACAGATTAGCTTATAATGCTAGTCTATGTGGCATATAATAAGTAAAATTAAATCGCTAGTTAATACCACTAACAAGGCTCAAAATAGCCTCACACTAACATGGTAGCATAATGAGGGTCCCTACATGCAAACCGAAGCATTGAGAACTTTGTAAGTGTACAAACAGTTTAATAAGAAGATACTTTATAAAGACAGTACATGACGCGTATACAGACAGGAGCCATCTAGGAAAACAGTCTCGACGAATCGAGCCACGAACGCTGTGCTAAGTGAGCTGGTCGATAGGAATTAAGTTCAGCTTAGAGTTCGTGGCTCGATTCCAAGATGGCTCCTGTCTGTATACGCGTAATGTACTGTCTAGGTTCATATTTCACTGGAGTTGTCCTTTAAGGACTACGACAAACGGCTGGTAGGGACTACCAGGAGCTTATTCACGGGTTACTAACCCTAAAATTAACTCAAATTAAAACCTAAAAAAACCCTAAAAAAATCCTAAAATTAACCCTAAAATTTGCATAAATCATGCCCCCGGTAACACACAACAAAGGGGGTGAGGCCGTGTTGAGAAGAGGAAGAGTTGTTGCATCACATGTGGGAGTCTGCTCAAGCTGTCGCATCCATCTTTTCACATTTATTGCAATACGGTACGTAACACAAGTGCAATAACGCCATAAAAGCAAGATGACAACATAAGTTCAACTAAACTATACCTGTTCTATTTTCATGCAGAATATATTCTCTGGCTCTGAAGGCATCTTACAACAGTTCCCAAAGGAACGATAGACGTAGATCATCATGACCAGTGACTCTAATCTGACTTCTTTTTCCAGTAAAGAGTAATCTAACGTGTTACTATTTCCAAACCAGTAATCAGATTAAAGTCACTTATCCAAGTCATTGTGTGTTACTATTTTTGTCATTTTCCTTAGTAAAAATATATATTTTTGCTTTCTTCTTGCGTCTCAGGAAGAGTTTTTATGTTGAGTGAAGTGTCTTTATTAAATTTTTTATTAAAACGTGTTTTTTTTTTTTTTTCAGGAAATATTTTTTAATTTCAACTTAAAATATCAAGAGATACATTGTTGATGTTACTGTTAAAAATGCACTTCCAATAAAGTGAGTGTTGGCAAAAACGGTTGTCATTTTTATGATGAGGCGGCAGCTGCTGAATGTAACTAATAAAGTAACTTGTAATCTAATTTAGTTACTTTTGAAATCAAGTAATCTGTAAAGTAACTAAGTTACTTTTTAAAGGAGTAATCAGCAATCAGTAATCAGATTACTTTTTCAAAGTAACTGTGGCAACACTGATCATGACAGAACATGCTAATCGATGACTTGAAGATAGTTAACTCCCCATCAGCTACAAAAATTCATCCACAAACCATTCAGAAATGCCCTGTTGCATTCTACATGTTGTCACTTCTTCTTGAGTCTCTCCATCATCGTCCAACTCCGGTTTGAACATAAAAGTTTTGGACATTTTCAGTGCGTATCTGCGTGAGGTAATCGGAGCTGCTTACACGCATGCAGCAGCTCATTTGCATTTGCACACACAAAAACAGCGAGTTTTTGCTCACCCTCAAAAAGTGACAATTTTAACATGCTATACAAATGTGGGGTATTTTGAGCTAAAACTTCACATACACACTTTGGGGACATCAGAGACTTATTTTACATCTAGTAAAAAGGGGCATTATAGGACTCCTTTAATATTTTGTTTTGTGAACTAGTCCTTTGAATCCGGGCTGTTAAGGGCAAAGCATGAACACCAGAATCCCATCAGAAATGCACTAGTCTTTGAAGCTTGTAAATACAACATTAAACATTCATGTTAAAAACATGTTAACATTGAATTCCTGATCAGTTTCCGGACTGTTTAAAAGTTTGGGATTGGTAAGACGCTTTATAAAGAAGGCTCTTATGCTCAGCATTTATTTGATACAAAATACAGTGAAAACACTAATATTGTGAAATATTATTACAATTTAAAATAGCCGAGTTACTCCAGTCTCCAGTGTCACATGATCCTTCAGAAATCATTCTAATATGATGATTTGCTGCTCAAGAAACATTTATTATTATCATCAATGCTGAAAACAGTTCTGCTGCTTCATGTTTTTGTATTAAAGTACAAATAAACTGTTTATTTGAAATAGAAATCACTGTCGCTTTTTTTCCTCTATAAAAGTGTTCATTTCTGGAAAAAAAAAACAAGTACTGACACCAAACTTTTGACCGGTAGTGTATGTACAAGCAGAAGTAAATGCTATGCAGTACTGCTGTATCTGTTGCGTTAAAAAATAATAATTTAGAAATAAACAAGCATTTATGTTTAGCCCTCTTTTTAGAGAAGAGATATAAGAGCATTTAATGATCTCTTTAGTAGCCTGAGGGAGCATGTAAGACAGAGCCTTCTATTAAGAGGAACTTTAGCCATTACCCCAGTGGGAGAGAGAGAAAGCGAATGGCTCCGTTCAAAAAACTTAGTGAGCTGCCTTCTAAGGCTGAGATGGAGTGTCACATGTGACCGATTTGTAATGTTCTACATGACTTGTCACTCTAACAAGCATAAAAACACACAGCACAAACACATATTAGGTAAAGTAGTCCATTTTGAACTGGATTTCATTATCTTTATCAGTACATGTTTGGTCTTTCATGACATCACTATATTTAGAATCAACATTCAATTGTATCATCCAAAAATGAGATTCTTTTTTCACTGAGGCTGTTGCTATGCACTATGGGATTGTGTTTTTGGTGAAGGATATATGTAATGCTGCCTTTGGCGATACCTTAAAATGCAACCGACGTAGCAGCTCACTGGGTTTTGGAACAAAGCTTTTGACAGAGTGAGTAATGAGATTAAAGAAAATAGATAATGAAAGATGAAGAGGGATTTGCCGATGACATCACGAATCCGAGGAGCTTTAAGAGACGCCACATGGAGATCCATGAAGCCCATGAAGTGGTGAAACTTCCCCGGGAGGGCATTCGTGATGCAGTGATGTTTTCTGGCAAATAATTTGACTTAAATCAGTTGTGGAGTTCAATTCTCAAGTCTTTGAACTCCTGGGAAAGGAAGTAGAGCAAGTAACTGAAAAATACAACATTTGAGCCTTTTGCCAAGATTATTTTAAGCTCATGGCAACTCTTACTTCATTATCATTCGACAACTCTCACAGTTTTTAAACAGGGGCTGCTGATCAACCTGTATAACATCAAATCATCAATATTATCAGTATTTATTATTACTACGTATTTAAATAGCTCATATAGCATCATAATTTGCAACAGATTTCTTTACTAGATGATTTCTGTTTAATAGTTACTAAGATTAGGGCCATTATTATGCTGCGTTCACACAGAACACGAATTGAGCGTCTGGAGCGAGTGATTTCCATGTTAAGTCAATGTAAAGACGCATTGACGCGCGTCTGGAGGTCCTGCGGCGCGATAGAAGGCTAATTGAGTGTCCTGCACGAGTGATTTTATTTGGTGCTTTTTGTGCATTCACGCGTTTGAAGCAAAGTTGAAAAATCTGAACTTTGGCGTCTGTTCGCGCTGTGTTAACCAATCAGGAGCCTGTTTGCTGCTGTCACATGGTAAAGTGACGTGATAAACGGGGGCAGGCCCACCCAGAGTCACTCATTCAACATGGAGGAACAACTGATATTGGCAGTGAGCAGTCATATGGAGCTATTCGCTTCAAATGCTTGCTTTATATGCGCGTCCAATTCGCTTTGGATGTGCGAGTGGATTCAAAATGTTTAAGCGTCCAACTACATGCAATAGAAGCAAATTTGAAGTCCAATTCACGTTCGGTGTGAACGCAGCATTAGAATTCAAATGAAACCATGCATAACATTGCATTTTCTAATAAAGGTACCAGTTAACTGGCAAGTGACTGGTTTTATGTAAACTACTACTAACATGGCCAAGACCAAAGAGCTGTCCAAAGATACTAGAGACAAAATTGTACACCTCCATAAGGCTACGGGGAAATTGCCAAGCAGCTTGGTGAAAAAAGGTCCACTGTTGGAGCAATCATTAGAAAATGGAAGAAGCTAAACATGACTGTCAATCTCCCTCGGACTGGGGCTCCATGCAAGATCTCACCTCGTGGGGTCTCAATGATCCTAAGAAAGGTGAGAAATCCGCCCAGAACTACATGGGAGGAGCTGGCCAATGACCTGAAAAGAGCTGGGACCACCGTTTCCAAGGTTACTCTTGGTAATACACTAAGACGTCATGGTTTGAAATCATGCATGGCACGGAAGGTTCCCCTGCTTAAACCAACACATGTCAAGGCCCGTCTTAAGTTTGCTAATGACCATTTGGATGATCCAGAGGAGTCATGGGAGAAAGTCATGTGGTCAGATGAGACCAAAATAGAACTTTTTGGTCATAATTCCACTAAATGTGTTTGGAGGAAGAAGAATGATGAGTACCATCCCAAGAACACCATCCCTACTGTGAAGCATGGGGGTGGTAGCATCATGCTTTGGGGGTGTTTTTCTGCACATGGGACAGGGCGTCTGCACTGTATTAAGGAGAGGATGACCGGGGCCATGTATTGCGAGATTTTGGGGAACAACCTCCTTCCCTCAGTTAGAGCATTGAAGATGGGTCGAGGCTGGGTCTTCCAACATGACAATGACCCGAAGCACACAGCCAGGATAACCAAGGAGTGGCTCTATAAGAAGCATATCAAGGTTCTGGCGTGGCCTAGCCAGCCTTCAGACCTAAACCCAATAGAGAATCTTTGGAGGGAGCTCAAACTCTGTGTTTCTCAGCGACAGGCCAGAAACCTGACTGATCTAGAGAAGATCTGTGTGGAGGAGTGGGCCAAAATCCCTCCTGCAGTGTGTGCAAACCTGGTGAAAAACTACAGGAAACGTTTGACCTCTGTAATTGCAAACAAAGGCTACTGTACCAAATATTAACATTGATTTTCTAAGGTGTTCAAATACTTATTTGCAGCTGTATCATACAAATAAATAGTTAAAAAATCATACATTGTGATTTCTGGATTGTTTTTTTTTAGATTATGTCTCTCACAGTGGACATGCACCTACGATGACAATTTCAGACCCCTCCATGATTTCTAAGTGGGAGAACTTGCAAAATAGCAGGGTGTTCAAATACTTATTTTCCTCACTGTATATATATATATATAGAGAGAGAGAGAGAGAGAGAGAGAGAGAGAGAGAGAGAGAGAGAGAGAGAGAGAGAGAGAGAGAGAGAGAGAGAGAGAGAAAATGCACAGTATAATATAAATATTAAATATATTAAAAAATATTTACATTATAAAAATAAAGATTATTTATATTAGTGTGTTAATTTATAACCCTGATGTCATGAAAATCATTTGTGCATTTTTTAAAAAAATGGATTTGGTCCTGAATAAGAACCCGTTCTCAATTCCCAACCCCACGTGGGCCGTGTGCTGTAAAAGCGAGAGTATCTGTCAGTGGTTAATGTCAGCTCTGATTAGGCCCAGTCCCACGGACAGCATGCAGTCTTTAATGAGGGCCGAGATTTATACCTACACCTGATCAGCAGGGCGAAACAGCCATTCGGGCAGAGGGCAAAGTCAACCGAGCAGCGCCTGGCGCTCTTACCAGCCTGCTCGTCATCTAAATAACAAGATTAAGTGAGCAATGCACCAAACGCTTCACTAACAGAGAGAGGAGATCAGTTAAAGACAGAGAGGAGAGGTCACTAGAGAGAGGAAGTTGTAGACAATGATGAATTAATAGGGATGAAACACCACATGATTGATGACTAAGTTGACTGTTACTAGCCAAAATAAGACAAACAAATTGAGGATGAGTAGATTTTCAGCATAAAGCAAATCATCTGTTGTAAGTACGACTTCAATGTAGACAATACATTTTTATCATAATTTATTGTATACCATTTTTTTACACAATAATAATGCTTTAAAATATAACAGTTTAAAGCATTACTTTTAAGATTTTATTTGTTATTATTTTCCATGGCCAAGCAAACCTGATAATTCAAATTCTTCAAAAAGCAGCTTATTTCTTATTAAATTTAAATAAATATGTACCATTATCTTAAATAAAAATAAAATAAAACATTATTGCTAAAAATTAAATAATGCTAAAATGCTATATTAAGACTGGCTGGTAATAAATGAAATAAAATATTAAAATAATTATTACATGTGAATGCATGATTTTTCAAATTTTTTTTTAACTCACAGTAATCATGCTTTAAACTAGAATAAACGTAATTTTTCAAAGACATTTTTAAAGAAATCTTTCAAGGTGCATTTAAAAAATCTGAGGGGGAGAACGTGCCTAGTCTGCAAGGACTTTTAGAGTCAATTCTTCACAGGATGGGAGTTTACATCATGGCTTGACTAATGAATATAAATTAGTTTAGCGCAGTCTAGGAAGGTTACTTAGCAATGACGGCTAACTATAATTACGTCCTAATGCTTGAAATGACGTCAACTCCATGGTGAGACTTGCATGATGAACTTCTTACCATGACTGTTACAGCGTGAAGTCTCCACGAGCCTGTTATCCTGGTCGTAACACACCATGGCCTGGAACCGGTAGCCCTGCCCGCACTCCTTAGTGTCTCCCTGTACCTTCATGCCCAGAGCGCTTTCCACACGACCCTCGGGCAGGATGCAGTCAGACCAGTTGCCCACTGGCTGAGCGTTGTATTTGTCACAGGGGCAGTACTGGGTCTCGCTCAGCGGGTACATCTGGCTGTTCTTGCACTTATCCTTCTTCTTGCTTTTTCCTGTAATCAAAGGAAGTAAGTGTTGATTACGACACTAATTAAGCTCACTAATGAATGAGTCATGAGCACTGAGGTCAACTCTAAACCTCCTGCCAGACTCATCGTGTCTTGCAGTTGCACGACCGGCTGAACTAATTCTTACTAAAAAGGACATAATATGAAGCAAAAGCATGTTGAGCTGTTAATAGATAACAACTGGATGATATATATATCTAATATTCATGATATATTTGTGAGTTTTCTATTTAATAATTTATATATTTTTTTTTATTTGTATGTATTCATATACATTTTACAGATATTCTCCACATTGTTTTAAAAAAAGACCTACAAATATATTTAAATATTTTTTGGACCATGATAATAAGGAGTATATAAAAGTACATACACATTAATATAATATACACCGATCAGGCATAACTTCCTAATATTGTGTTGGTAACTTCTTTTTGCTGCCAGAACAGCCCTGAACCATCGATGCGTGGACTCCACTAGACCCCTGAAGGTGTGCTGTGGTATCTGGCACCAAGATGTTAGCAGCAGATCCTTTGAGTCCTGTAAGTTGTGAGGTGGGGCCTCCATGGATCTTGTTTGTTCAGCACATCCCCACAGATGCTTGATTGGATTGAGATCTGGAGAATTTGGATCGCCAAGTCAACAAATCAAACTCGTTGTTGTGCTCCCCAAACCATTCCTGAACCATTTCTGCTTTGTGGCAGCGCATTATCTGCTGAAAGAGCCACAACCACCAGGGAATACCGTTTCCATGAAAGGGTGTACATGGTCTCCAATAATGCTTAGGTAGGTGGTACGTGTCAATGTAACATCCACATGGATGGCAGGACCCAAGGTTTCCCAGGAAACATTGCCCAAAGCATCACACTGCCTCCGCCGGCTTGCCTTCTTCCCATAGTGCATCCTGGTGCCATGTGTTCCCCAGGTAAGTGACGCACACACACCCGGCCATCCACGTGATGTAAAAGAAAACGTGATTCATCAGGCCAGGCCACCTTTTTCCATTGCTCCGTGGTCCAGTTCTGATGCTCAAGTGCTCACTGTTGGTGCTTTCGGCGGTGGACAGGGGTCAACATGGGCACCCTGACTGGTCTGCGGCTATGCAGCCCCATACGCAACAAACTGTGATGCACTGTGTATTCTGACACCTTTCTATCAGAACCAGCATTAACTTCTTGAGCAATTTGAGCTACAGTAGCTCGTCTGTTTGATCGGACCACACTGGCCAGCCTTCGCTCCCCACGTGTGTCAATGAGCCTTGGGCGCCCATGACCCTGTCGCCGGTTCACCACTGTTCCTTCCTTTGAGCACTTTTGATAGATACTGACCACTGCAGACCGGGAACACCCCACAAGAGCTGCAGTTTTGGAGACGCTATGACCCAGTCGTCTAGCCATCACTGGCCCTTGTCAAACTCGCTCAAATCTGTAGATTGCCCGTTTTTCCTGCTTCTAAACACATCAACTTTGAGGACAAAATGTTCACTTGCTCTCTAATATATTCCAACCACTAACAGGTGCCGTGATGAAGAGATAATCAATGTTATCTTCACCGGTCATAATGTTATGCCTGATAGGTGTATCATCCCATTATCCCTAGAATCTTGTGCTAGAAGTCATTTAGCATTTATGCTACCTCTGGTTCAGTGCTTTGCTCATGGAAACTAATGGTACAGTAATACCTCACTCCTTGCAGGGATCGGACCTGCAACCTCCTGAGTTCAAACCACAGAGTTAATGATGCATATGTCCTAATTACCCACGAGAGCTCTCCTCCGTGTACGGACCCCTACACAGTCCGAGCTGCAAGGAGAGAACTTGGACCAGTTGGTGAGCTGGCAGTCGTCTCGGCACGGTAACTGGCAGGGCTGGCTCATATCAGGCATGCTGCTGGCAAACTTCAGACACTGAACAACATCAGCCACTGTACCATCCAGCTGCCTACATGAGATAGCTGCAGATCACACACAGAAACACAGCGGTGAGACTCCTGCTGATTACAGAGAGGATGTGGCACAGCACCAGACACTGAGAGAAAAGGTGCAGGTGAACAGAGGATGGTTATTTATAGAACAGACTAGCGAGAGAGAGAGGGAGAGAGAGAGAGAGAATCATGCTGTTCACTTTGATCAGAAACCAGTTTAAATTATGCATTATATTTCTGTAGTTTTTATATAATTCAATTATATTCCCTATTTGTTAGTAATTATTATTATGATTTAAAAAAATAATAATTTTATATCGATTTTGAGGGGGGGGGCTTTTTTGTGTAATTATACTTTTTAGTGTCCAATAAGACATTGGTCCCTATTTTAACGATCTAAGCGCATGGTCTAAAGCGCACAGCACAAGTGCACTTAGGGCGTGTCCGACGGTAAAAACTGATGGCATGCCCGACGCATGGTCTATAAGGGTTGTACATAGTCTCTTAATGAGTAATAGGTATGTTTTGGCCGTAATGTGCAATAAACCAATCAGAGTCTCATCTCCCATTCCCTTTAAAAGCCAGTTGTGCTTGCACCATGGCAGGTTAGCTATTTATATGGCGGAATTTGCAAGTGGAAAAACTGAACATTTCTCTAGCGAGGAAACATCTGCTCGTCCAATGACGCCTGCCTGCCCGTCATTACTGCAAATAGGTAGGCTAATTCTGATACATGCAAGGACTATCCATTATGACATGTAGGCATTTTTATATTTATGTACACAATAATAATCTTTTACATTTCAATCCTTTTATTTTTAATATTTAAACATGTTTGTTAAATATTTAAACATATTTAAACCTGTGTGTGTAATAATCAGAGTGTATGTGTGTTGTGCACCCCCTTAAAGCTGCATATTACTAACACACCCTTTAAATAACACAATACTTCGTTTTTAGTTCCTCAAAATAGCAACACGCCAACAATGCGCCTAAACACACCTCGTTTTCAGACCAGCACGCCCATGGGCGAACAGATGGGTGCCAGTGCATTTGCTATTAAAAAAACGTGGCGCTGGACGTGAAAATGATAACTGCGTCGGGGTGAAACTAGCAAAAAACACTTGCGTCGCGCCTGGTGTCACATTGTGCCGGGTTTATGATAGGGCCATTGTGTATAACAATATCTGAATAAATCTGAGCATAACTAAAGAACATTTATAGTCACTATAGAATTTAAAATATATAATAAATGTATATACTATGTATTGTTCTGTATATAATACAGATTTCATAATTTACAATACATGATTTAAAAAAAACTAAATTATAGAGATTTTCAAGTGGGGTGTCAAATAGAACGATATTTGAAATATTATATAGTGTAAACCATTTATATTCACTATAGAAATTTACTTTTTTTCCTAAGTGTAAAAATTGCCCTTATTAAACCTGAAATTAAAATTCTATTAAACACACATTTTGGACAATACTGATAAATAATAATCTTACTTAATGTTAAAACTATATTCTAAATGAATGTAAGCATGTTAAACATTATGTACAGTGTGTAAATAAAACAAACAAAAAAACAAACAAGCAATTAATAATATACATTAATAAATAATATAATAATAAAAAGCTAGAACCCAATAATGATATGTTCCATATAAATACATGCACCACTATTAAGATCACCGTAAGTCACTGTAAAGTTAATAAATAAACAGCTACAATGAGACCAACATGAGCAGTTCAGATAGTACTACATCTGTAAAGACAGGCCTGTTACGCTGTTGTCATTCCGGTGAGGCTGTGTGATCTATTAAGACGTACAGTCACGTTGGAAGTGACGTGAGGATGAGTAAACAGGAACCATTAGGTCAAACTTTGGCCACTACAGAGTTCAATAGAGTGATGACGGCAACACAAAGACGGCCTTCCGTACTGTCGAGAGCAATCAGATCAAGAGTTTGAAGGATTGCTTCTGCTCCTGACATGCACTGAAGGGCAAATGTGAAGTCTAGTGTGATGGAAGCCTTTGCCAGACCAATATCTATACCAGTATAATTCATAATAAAGTCTTCCACTGCCTTATGAATGATAGGAATGTCTAAAAGAGTCGGATAAAGAAAAGAAAAGAGATAACAAAAAAGCACGAAAAGAACCTAAAACAACTGTGGACAAAACGATTAAGTACATACTTTGCTGACTTCAACTAGAAAACTGCAAGCAAAAACTATCTCTGAGGAATAAAGTAAAATGCTAATTCTACATTCTTTCCCATTCTGAAAGAAAGCAATAGAAATTCACAGATTCAAGAGAAGATCTTAGATCAGATAATGTACCAAAATGATGGTTATTGCAGAAGATTTCACAGCTACAGAAACAGTATCTGGACACAATGGGGGAATTCACTAAGACTGCACACGCTGTCTGAGTTGCTTTATCATCTGATTAAAGGATTATGCAAATATGCACAAAATCTGCACTGAACACAATTTGCATGCTGCAATTCTCAAGTGTGGGCATTTAGTGAATAAGACACAGGTTGTTGTACAGTGTGCCAAACACTGTTTTGGTGAATGTGCCCGTGTGTGTGTGTATAAGAGGGAGGTTAGGTGAAAGGTCAGCGGTCAGGAGGGTAATGTTCAACGTGACAGTTGATGTACCTCTAGTTTGGACTCCAGCTCCACAGTTCTCCTGAGCTCCTTTACTGTCTCTGCGGATGCTCCATGGGACCAGCTGACATTTACGCCACTTATGCGTTTTCCACCTGCAAATTCAAAGTGCCATCATTATAATTATCAGCAGAGGTTGATCAGTTAGCGCACTGTCAATCCTAATTAGCTGACTTAACTTGAGAAAATATCAGCAACCCCACTAACTTTGAAAATGAACTCATTTGAATTAAGCTGGCCACAATCTGATATCAGTTTTACTTGACTTCTTTTCATCAGAATTATCCATTTTTGTTTTGGGAAAAAGAACTGCATACAGGTTTTGAATGACAAGTCGTCGAATAAATAATGACAGAATCTTTATTTTTGGGTAGACTATTTTTTTAGGTGTACATATCTTCATTTACCCAAGAAGGTCAATTTGAGCAAAAATCTATACTGAATGTCAACAATAAATGTGAAATAGAGCTCAGAATAACTGATAAGTGTAGAGGCAGTGCTTGCGGGTAAAGGGCAGGGTGAGAAATTAATCTATATAACAAAAATATTACAAAATGTGACATTAAACAGTGTAAAAGTCACTCATTTTTTTAAAGTAACAGTGTCTAACAGCGACACCCGCAGGCGAAGTTACAGAGGGAGACGCGCCTCCTCTCTCCCACTGACTTAAAGGAACACGCCACTATTTTTGAAAATAGGCTCATTTTCCAACTCCCCTAGAGCTAAACAGTGGAGTTTTACCGTTTTCGAATCCATTCAGCCGATCTCGGGGTCTGGCGGTAGCACTTTTAGCATAGCTTAGCATAGATCATTGAATCTGATTAGACCGTTAGCATCTTGCTCAAAAAAATGACCAAAGAGTTTCAATATTTTTCCTATTAAAAACTGGACTCTTCTGTAGTTACATCATGTACTAAGACAGACGGAAAATGAAAAGTTGCAATTTTCTAGGCCAATATGGCTAGGAACTATACTCTCATTCCTGCGTAATAATCAAGGATTTTTGCTGCCGTACCATAGGTGCAGCGGCGCAATGATATTACGCAGCGCCTGAAAACTTGAAACCTGAAAACAAGGGACGCTCCCTGTGCAAGCGGGTTGTCACGTTGGTTATGATGACAGAAGAGTCAAGTTTTAAATAGGAAAAACAATGAAACTCTTTGGTCATTTTTGAGCGAGATGCTAACGGTCTAATCAGATTCAATGATCTATGCTAAGCTATGCTAAAAGTGCTACCGCCAGACCCCGAGATCGGATGAATGGGTTCGAAAACAGTAAAACTCAACTGTTTAACTCTAGGGGAGTTGGAAAATTCGCCTATTTTCAAAAATATTGGCATATTCCTTTAATACTGACACCTTAAAGCGTGCACTGAGTTTTGTGTGGGGTAATGGAAATGAATGGGGAAAGTCACATGAGAGGAGGCAATGGCTCCATTGCACTGATTGGATATGATCCGTTATGATTGGTTCGTGCGAAAAAAAAATGAAGATGAGGATGATGTTAATGGTAGGACTAATTAATAAGTAAGTAAACAACTTAGAGTAGATACAGATATCACTGCTTTATGTCACGTCAAAATGGCCTGAAAACATGATGAGGTTTTTAGTGAATACTCAGTTTGGTGAAATTAAAGGTACATCTTCTGAAAATAAGTTGGCTATTAAAGGGATAGTTCACCCAAAAATGAAAATTAGACCATGATTTACTCACCCTCAAGTCATCCTAGGTGTATATGACATTTTTATAAAGTAAAACTTTATAAAGTAAAGCTACAGCCAATCGCCTTCAGTGGAAAAGTGTTGAAAGTGCCTCTCGCAATTCAAGATGCGTACGCGACATCTGACGAGTGTACCTGGTAACGTAAGCCTTCAATCAGCAGAGGCACTTTCAACACTTTTTCCATAAATTGAATATGGAAGGCGATCGGCAGACACTTTACTTTATAAAGTTTTAAATATGGATATTTTTCTTACACAAACGCATCGATTCGCTTCAGAAGGCCTTTTATTGAATAGAACATCACATAGTGTAAAAATACAAAAATGAATGTATTTGGTCTCTCTTTTTTATGTAGTTTATTTAACCACAAAACAATTAAGCGTAACAAGGACATACATTTACATTTGATATATATATATAAAAAAAGTGAGGATTTTGCCTCCTCATTTTAAAACACCACCGCACACCACTAGTAAAGGGGTACCTGAAACCCGGACAGACAGATGGAGTCGCACAATCTTTCTCTTCATAAAGGATGTCCGGACACTCCTGACCTCCATTAGCTTGCATCTGAATGACCACTCGATAGTGAAACTGTTGATTATTCTGCCCATTCAGACCTGTTAAGATAGATAGAACGATAGATAAAGAGACATAGATAAATAGACAGATAGACAGATAGATAGACAGACAGACAGACAGACAGACAGACAGACAGACAGACAGACAGACAGACAGACAGACAGACAGACAGACAGATAGATAGATAGATAGATAGATAGATAGATAGATAGATAGATAGATAGATAGATAGATAGATAGATAGATAGATAGATAGATAGATAGATAGATAGATAGATAGATAGATAGATAGATAGATAGATAGATAGATAGATAGAACAACAGATGGACGGATGGATGGATGGATGGATGGATGGATAGATAGATAGATAGATAGATAGATAGATAGATAGATAGATAGATAGATAGATAGATAGATAGATAGATAGATAGATAGATAGATAGATAGATAGATAGATAGATAGATAGATAGATAGATAGATAGATAGATAGATAGATAGATGGAAGGATGGAACAACAAATATATAGACAGATAGATAGACAGACACAGAATGATGGATGGATGGATGGATGGATGGATGGATGGATGGATAGATAGGTGGAAGGATGGAACAACAAACATAGACAGATAGATAGATGGAACAACAAATATATAGATATATATAGAGATAGATAGACAGACAGACAGACAGACAGAATGATGGATGGATGGATGATAGATAGGTGGAAGGATGGAACAACAAATATATAGATATATAGAGAGATAGACAAACAGACGGAATGATGGATGGATGGATGGATAGGTAGAAGGATGGAACAACAAATATATAGATATATAGACAGATAGATAGACAGACAGAATGATGGATGGATGGATGGATGGATAGATAGATATGTAGAAGGATGGAACAACAAATATATAGATATATAGAGAGATAGATAGATAGACAGAACGTTGGATGGATGGATAGGTGGAAGGATGGAACAACAAATATATATATATATATATACACACTCATATTGATATGATTTTGATTTGATTTGATTTATTTAACAATTCAATTTTAAAACAAGTACAATCGAGCCCAAAATACCATTTCATACATATAAATAAAAAAAAACTGTATAATAATAAAATACACAAAAAAGCCATAGGCTTATTTCCATTATGGTCCTCAGAATTAAAAAATGGACGAGCAGTTCATAATGGGAATGAGATCAACACAACACACAACCACATACACATAATACCTCAAACATCGTTAAAAAGACATTTTTTAACTTCTCTTCTAAAAGGACCTTCTTCTTGAATTTGTTTTAAGCAGTCAGGCAATTTATTCCAAGCAACAGCACTAGAATATAAAAACGAATTCTTCCCATTTATACTCAAATACCGACACACATATATATTATTTATCCTTGACCTTGTAGAAAAACTATGAACATCTCTTATGAAAACATAGTAGTCACACAAATACATAGCATCTTGCAGTTGATGGAGATTTGTGGGATGCACATCCAGGGCACGAAGCTCCCGTTCCACCACATCCCAAAGATGCTCTATTGGGTTGAGATCTGGTGACTGTGGGGGCCATTTTAGTACAGTGAACTCATTGTCATGTTCAAGAAACCAATTTGAAATGATTCAAGCTTTGTGACATGGTGCATTATCCTGCTGGAAGTAGCCATCAGAGGATGGGTACATGGTGGTCATAAAGGGATGGACATGGTCAGAAACAATGCTCAGGTAGGCCGTGGCATTTAAACGATGCCCAATTGGCACTAAGGGGCCTAAAGTGTGCCAAGAAAACATCCCCCACACCATTACACCACCACCATCAGCCTGCACAGTGGTAACAAGGCATGATGGATCCATGTTCTCATTCTGTTTACGCCAAATTCTGACTCTACCATCTGAATGTCTCAACAGAAATCGAGACTCATCAGACCAGGCAACATTTTTCCAGTCTTCAACTGTCCAATTTTGGTGAGCTCGCCTTTTTCCTATTTGTAGTGGAGGTGAGTGGTACCCGGTGGGGTCTTCTGCTGTTGTAGCCCATCCGCCTCAAGGTTGTGCGTGTTGTGGCTTCACAAATGCTTTGCTGCATACCTCGGTTGTAACGAGTGGTTATTTCAGTCAAAGTTGCTCTTCTATCAGCTTGAATCAGTCGGCCCATTCTCCTCTGACCTCTAGCATCAACAAGGCATTTTCGCCCACAGGACTTCCGCATACTGGATGTTTTTCCTTTTTCACACCATTCTTTGTAAACCCTAGAAATGGTTGTGTGTGAAAATCCCAGTAACTGAGCAGATTGTGAAATACTCAGACCGGCCCGTCTGGCACCAACAACCATGCCACACTCAAAATTACTTAAATCACCTTTCTTTCCCATTCTGACATTCAGTTTGGAGTTCAGGACATTGTCTTGACCAGGACCACACCCCTAAATGCATTGAAGCAACTGCCATGTGATTGGTTGATTAGATAATTGCATTAATGAGAAATTGAACAGGTGTTCCTAATAATCATTTAGGTGAGTGTATAGACAGACAGACAGAATGATGGATGGATAGGTGGAAGGATGGAAAAACAAATATATAGATATATAGACAGAATGATGGATGGATGGATGGATGGATAGATAGATAGATGGAGTACCTCCTTCACAGGATGTGGGACACTCTGTCCATTCACTGAAGGGTGTCACTATACAGTCTCTCTTACAGGGCAGCAGACAGGGTCGCACTGACTCTGGCCGTGGGGCTTCAGGACATCTAAGACAACAATCAGACAAAATGATTATTACACTCAGTGCAAGAAAATGAGACGAACATGTTATCTGATCAAAGAAACGAGCACTTTCAACAAAGACCCAACCGTCTAAATAAGATTTATATATCAGGCTGATATTTATACATCAACTAATGCAGGTCACCTGCGCACACATGGATTCAAACACTTTCACTTTACATTTCCCTGTCTACAGCAAAAAATATAAGCCTTTTACGGGATGCTTTCTGCACTGAGTATCATTGACCGTTTTAGTCAAGGCTTTATCAGCATTTTCCGCTCTCTCTGAGTCTGACCCTTCAAATGAAGCAGGCCATTTATACTGCTGTGCTGTGCCTGTACGATTTTTGAGAGCACACAGTCTTTGCATGCGAAATGAGTAACAGCGCTGGGTTTCACACAAGCTGGAAGTCCAATTTAGTTTTAACAGCTCCATCCTTCAATAACAACGTCTTTATAAAGCTGCACTACATTGACTGGTTCACAAAACAATCTGCAATGCAACTCAGATAGCTTAATTCACAAAACTGCATTAGAATTGGAAGCTTGAGTAATTTTTTGTATAAGTTCAAATGGAATCAATTTAAAACTCAAATTTAATCTCCACATGGCATTTATTCATGTATTAAAGGGATAGTTCACCCAAAAATGAAAATTACCCCATGATTTACTCACCTTCAAGCCATTATATGACATTCTTCTTTCAGACGAATACAATCACAGTTACAAAATGTCCTGGCTAATCCAAGCTTTATAATGGCAGTGAATGGGAACCCAAAATCTGAGGCCCAAGAAAGTGCATCCATCCATCACAAAAGTAATCTTTACAGCTCCAGGGGGTTAATAAATGCCTTCTAAAGTGAATCGATGGGTTTGTGTAAGAAAAATATCCATATTAAAAACTGCTTGTTGGTAGGTAATTTACTATATCTCTTTACATAAATGATATTGCCCAGTATACAGTATATTGCCCAGTACAATGGATTACATCAGAATCCTTTTTGAGCAAGGCTCAGCAGCATCTGTAGCACAACAATGCTTCTTTCTTTCCAATCGTATTTTCCCTGCTCCTCGGTTGCATTATGTACCAGCCAGACGAGGCAGATAAGGCCTCGCATTCTGTACAGTAGTCAGTCACTGGGTAATACTCTTCTTTTATCACTGTTACAGCTCCTCAATTTAAGATCAGGGGTTAGTTTTAATCTGCTTCTGTATTTTAAGCACTGCTCCGGCTTGGTCGAATTCCCCTGGATAAAGATAAACAGGGATGCAACAGTCCACCAGAGGGGCATTCAGTAATCTGATCTTTGATCAAATCCTCCGCTGTGAAGAGAGTCGCCATGTGCTCCATGTTTCATGAGGGTTTCAAAGCTGCCACAGTATAATAATGCAACAGATATATAAGGCCGATTTATTCCTACTACCAATAGCAGAAGCGGTAAATCCTGCCAGGGAAACAAATCCGGTTTGGGTGTGCAGGGCTCTCCTGGAGATTGGGTAATTTCTATCACAGCATTAGAAACATTTCAAGACAGTCAATGCTCACTCTAAACTATTTTAATGGCTAAAATAGCCATTCTTATCTGCTTCAACTGGTTAAGAGTGCAAATGGTTAAACTGCAATATCATATGTGGAAATGACTTACTAAAAATGAATCTAAATTGTTGCAAACTTTTTTTTTTTTGCAAACAGAAAGGATTAAACTGGAATAGGGCTTGGTAATGTTTCAATAGCATCATAAAAAAAACGAAGAAAAAAAAAAACAGTTCATACATTTAACCGTGAGGAAAAACAAATGCATCGTTTCTTGCCCTCACTAAGTTGTCATTATTTTTCAATTAGGATTAACTGTCATAAACAGCCTGAAGTGAGGGATCACATTTCCTTGAAGGTTTCACTGAAGTAGCTCATTAGAGATTCTGGAGAAACTATTATAATACTGTTTGCGCACTGTTAATCACTTCTAATAGGATATTCCTTTAAAGTACTGCATTTTTGACCTGACAAGAAGTGTGGGCAGAATAAAACATCCGGAAACAAGTCATGCAAGCACAATGTCTTCAACTTAAATGGGGAAATAAACTAAATATTTGAAACTTTTTGCCAAATCAGCAATTTTGACGGCAAAGATAATTAATGTAGCATCTTCAGCTCAAATGACATTATTTTTCAAGCGGATCCAGTTAATACATTTGCTCATTCTAGTGTTAGTATTAAACATTTTTTTTCATTCAGTTCCCTGTTCTGGTTTGCCTTAGCTAATTTTTTTCTATGGTTTCTGATTAGTTATGCACCTGGTTCCAGTTAATTATCTTATCCTGTGTATTCAAGCCCTTAGTTTTTCAAAGCCACTCAGCATTTTCACTGGCCACAATTTTGATATCGATACCATGGGGAAAAACTGCCATATACATTATATTGCCAAAAGTTTTGGAACACCTGCCTTTACATGCACATGAACTTGAATGACATCCCGTTTAATGACAATTGAGTTGACCCACAATTTTTGACTATTCTTCTAGAAGCGCATTTGTGAGTTCAGGCACTGATGTTGGACGAGAAGGCCTGGCTCGCAGTCTCCTCTCTAATTCATCCCAAAGGTCTTTCTATCGGGTTGAGGTCAGGACTCTGTGCAGGCCAGTCAAGTTCCTCCACACCAAACTTGCTCATCCATGTCTTTATGGGCCGACGCTTTGTGCACTGGTGCGCAGTCATGTTGGAACAGGAAGGGGCCATCCCCAAACTGTTCCCACAAAGTTGGGAGCATGAAATTGTCCAAAATGTCTTGGTATGCTGAAACATTAAGAGTTCCTTTCACTGGAACTAAGGGGCCAAGCCCAAGCCCTGAAAAACAACCCCACACCATAATCCCCCCTCCTCTAAACTTTACACTTGGCACAATGCAGTCAGGCAAGTACCGTTCTCCTGGCAACCGCCAAACCAAGACTCGCCCATCAGATTGCCAGACAGAGAAGTGTGATTGGTCACTCCAGAGAATACGTCTCCTCTGCTCTAGAGTCAAGTGGTGGCGTGCTTTATACCACTGCATCCGATGCTTTGCATTGCACTTGGTGATGTAAGGCTTGAATGCAGCTGCTCGGCCATGGAGAAACCCATTCCAGAAAGCTCTCTACGCACTGTTCTTGAGCTAATCTGAAGGCCACACGAAGTTTGGAGGTCTGTAGCTATTGACTCTGCAGAAAGTTGGTGACTTCTGTGTACTGTGCACCTCAGCATGCGCTGACCCCGATCTGTGATTTTACGTGGCCTACCACTTCATGGCTGAGTTGCTGTTGTTTCCAATTGCTTCCACTTTGTTATAATACCACTAACAGTTGAGCGTGGAATATTTAGTAGTGAGGAAATTTCACAAATGGACTTATAGCACAGGTGGCAACTTATCACGGTACCACGCTTGAATTCACTGAGCTCCTGAAAGCGACCCATTCTTCCAAAAATGTTTGAAGAAGCAGTCTACATGCCTAGTATGTCCCAATACTTTTGGCAATATTGTGTAGATATTTTTAATATTATCTCATAATTTGGCAGAAGGTATATTAGGCTGCTGTCACTTTAAGACACATGGTCAAATTATGCGCAATCCTACGCTGAAATTCAAGCCCTGTAACACCAACAATATTCATCCGGAGCAAATTAAAACAAGTGAGTGAGAGGAGGCGGGTTTGTGTGTAACTCGCTGTTGGAGAGATGAGAAAGAGAAAGAGCAGCTGGTATTGTGTATCTATTCTGCTGAAAATGAATACTGGAAGCATTTCTGATATTTCAGTATCGATATGTATCGAAAAATATATATTTTTGACAACACTACATTGCACTTAGTTTATTATTTCAGATGCCTTTTTAGACTACAATTAAAAAATGTATATATTATATATAAAAGTTTACCCGCCAAAGTGGCATGTAGGAGTGACTGCGTTACATGCCAGAGCTGGAATCCACCCGCATTTGGAGGGTGTTAATATCAAGCCCTGGTTATAGCAATAACTGGCTCATTGTTGGGCTTCACGAGTCCAAATGAAATGTGCTTTGATAAACATGCACCATCTCATCTTGCTGCTGCTAAAATATCAAGTCTAAAATAGTGTGTGAAAGCTAAACTATGCACAAATAATTGAGTGTTATGAAGTCTCCTCCTCCTTGTACCCTCTCAGTAGTGACACAGTGTTTGTTTCCAGCTAACTCTTCATAAAAAAGTTGGATGAGAAGGTCTGGCTCGCAGTCTCCTCTCTAATTCATCCCAAAGGTGTTTCTATCGGGTTGAGGTCAGGACTCTCGGGTTGAGGTCAGGACTCTGTGCAGGCCGGTCAAGTTCCTCCACACCAAACTCGCTCATCCATGTCTTTATGGGCCGACGCTTTGTGTGCTGGTGCGCAGTCATGTTGGAACAGGAAGGGGCCATCCCCAAACTGTTCCCACAAAGTTGGGAGCATGAAATTGTCCAAAATGTCTTGGTATGCTGAAGCATTAAGAGTTCCTTTCACTGGAACTAAGGGGCCAAGCCCAAGCCCTGAAAAACAACCCCACACCATAATCCCCCCTCCTCTAAACTTTTACCCGCATTTGGAGGGTGTTAATATCAAGCCCTGGTTATAGCAATAACTGGCTCATTGTTGGGCTTCACGAGTCCAAATGAAATGTGCTTTGATAAACATGCACCATCTCATCTTGCTGCTGCTAAAATATCAAGTAGTGTACTCTCAGTAGTGACACAGTGTTTGTTTCCAGCTAACTCTTCATAAAAAAGCCTAAAAAAACAACTAACACTGTCAGAGCAAGAGATGAAACTTGAACTGCAGCAGCAGTTGTCAGTTTCTGCGAGGTTCGGGCCTGAGCTTTAGCATCGCTGTCTGTGTGATTGTGAGGTTTCTCTCAGTCTGAAGTCGTGAGTGGCACAAAGTGGCTCAGGCAAGGAAAAGCTGCGTAAGCTCTTCCTGCCCCAGACCTGGGCATAAAATGAGTCTAGACAAGCTGAGATATTCAAAATGACATGCAGGTCTGAGTGAGGATGTGAATTTTGATTTTGTTATGGGTCGCATCAAATGCCTCTAAAGCCACAGACACAACAATGTTTTGGCATTGACAACTACATATAAATGAAGTCGATTGTTTTGCACGTTTCATTATGGGTGCTTTCACACTAGCACTTTTGGTGCGCACCCGGGTTCGGTTCGCTTGGATGATGTGAACGCTGTCTTCCGAACTCGGGTGCTCACCCGCGAACCGTACCCGAGTCCGCTTAAAAAGGTTGGTCTGGGGTTCGGGTTCATGTGAACTTCGGTACGGTTCGCTGCTGATGTGAATGCAACCGTACTAAATCACTATTAATGATGTATGATTTGATAAAAATGTGTATTTGTGTGTGTTTCACTAATTTTCCTGATGAGTGTGGCTGACATACTGCAAGCAGAGACCTGTAGATCTAATTTCTGCTCGTCTTCAGCGTTCTTTAGATTATTTGCAGTACATTTGCGGCAGATAGACAAGTGCCATTATGTACTGAAGCTTTGGTAACAAAACCAGTGATTCAAAAACAAAAATATAAAAGGTGAGCAAAACTATGCATTTTGCCACCTTCTCGCTCGCAGTTGTTACCAAGCAACGGGGTAAACAGCTTCTGCTTCGATGACGCAAATGCACCCCGATTCGGACCCAAATAATACAATATGAACACAGTCCAGTGGGGGGAGGGGGAGGGGGGAGCAATTTAACTCGGGTTTGGTCCAGGCAAATCGAACAAAGTGTGAACGCACCCTATACTTCATCATTACACTGCACACAATTCCAGCAAATATAATCTTTCATCAAAATGTAGCAACTCCACATCTGACTCTCTTACTCCAGATCCAACCACATGACTACAATATGACACCCATTTTTCACAATACAATCAATTTAGAAAATACATCACATTACAGAAGCCTAACCCTAACATATATAGAGAACAAATGCAATTTATACCCCATTCTGAACATCGAAAAATGGCTGGAAATCAACAGTACATCACATTGCACTTTTCAGACTATGCAGTCTAGACTTAAACACAACGGTCTATTCCTTGACGTGGGAAAACGCTAGTGGAAAATGCTGTATAATAGCTAAGCCACAATTTGTCTTTGCCAAAAACCCAGTGCTATTGTTTCCACAAAGGACTGTCAGGAGGACATTGTCTAAGTGGATCAATAATGTATTTTTAGGGGGTTTGTTTGTGCTAAGCCTCAAGAGGCCCCTCATCTAGAAGTGATTAAATTGCATTAAAGAATCAAGCCCTCTTAATTACTGCTATTATCATCAATAGGAAATTAGGCAGTCTGAAAATGACTGTGCTAATTAGCCTGTTTGTGACTCCGTGTTTATTCAGCTTTCCGCAGCCTCGTTTGCCTGCAGTGGAATGATAGGGTTTGTGAGCATGCAGACATCTGTAGAGCAATTACAATCTGCCACTCAAACACAAGCAACCCATCTTCTTCTGAACGATTCTCCATCACCACTAACTCGAGGTAAGACCCGTTCCATATGTGCTTACATCATAAGAACAGTAACACTTTACAACAAGTCATTTGTTAACATTAGTTAATGTATGTATGTATCAGCAATAATTTTTTTTACTGTATAATCTTTGTTAACGTTAGTTAATAAAAATCCAGCTTTATTGTTTGCGTTCACGTTTATTGTTCGTTCATGTTAGTTCACAGTGCATGAATTAATGGTAACAAATTCAACATTTGATTTTAATAATTAGTAAATGTTGAAATTAACATTAACAAATATTAATAAATGATGTAGACGTGCAGTTCATTATTAGTTAACCAATTTGTGTTCCAAATTTGAAGTTGATATCACAAAAATTGAAGTTCCCATGAGATTTTGTTTAGGTGCTGTACCAAAAATAGCCACCGGGTGTCATTCAAATTCCATTTATTGTTTTTTTGATGCATTCTCCTGTAAATTTCTGTCCAAATATCACTTCCATCACAAAACAGTCACCAAATATGGACCCTTGAGACTCAGACCTTTCCGACAATATGCGTTTTGTCAAGATTGGAAAAGATTTTGAATATAAAGTAGTTAAAATAATTGTTGTAATAAGAAACATGACACCGCCCACTAGGGGAAGAACCCACTAGAATAATTTAGAGTAACGTTTCCATGGTAACACAATGTCTGATTTCAAAACGGTTTTCACAGGATGAATTTTGAGTTTGTAAGCTTTCAAATGATACCTAATTTATGATAATGACTTAAATATATGATACGAAAAAAAGGCGATCAAGAGCACCAGGCGTCCCACCTGTGGGACGGTGACAGGTGAGGTTAATGTTAACTAATGATGATACCATATTGTGGGTCTTACCTAGACATGTGCCGGTAAACGGTAATACGATATACCGCAATGATGAACATGCACAATATTGTTACCGTGGGCACTTCAAAATACCGTGAATAATTATTTCTTACGAATTATTCAGATTTTTTGAAAGCATTTTAAGAATACTTTACCCATCAACCTTTAAAATGAACAATACATCAAAGAAAAACGCACACTGATGTAAACAAAACCCAACGTGCATGAGCCGAGCACATGGCGGAACGGACATGTCCTGAGGGCGCTGAGGGAACAGCAGAAGTGCAGCCGTTTCCCCGGTAACCCTCGTAAACAAAGCGATTCTCATCACATAACCAAATACTTAATACTTAAAGACTTAAGGCTATTCATTTTCAAACTTAAACATTTTATATTTTAATCTGGACTAAATGACACGCCCTAGATATTGTTTGAATATGTTCTGATTGTTATTCAGTCACACACTTTACAATAAGGCTCTATAATTTAACATTAGTTCATTCATTAACAAACTAACAATGAAAAATACTTCTAAAACGTGTATTAATCTTAGTTAAATGTAAATTTCAGCATTTAATAACACATTATTAATATCAAAAGTTGTAACTGTATTATTTAATGGACCTGAGCTAACACTAACAGTTGCTTTTTAAACTAACATTATCAAAGAAGAATAACTGTAAAATGTAGCTATTCATTCTTTGTTGATGTTAATGCATTAACTGGTGAGACGTTATTGTAATGTGTTACCTATTGTTCTTTATAATTCTTTTGCACTTTAATCTATTTTAAATATTTGTTTACTTTATACATTTTTGTGTATTGCTTTATTGTATTTAAATGTTTGGTTCTTTTCGTTGTAAGAAAGTTATTAAACCTGTTATAGAATGACAACACTTTTTTTTGCAATAAATTTCAATATCGTGATAATACCGTATACCGCGATAAAAGCTTCAGCAATTAATCGCAACATGACAATTTTATACCGGCACATGCCTAGTCTTACCATAATAAAAGATGTCAATATTGCAACATAAAATGGGCAAAATATTCTCATGAATATGTCCAGGCCAAATTATTTCTTTCTTTCTTTCTGAAACTTAACCCGTCAATTATAACAAAAACTTTGCGAAAAGGAAGTTGTTGAAGGATGGTGCAATTCCAACTATACTGGACCCAACAGAAAATCCACAACTGTAAGCATTGTCATGTAAACATGTGAAAACATTCAGAGGAGGGAAAACAAAATAACCTTACTTTTTGGGTGGCACCTGTCCCACATTGACTTTTACGCAGATGACCTTGCGCGTTTGCACGCCCATGGTGCAGGTGGATTTGTCTGCGCTGGAGGAGGTATTGAGGGTGGATGTGGTGGTGTCCTCCACGCACTGTCCCCAGGGGCCCGTCTGCCAGTGATACACGATGCAAGGATGCTCATTACAGTTCCGCACCTCCTGTAGGGCGCTGGTGTTCGGACAGCTGGAACCTCCTGCGAGAGTGTGAAGACATGCATTAGGTCTGACACGTGTCTACACTAGGCGTGTCCGCCGTCATGTCACGCAACGACAGTTTTGAGGTTCTCCACATTAATATATTTTCAAAAGCAATTTATTCCTGTGATCAAAGCTGAATTTTCAGCATCATTACTCCAGTGTCACATGATCCTTCAGAAATCATTATTTGCTGCTCAAGAAACATTTCTGATTATTATCAATATTGAAAACACTTGTGTTGCTTCATATTTTTGTGGAAACCGTCATAGAGTTTTTTCCCCCAGGATTTAATGATGAAAGGAAAGTTAAAAATAAACATTTATTTAAATGAGTTAAAAAAATTGTTCCGATTTTCTGGGTCTGGCGGTAGCATAGCTTAGCATAGATCATTGAATGTGATTAGACCGTTAGCATCTCGCTCAAATGACCAAAGAGTTTCAATATTTTTCCTATTTAAAACTTGACTCTTCTGTAGTTACATCGTGTACTAAGGCCGGGCCGGGCTAGGAACTATACTCTTATTCCTGCGTAATAATCAAGGAACTTTTCTGCCGTACCATGTGTGCAGCGGCGCAATGATATTACACAGCGCCTGAAAATAGGCCAACTTCCGTCAACATAACCAATGTGACAACCTGCTTGCACAGAGAGCGTGCTGGGGACTATTTTCAGGTGCTGCGTAATATCACTGCGCCTGCTGGTACGGCAGCAATGTTCCTTGATTATTATGCAGGAATGATACCCTTTTCCGTGTGCTAGTTCAGAGCCAGTACTAGAGCCAGTTTGGAGTTGGTTCGACGGACGAGCCTTCTAAGAACCGGTTTGTATTTCCACATGCTAGAGAGCTACCAGAGAGCCAGGTCTTACGTCACTGTATACGTCTCATCTTTCTCAGCAACGCTAGCTAGTGTTTGTGTTTCCCACACCAGGCTTGTGCGAGGTGCATCTGCGCTGCGCAGATCGATCCGCGCATGATATGAAAATACCGCATGAGCGTTTCAAAAGCATAAGGAGCTCTCGTTGTACTTTGATGTCACACAGCGATCGGTCTGCACAGCGCCGATGCATCTCGAACAAGCCTTCCATCAAAAATGGCGAACGTTGCATTACTATTGATGCACATGGCTTTACGATCCTACATCGGCATCTACACACAGCAAATCCAACGCATTCGTGCAGTTCACCGTGATTTGTATAGACGGAGATTACAATCGAGCAGCTATTAGCTCGATTAGCTGCCATTTCAAAATAGGCGGATCTCAAGATTGTGTTCGTCTTGTTGGTCACGGTAACCCCACCCCCGGCCTCTGACGCAAGCGGTTCTTACTTCTAGACCAGCAATGTTTTGGTGCTACTTAAGAACCACTTTTCCTGGTTCTGAGCTGGTGCTTTGGGTGTGGAAAGACAAAGAACCAAATTGAAACTAGGCTTTGGGCTCAGAACAAGCGCCAGCACTGCCTTGTCTGAGAGTTTAGTTCCTAGCCATATCGGCCTAGAAAATTACAACTTTTCATTTTTCGTCGGCGTACACGATATAACTACAAAAGAGTCCAGTTTTAAATAAGAAAAATATCAAAAGTCTTTGGTCATTTTTGAGCGAGATGCTAACGGTCTAATCAGATTCAATGATCTATGCTAAAAGTGCTACCACCAGACCCAGAGATCGGCTGAATGGATTCGAAAACGGTAAAACTCAACTGTTTAACTCTAGAGGAGTTAGAAAATGCCTTTTTTTAGAGTGTTCCTTTAAAACAGAGATCTTTTGTAATATTATAAATGGTATTATAAATTTAAATGACATTACATTTTTGATTAACTTAATACATCTTTGATGAATAAAAGTATTAATACATTTAGAAAATCTAACTGACTCCCTGGAAATGAATTAATGACATATGACTTTGAATGAAAAAGGCATGTTGAATTTAATTGGGGGGGGGGGATTTACATGACTGTAAATTTAAGCTGAGGGTATTTCAATTGAAACATTTCACATACAATTTCACTATTAAAAAAAACAATAATCCATATTCACCTACCAGATTTAATTTACAAGCTATTCAATATATATAATCATGTTGAATTTCAGCCCAATGTTAATGCATGCGTTTTTTTTATATTAATGCACTTCAACATGCTTTTTTGACCCAAAACTGTGAACAATAGTGTACATGTTAAAAACTTCTGCATAGGCTATTGTATTACAGCAAACACTTATGAAGATTTCCTTTCTTCCGTCTTTTTCTTCTAGCTTGCGTACTTTGGCGCGAGACAGGTCAAGTGTTCATTTTCTCAGATCTCAACATAACAGCGACGTCTTCAGTCGCTTTAACTTGTTCTAAATTGATTTAGATGAAACACTCCACATAATTGCCGCCTCCTAATTCCTAACAAGTGGCAGAAAGTCGATGCAGCCGGCGGAGAGCACCGCGGTGTGTCTAAATAATTGCTGACATTTACAGGTCTGCAGATGACAGAGCAGCCCAGTGGGCCTGTGAATCAGAGCAAGAGTGTTACTTGAGGAAGTGAGCGCATACGTCTGCCTGCTTTAACTTTAGAACACGCACAGTATTAAAGTTATTGGCTCTGACTGTCAGATCCATTACATGGGTGATTATGGTTTCAATCAGGCAAGGGTAATAATAGGGCTTTTCACAATATGGGCCAGATTTAGGACGCAAACTCTCTGTTGGCATTAAAAAATGGATTTACTAAAAACATGCAGTGAGAATTTAGCACTGAAAAGACATGGATAGTTTTTTTTTTTGCTGTCCGCAGAATATTGCATACGCTTTTGCAGGAGTTTCCCTTTCAGACTCAATATTTGTGTGAGGAGAGTATTTAAATGATTCATGCCACGTGATTTACTAAGGCTTGTCAATTTTCTGGTATTTGCAACAATATTTAACACCCAAAAATGCACACTTTGCACCAGTGTTGTTAGTAGATCACATGCACCTGATTATCATTGGCTCTGCTTGTTTGCGACCCTACGCAAATTTGTGCTGGTGTTGACAGACTGCGTAGGTCATTATTGAAATTATCTGTTCTTTAATATGCGCATTGTCAGTAAACCATTTTGTTGTTCACAGTAAACACAGTAAACCGTGATTGTCTTGACCAGGACCACACCCCTAAATACATTGAAGCAACTGCCATGTGATTGGTTGATTAGATAATTGCATTAATGAGAAATTGAACAGGTGTTCCTAATAATCCTTTAGGTGAGTGTGTGTATATATATATACAGGGAGTGCAGAATTATTAGGCAAGTTGTATTTTTGAGGATTAATTTTACAACATTAATAATTAAACAACAACCATGTTGTCAATGAACACAAAAAACTCATTAATATCAAAGCTGAATATTTTTGGAAGTGGTTTTTAGTTTTAGCTATTTTAGGGGGATATCTGTGTGTGCAGGTGACTATTACTGTGCATAATTATTAGGCAACTTAACAAAAAACAAATTTATACCCATTTCAATTATTTATTTTTACCAGTGAAACCAATATAACATCTCAACATTCACAAATATACATTTCTGACATTCAAAAACCAAACAAAAACAAATCAGTGACCAATATAGCCACCTTTCTTTGCAAGGACACTCAAAAGCCTGCCATCCATGGATTCTGTCAGTGTTTTGATCTGTTCACCATCAACATTGCGTGCAGCAGCAACCACAGCCTCCCAGACACTGTTCAGAGAGGTGTACTGTTTTCCCTCCTTGTAAATCGCACATTTGATGATGGACCACAGGTTCTCAATGGGGTTCAGATCAGGTGAACAAGGAGGACATATCATTAGATTTTCTTCTTTTATACCCTTTCTTGCCAGCCACGCTGTGGAATACTTGGACGCATTGTCCTGCATGAAAATCATGTTTTTCTTGAAGGATGCAGACTTCTTCCTGTACCACTGCTTGAAGAAGGTGTCTTCCAGAAACTGGCAGTAGGACTGGGAGTTGAGCTTGACTCCATCCTCAACCCGAAAAGGCCCCACAAGCTCATCTTTGATGATACCAGCCCAAACCAGTACTCCACCTCCACCTTGCTGGCGTCTGAGTCGGACTGGAGCTCTCTGCCCTTTACCAATCCAGCCACGGGCCCATCCATCTGGCCCATCAAGACTCACTCTCATTTCATCAGTCCATAAAACCTTAGAAAAATCAGTCTTGAGATATTTCTTGGCCCAGTCTTGACGTTTCAGCTTGTGTGTCTTGTTCAGTGGTGGTCGACTTTCTGCCTTTCTTACCTTGGCCATGTCTCTGAGTATTGCACACCTTGTGCTTTTGGGCACTCCAGTGATGTTGCAGCTCTGAAATATGGCCAAACTGGTGGCAAGTGGCATCTTGGCAGCTGCACGCTTGACTTTTCTCAGTTCACGGGCAGTTATTTTGCGCCTTGGTTTTTCCACACGCTTCTTGCGACCCTGTTGACTATTTTGAATGAAACGCTTGATTGTTCGATGATCACGCTTCAGAAGCTTGGCTATTTTAAGAGTGCTGCATCCCTCTGCAATATATCTCACTATTTTTGACTTTTCTGAGCCTGTCAAGTCCTTCTTTTGACCCATTTTGCCAAAGGAAAGGAAGTTGCCTAATAATTATGCACACCTGATATAGGGTGTTGATGTCATTAGACCACACCCCTTCTCATTACAGAGATGCACATTACCTAATATGCTTAATTGGTAGTAGGCTTTCCAGCCTATACAGCTTGGAGTAAGACAACATGCATAACGAGGATGATGTGGTCAAAATACTCATTTGCCTAATAATTCTGCACTCCCTGTATATATATAATTTTAATGGACTGAAGAATCACCCATACACAGTATGGAAACAATGCAGATTAGAAAAAGACAACCAATCATGAACTGCCACAGTGCTTAGCTCATAAAATATTAATGCACTCTTTATAGCTGCAGAAAGTAAAACCGTTGAGCATCTGAAGTAAACTCCTAAATCAATGATATTAAACTCATAAATATGCAAATAAGAATGTAAGCCAGGGTTTACAAATGTATAGCGTGAAACCTTGTTGACTACTACCATTAATTATAACCCAGGGTAAAGCATGAACAGTGTGAAACACACACACAAAACCCAGGGCTAAGAATGAACAAACTGAAGTGTGAAAAGCCAAATTAATATTTGTGCTCTTCCCACAGGAAGACGTTTGTTTCTCTATGAAGCTTGACTGCAGCGTTGCAAACACCTCCACAGAGTCTTGATGTTGAGCCTTTCAGAAGATGTTCTGCAATCAAAGCACATTCACTGGTTTATTTCTGTGGGTGTTTGTAATTAATTGATTTCCTGAAATGACACCTCATGATCAGGTTTTAAGACAGAAACATACACAACGCAAAATATGCAAACACATACTGTAATGCTGGTACATAATCCTTTTGTGCTACTTTGGCATTAACAACAAGCAAACACAGAACAGAAATAAAACACTAGTTAGGATTTGTTGACTAATATTCTGAAAAGAAGGTAACAAATGATATAATTCTGAATAAATGTTAAAATGTTTAAACATTTGATTAATTAATTTGAGTGTGTAGATGTGGTATGGTATTAACAATTAGCATGTTGATATAAAAAAAATATATTAAAGGGATAGTTCACCCAAAAATGAACACGAGTGTCTATTTACACCAAGTGCAAATAGCATGCCTGCCTTGTTGGTAAGTGCTATTCGCACTAGCTCCGCCTAAAAAAGATAAAAAAAATAATGAGTATATTTCAATCTTTTCAGTGGCGTAGTCAGTAAAGCACAAGGCTTAAAGATCTAGGTTTTGACGTGATCGACCGGGTTCGAATCCGCCTTTTGCGCGCTCTTCTCTCTTTTCCCATCACATATCACACCGGAAAGGCATTTACTTTCAATAAAAATTAAGAAAATGTTCTAAAAATGAAAATAAAGTGCCTAAGGAAATGTTTAAAGGTCCCATGGCATGAAATGTTCATTTTATGAGGTTTTTTAACATTAATATGAGTTCCCCTAGCCTGAATATTGTCCCCAAGTGGCTAGAAATGTTGATCGGTGTAAACCGAGTTCTGGCTGTTTCTCTCTGCCTTTGAGAAAATGACAGCTCAGACGAGCTGATCTGGAATTGTCCTGTTATGATGTCATAACAGGAACGGTTACCTCTCTTTCCTCCGCCCAGAGAATTTGGCACGCCCATGTGAGCGCCATATTTGTCCTCGAGAGATCATGGCTTGTGAACGAGTGAATGTTGGCGGTTTCTCAGTGTTTGGATGTACAAATGAAAACAGAAGTCTATTTTCAGTTTCAGACCGGTCGGCCTTCAACATCACTGACCCCCAGTACTGCATCTGGCCCACAGCGGAGGCACCAAACGCGGTGCGAGATTAAGCAGAAGGGGGGTAAGCGTGAGGGTCTCCGGGCTAGGCTAGCCAGCTATTCCCACAATAAACTGGATTACATTCGATTACTGCTGTTGTGTCTTTGTTTGCGCTGTGTACTCAATGCGCGTCACTGACGCTTTTCCTATGATAGGAAAATATCAAAAAATAATGCTATAATCAACACTTTCTCGTAACTCGTTCATCTCGACAGCTGTAATGGTACATTATATGTGTTACAAAGTTGGTAGAATAATGATGAAGATGGACTCGGCGTGACTGGGACTAGTGTTTATTCAGAACTCTCAGATACAAACAAAATAAACTCGCGCTGACAGCATTCTCACAACTCAGTAGTTACAATATATAACTTTGTTAGCAATCGCTCCGTCTCTGGTCCGTGATGTCCGGTTCTTTTTAGTGAATCGGTCGAACCAGTTCACAGAATCGGACTGAATCGTTCTAAACGGTTCGCGTCTCGAGTCAGCGCTGATCCATAATTTACTAAAGTTACTAACTTTCTGACATGAGTGACAGTCCCTCCGACTAGAAATAAACTAATAACCTGAAGTATATGCTAGTAACTACAACAGTTCACCCTGAACTGAGACTGAGAACTGATGAGAAGTGAACCCAGGTCCATCCGTCTCTGGCAGACTCGTGCCTGCTTGTGCCTCGTTAAACCACGCCCCCTCCGCTCATTTAAAATGCAAAGATGTCAGCCAATCACAACAGTGGGCGTTTTTACTGAAGTCTCACAGCAGACACGCCTCTTGAAGCAGGGCATTCAGCCACAGGGCAAACAGCAGTATAGAAAAAATGCCTTTTATTTCTAAATTATGACATTTTATGATGTAAAAATCATACTAACAATATAAGTACACCTCAGGAAACATTATAAAATAATAGAAAAATGCCATGCCATGGGACCTTTAAAACAACAATTTTTGACACATTGACAGTAGTATTGGTATTTAAGATAGGTTGGAGGTTATCCTAACTTTAAGAAATTATTTACGATGATTTTAAAGAACATTCTTTTCGTGAATATGAATACTTCTTAAATTTTATCTTAAGAACAATCATAAGAAAAAAGATAAGAACATTCTTAAGAAAAGTTTTTTGGAATACAAAATATTCTTATATATTTTCTTAAGTTAGAAAATAAGAAGAAATTGGCAGTTAAGAATCATTTCATTCTTAAGAATGTTTCGTGAATCCGGCCCCTGATTGGTTTATTACACGTTACGCCCAAAACACACCCATTACTCATTAAGAGACTAGGGACAACCCTTTTAGACCATGCGCCTGGCGCACCGACTGTTTTTCCCGTCGTTAAACTGGATTCGGAAATGCCCTAAGTGCACCTGAGCCATGCGCTTCAGACCATACGCTCAGATCATTAAAATAGGGAACCATGTCTCAATTGAAGCATGAGTTTAGATGTATTGAAATGGCTTGTATAAACTATAATAAATAAAATAATAAAGGAATTTGGTCCACCTCACAGCACTGCTTCAAATGCCTTGAGCATTAAAGGAATAGTTCACCCAAAAATGAAAATTTTGTCATCAAACGAAGAAAAAAAATACAATGGAAGTCAATGGCTACTGTCAACTGTCTGGTTGCCAACATTTTTTGAAATGTCTTCTTTTGTGTTCAGTGGAAGAAAGAAACTCATACAGGTTTGGAACAACAAAGGGTGAGTAAATGATGACAGAATTTTCATTTCTGGGTAAACCATCCCTTTAAACCGGATATGTAATTATTGAAGTAGCTAGATAAAAACATGAAAAACTTCAACTAACTCACTAACTTAAGATCAATCTGTTGTTCCACCATGAAAGTTTTTCACCTAAAAAAAAACCTGGCCTTAAAACAAAGCAGTTTACACTAATGTTTGTAATAGTGTGGCAGCACTGAGAATGCGATACTAGGAATTGCATTCTAAATGCTCTAGATTTCACAACTCAACAGTGTGCTCAAGTTTGCATAAGAGTTTGCGTTCATGCACTTCTGTCGAGTATGTTTTAGGCCTTTTGCAATATTCTACAGCAGTTTCATAAGAGACCCAGAGGACTATAATTTGTTTTCCTGTTTACAGTATGAGTTTCATCATTATGCTGGCTGCACAAATGGACTCTCAAGGACATGCATTATGTATAAGGTCTTGCTGCATGAACTGCTGCATTTGGCATCTCTCGTCAGATGTCAAGCAGATGTCTTGAACAGAAAGCATGGTGCATTATACTCATCGTCAGATAAATCTGTCTGCCTCCCAAAGGCCATCGCTCAATTGAAGGCAGCAAGGCTGTAAGTGAATGAAATTCTAGGTCTAATTTTAGTTGGGAAATAATAATTTTGGGACTATTTGCAAATAATATTTGCATTAATATTGCACCTATATATTGTTAGTCTCGAGATTTTTCAAGTTAGTGAATAAATACATCGATCCGCTGATCACATAAACGGTGTCAAAGGTTCCGGGTTCTAATCCGTCCTCATATATATATATATTTTTCCTCATTAAAATCGAAGATCTTCATCAATGATTGTATAGGAACACTCAACTTTTTTTGAAAATATGCTCATTTTCCTAGCCTGACGTTGTCATACTAAATTCTAGTCAGAATATGAGTCTGATACTGCTCCGTTGGGCTGTGATTATGGGGCGTGTTTCAACAGAACCAGGATATACCTCAATTGGATAGACCTACAACCAATCAGAGCAACGGAGCGACGCATAACGTTAGTTGTCAAATGTCAACAGAACTCAACTGCACTGTGTTGCCAAGTCCGCGGGTTGAAGCGACCCCAATTATGTGATATACAGACCCAGGAATGCAAATTTTAGCAGACAACCCTGCCAAAATAACACATTTTACCCCCAAAATGCCATGTTTTTCCGGAGAACCCCCCACCCCCCCGGAAAGCTATTGGGCTTGTTTTTGGCTTGTTTTGAGTAGCAATTGGGCGAGTTTTGTTGTAAAAACTTGGCAACCCTGCACGCACGCTGGAATAAGTAAGATGAGTGTAAACGATCTTTGCCAGTGTTGTAAAAATAGTATTTAAGGATACACAGAGTACTTACCAACACGATCATCATTTCTGAGAGAAATAGTAAAGGTGAATGCATATACGAACAAGTTCTCCGTTTAGGATTAGAACAAATTCAACCCAAGCACCTTTGATGATGTGGATGATTACGCTACTGTTTATCATCTGTCCATCATCGTCTAAAGCCCGCCCTGACAATTTCATTGGTCCGAACAGTTTCTGTTCGGGCATAATTACTCCTCCACGGATCAAGTCCAGACTGAACTGCCCGAGCTCAAATGTTGTGGGCTGGACTTAGTTCGGCTGGCATCCAGGCTATCATTTTCCAACTCCCCTAGAGTTAAACAGTTGAGTTTTACCGTTTTCGAATCCATTCGGCCGATCTCCGGGTTTGGCGGTAGCACTTTTTGCATAGATCATTGAATCTGATTAGACCGTTAGCATCTCGCTCAAAAATGACCAAAGAGTTTTGATATTTTATGATATGAACAGGAACTATACTCTCATTCCTGCGTAATAATCAAGGAACTTTGCTACCATGGGTGCAGCAGGCTCAAAAATATTACGCAGCGCCTGAAAATAGTCCCCAGCACACTCTCTGTGCAAGCAGGTTTTCACGTTGGCTATGTTTACAGAAGTTAGCCTAATTTCAGGCGCTGTGTAATATCATTGCGCCGCTGCACCGATGGTACGTGAATGTATTCGAAAATGGTAAACTCAACTGTTTAACTCTAGGGGAGTTGGAAAATGAGTGTTCCTTTAAACAGAGTCCTGCAACGGGTCGGGTACCCAAGTGGCTAAAACGTGTGGATTGTGACATTCCTAAAATTCACCGGCGGGGATGCGGGCGGATAATTAACCTCCTTGCGGGGGGGTGGTGTCTCCAAAAATGGACCCGTGCAGGACTCTGCCTTTAAGAGCAGGGACACGTTTGTGTGCATTTTGTTTTGTAATTTCACCGGAAAGAATATAGTCTCCGCAACGGCATTAAGCGATAGATTGACGCGCTCATCTGTGTGAAGACTGTGTACGAGCCAAAAGAGACCGTAAACCCCGCCTGCTTTGATTTGATTGGCCATCTCAAATAATTTTTTAGACCACTGAGCAGACCAATTTGGCCATTTCTAATTATTGGGGGGGGCTTGTCCCCCTCAATGTCTATGGTGGTTATGACCCTGGTTATGACCCTGGAAGGCAGTTACTTTAGAGGAAAATGGTGCTCAAAGCAAATTAATTCAAGTGAAAGATCTCACTTCATTTATATTCTTTGTGGATGTAACATTAAACTTTGAAAATAAGACTCCATTAACATGTTCTAGCTCCAAAACACATCTAAATCTACACACTATAGATGAAAAGAAATAAAAATGTACCATAGAGTTCGGGAAACTTTGGAACCCTCGTAAGACCTTGAGATAAAGCAAAAGTTATGAGCGTCCTCATATTTATCTTTAGACATGAGAATCAGTGACAAGGGAGTAAATATTTCAGGAACTACTCGACTAGTACAAAGTAAATGTTTTAACATGACACATATTGGAGTAACGGTAAAACAATCAGCAGTTAGACTTAGCGGTGACTTCAAACCATGCAAACAAATCTAACATGACTCCTACAGGAAACTACACTACAGGCCCTAAAAACATGAGGTGCTTTGACGTGTTACCCTCCATAACTGTAATCCATGCCACTACCATTGACGTCACTGTAGAGAAAGCACAGCGAGAATTGCATATAGACTTCTCTGAGAGGTATACGATACAGAAATGACAAATGAGAGAAAACTATTTTTAAATTATTCTCAAATTTATAAGGCCTAAAATTGCCAAAAAAAACTGTGTTAAAATGTTAGTATCAAATATGATCCATCAGGCTTTTGAGGAATGTTTATTTGTTCATCCCTCAATCATCATTGAACTCCATTGTATTATATGTAAAAACTACAGAGCTCTGATCACAAAACAAAGCATTTAATATCATCTTATTAAGAGATATTATTGGCAGATACAGAGTGACGACTGATATTTATATGCATTTCATTGAAGTAGTCTGTTATACTGTTATAAAGATCTCATTGACTTATAAACTATTTAATTACACCGTAGTTTTTTCCCATATAAATATTAACAACTGCACCAAATTGCATATTTTTACTCAGTTTGGGCCTCTGAATAAAACAAAGGTGTTTTTCCTCCTCAAGTATGAGCTTCATATTCTCACTATATGAGCTATAAATGTCAGGGTTCTCCTCTGATAGTTCTGTCAGTCTTTGTTTAAAGTGTCTTTGTTTGTGTTGCACTTGAACACATGGCTCTGTCTTGGTTTGTGTTGGCCATGTGCTCCCCTGTTCTTGCCTTCTTGATTCCAATTACCACAGCCTCTTGTTTAGTCATTGTTTAGTCCTCATTTGTATGAGTGTGCCTACCCTGTCCTCGGCTGCGTCCGAAACCTGGAAAATGTTGCCTTCGGAGGACACATTTCAAGGCAGGAAGGCACCAAGGCACGTCCGAATCTAATGTTAGCTTCACTTCCTGTCTCCAGAGATGCCTTCATCTGATACATTTTTGAAGGCCATATATATGCATCCTTCGCTGCCTTTGATATCCGACAATCCTTTGCTTTCCATTCTGTGACAGTTGAGTTGGGAAAAAAATATGGCGTCCGAAAGTTGCGTTTGCTGGTCAGTCTGTGTGTAAATGTACGTTTTTTACCAACATTTTCTACTTCTGATGTCATTTCTAGCGAGAAATTACTAATGTAGTAATTAAATACTTGTGTAGTTCTCACCAAAGCTCTCTCTATTTTGCTGTAGATCATTAAACGGTTACACTGCATAAGAAGTCTGTCCGAAATTAGTCTCGTGAGGTGCCTTCATGCACAAACTAAATGGTTTAGCTCCCCAATACTTGAGCGAGCTCTTAACATATTATACTCCATCATGTCTACTGCGCTCTCTAAACTCTGGCCAGTTGATAATACAGAGAATATCCAAATCAACTGCAGGCGGTCGATCCTTTTCCTATTTAGCACCTAAACTCTGAAACAGTCTTCCTAGCATTGTTCGGGAAGCAGACACACTCTGTCAGTTTAAATCTAGACTAAAAACACATCTCTTTACTGTGGCATACACATAATACACTTTTTCAATGAAATTATTGTTAGGCTGCATTAACTAGGTCAGCCGGAACCGGGAACACTTCCCATAACACCTGATGTACTCGTTACATTTACATTTATGCATTTAGCAGACGCTTTTATCCAAAGCGACTTACAACTTGGGGGTACATGAAGCGATAGGTCATGAACAGTCGAGAAGCGCAATAAGAGCCTGAAATCCTGAGACCGTGTACATTGCTCAGTGTAGCACAGGCTAGAGTAGGGAGGGAAGAAGAAAGAGAAAGAGGAGAGGAAAAGTTTTTTTTTTTTATGAGGTTAAGTGCTCACGGAAGAGCTGAGTTTAAAGTTGAGCCAGCATCAGAAGAATGGCATCTACGCTAATGATAGTCTCTCTGTTTTATCCCGAGGTTTACTGCAGTCAGCCAGATCCTGGCCGTATCCAGATCAGATGGTGGACCTGCGCCCAGAGAAGACCAACGCAGGACCCCGAAGTGTCCGCAGAGACCGTGTCAATTAGCCTCCCCCTGCAACTGCCTCATCGACACGGCATCTTAATAAACCCGTATCCAGTGTGATGACTCCGATTGTTCGAATATTACAATTAAATAATACGTAAATCGATATGTCATCCTCAATAAACCCGTCTCCAGTGTGTTGCCTCCGGTCCTTCGAATATTCCGATCTATTATGACCTCTGACCTGTAAAGCGGCCAGAATAATAATAATAATAATAATAATAATAATACGCTGTTTGTTAATTGGCCAGAGGAGAACTGGCACCCCGACTGAGCCTGGTTTCTCCCAAGGTTAATTTTTCTCCATTAGGTCACCTAATGGGGTTTTGGTTTCCTTGCCACTGTTGCCTCTGGCTTGGCGTGCACAGTTGGGGACACTATATTTTTCAACTAAACATCGAAATAAATCTAATTAATAAACTAAATTAACCATATAAACTAAATTACTGATCTAATTATTGATCTAAAGCTCACACTGTCACCGTATGGAAATTGAAATGAACTGATGACATCAAATGGCTATACATCTTAATAAAATTATGCTGCATTATTTTCCTGTTTAACACTGTAAAGCTGCTTTGAAACAATCTACATTGTTAAAAGCGCTATATGAATAAACTTGACTTGACTTGACAAACGCTGCCTTACAAGCCATTGTCTGATAAGGCAGTGAGGCAACGAGTCATGCCTAGGTTTTCGGACGCAGCCAACATGGTCTCAGCTCCTCGTTTGCCTGAATGTGTTTTCCCTCATGTGTTGCTGGTTCATTATAGTGGTGCTGTTACTTTTGTATTGCTAAGCGTTAGTTCTGCCTTTTGGTCCTGTCTTGTCTTGTTTCCTGTGTGTCCTGTTTCCTGTTTTTTTTTTATAAACCCCTGAACACTCATTCCTGCATTTGAGTCCTCTCTCATAAAATTGTGACAATTAAAGCCTGATGTATCAAATATGACACTCAACAGAAATACAAATCCAATTTTTTTTTGTCTAAAGGTTCAATAAACTTTTCTATTTAAAAAAAAATTGTTGCCGCCACAGAATAATTTTTTCTTCTTCTCACAATTCTGATATAAAGTGATGTAAATTGCGAGTTATAAAGTCAGAATTGCGTGTTATAGTCGCAATTGAGTGTTATAGTCAGATTTGTGAGATATAAACTCGCAATTGTGAGTTATAAAGTCGGAATTGCGAGATGTGAGCTGATGTGAAAAGATAAAAAGTCGCAATTATCTTTAAAAAAATGTATTCCATGGAGGAAACAAGCTTCCATAATTTCAAGTCAGATTTTACAGGGTTAAAAACATGACCCTTGTTTTTTAACCCCTGTCTTCTGGCATATAACACCTGCTTAATTCCTGATGGAGAATAATCCGATTCGTTGAATTTTATTCTGAAATACAGGGAGTGCAGAATTATTAGGCAAATTAGTATTTTGACCACATCATCCTCGTTATGCATGTTGTCTTACTCCAAGCTGTATAGGCTGGAAAGCCTACTACCAATTAAGCATATTAGGTGATGTGCATCTCTGTAATGAGAAGGGGTGTGGTCTAATGACATCAACACCCTATATCAGGTGTGCATAATTATTAGGCAACTTCCTTTCCTTTGGCAAAATGGGTCAAAAGAAGGACTTGACAGGCTCAGAAAAGTCAAAAATAGTGAGATATATTGCAGAGGGATGCAGCAGTCTTAAAATAGCCAAGCTTCTGAAGCGTGATCATCGAACAATCAAGCGTTTCATTCAAAATAGTCAACAGGGTCGCAAGAAGCGTGTGGAAAAACCAAGGCGCAAAATAACTGCCTGTGAACTGAGAAAAGTCAAGCGTGCAGCTGCCAAGATGCCACTTGCCACCAGTTTGGCCATATTTCAGAGCTGCAACATCACTGGAGTGCCCAAAAGCACAAGGTGTGCAATACTCAGAGACATGGCCAAGGTAAGAAAGGCAGAAAGTCGACCACCACTGAACAAGACACACAAGCTGAAACGTCAAGACTGGGCCAAGAAATATCTCAAGACTGATTTTTCTAAGGTTTTATGGACTGATGAAATGAGAGTGAGTCTTGATGGGCCAGATGGATGGGCCCGTGGCTGGATTGGTAAAGGGCAGAGAGCTCCAGTCCGACTCAGACGCCAGCAAGGTGGAGGTGGAGTACTGGTTTGGGCTGGTATCATCAAAGATGAGCTTGTGGGGCCTTTTCGGGTTGAGGATGGAGTCAAGCTCAACTCCCAGTCCTACTGCCAGTTTCTGGAAGACACCTTCTTCAAGCAGTGGTACAGGAAGAAGTCTGCATCCTTCAAGAAAAACATGATTTTCATGCAGGACAATGCTCCATCACACGCGTCCAAGTACTCCACAGCGTGGCTGGCAAGAAAGGGTATAAAAGAAGAAAATCTAATGATATGGCCTCCTTGTTCACCTGATCTGAACCCCATTGAGAACCTGCGGTCCATCATCAAATGTGCGATTTACAAGGAGGGAAAACAGTACACCTCTCTGAACAGTGTCTGGGAGGCTGTGGTTGCTGCTGCACACAATGTTGATGGTGAACAGATCAAAACACTGACAGAATCCATGGATGGCAGGCTTTTGAGTGTCCTTGCAAAGAAAGGTGGCTATATTGGTCACTGATTTGTTTTTGTTTGGTTTTTGAATGTCAGAAATGTATATTTGTGAATGTTGAGATGTTATATTGGTTTCACTGGTAAAAATAAATAATTGAAATGGGTATAAATTTGTTTTTTGTTAAGTTGCCTAATAATTATGCACAGTAATAGTCACCTGCACACACAGATATCCCCCTAAAATAGCTAAAACTAAAAACCACTTCCAAAAATATTCAGCTTTGATATTAATGAGTTTTTTGTGTTCATTGACAACATGGTTGTTGTTTAATTATTAATGTTGTAAAATTAATCCTCAAAAATACAACTTGTCTAATAATTCTGCACTCCCTGTACATCAGATTACAGAAATAAACTGGACTGTGAGCTGTGTTTGACTTTGACTTGAACACCATCTACCTCAGTAGCTCACTCATGTAAACTGACACTAAACCTTGCTGGAACAGATAAAGTGGATTTAAGTGTTTTGGAACACTGACTCTCGGTGATGTCACATCGCTGCGAGAGCGAGGAGTCATCCATCACAATCTCAGACGGGTTTAGCTTGAGAAATTCTGCCCTTGTGTGAGTCTTCCCTTGAAAGTTTCCTGTCAGCTTTGTTAAGGCTAATCTTACGCATTACAGACCATAGAAAACCACAAGTTTTTTTGCATGTCAGCTTGTTACAGTGGCCTAGAAAAGTAATTAGACACTTAAGTCACACTTTAAAATGTACGCAGGTCATTGTACGAGATACAAAATATCACGATGCTGGAGCTTTACTCAGAACAAACCTCACTTTTCTGAGCCATATTTGCATGTTCCCCTAATATTTCATTTTCCGCATACTTTTTGTCTTCTTTTTTTAAACAACATACTATGATTTCAAACCTATCAAACATGTTTCTTTACAATAAATGCCATTTGCATGGCTTAAGTGTCCAAATTAGTGCTGTCAAAATGAACGTGTTAACGCATGCAATTCTTTTTTTTCAGTTTAACATGTTCAAATATTTAACGCAATTAACGCCGCATTTGTGGGATAAATGGGATGTTTGTCAAATCTGAATCATGTGCGTCAGGTCTTAAAGTGACAGCAGCCTAATAAACCTGCTTTTTGTCATTAAGGATGATCAAAGAACAAAAGAAAAAGAGAAAAATCACCCACTGCTCTTGACTGAGGAGCTTTAATAATTAATAATAATTTATATTTAATTTATAATTTATGCAGTGAAGACTATGACGTGTTTGATCACTTTATTCAATTTAGACCTACCTGGAAATCTTAAAGCACTGTTTACAGGGTTACATGGGTCAAAAACAATGAAAACAATAACGTTTTGTGCATTTTGACAGTGCAAGTAAAAATCTGAACCGGTCTGACTGGGCCAATAGAAAAAAATTGAGCCCTGATATATTGAAGGACGCAGCTAAATGTGACATTTATTACAATGGGTTTATGTGAAGATGTGTTTTAAATCAGCTTAAATTAAAAGTTATTTTTTAAAGATTAATAAATGTTAAAATTGATATACTTTAATGCTGAATGCCTCTATTTAATGGCTAAAATTGAGAAAAAAACGATTTCATGGAGACATCAGTAGCAATATTGGTATCGGTAATAATGGCCTTCTTTTATAAAAAGATGCCATTAAACAAATATTTAAAATATAGGCTACTGTCTTTATGTTCTTTCTATATTAATTTGAAGATTAAATGTGAAATTACAATATATATATATATATATATATAAAAAAAACATACATTTTAGGTGTGATTTACTCACAGCACTAGTCCAAATACTTTTTGGAGCCACTGTATATAAAGCCTTACGGTGCGTTCACACCAGATGCGAATGAAGCGTTAAGCGCGAGTGATTTACATGTTAAGTCAATGCAAAGACGTGAATCAGTATCAGGAGCTTCCTTTAGTAGTGACAACAATGAGGACAAAATCATAAGTGGATCCTCAGAGCTGTACGATACATCTTCGTACTTTATAGAAACATGAATAACAAGGATCTTGCTTGGAAGAAAGTAAGTGAGGAGGCTAGCTAAAGCCAGCAAATTGAGCTTATTCGCCATATTTTAAAACAATCCATGTCAGCCATTTTGCAACGAGACTGGAGCTGCCTGGCAGAAGCCCCTTCCATGACGCGAATTTGTGTCTGTTGTGAAGTGAATGTCGAATTAACTCAATGTTCAAGCGTCCAACTACGCGCGAATAGAGTGATTTATTCACGCAAGTCGCACCTGGTGTGAACGCACAGTTAATATTAAGTTTCTCTTTAGTATAATTTAGTGATGTAAAATTGATTAATTGCGATTAATCGCATTAAAAATAAAAGTTTGTGTTTACATAATATATGTTTGTGTATAACTATTATGTATATTTGAATACACACACACACATGCATGTATATATTTAAGAAATATTTGTATGTATATATATTTATATCATTTATATATATATATATATATATATATATATATATATATATATATATATATATATATATATATATATATATATATATATATATACACACACACACACACACATACACATACATACACTCACTTATATGAATATAATTGTACTATTTTATTATATATATAATATACACACAATGTACTTATGTTATAATATATATACAATGTTATTCAATGCATAAATATAAATATATAACAATACAATGGATGATTTAGGTTTTTTTTTAACCTAATATTTGTATTTCGATTCCTAGAGTATTGTGTGAGTTTAGCACTGCTGAAATGAAAACACGCAAGTACCCATGCAATATCTTCTGTACCTTCTCCTGCATTGTAAGCCAGTATGGCTCTGGTTCTCATCTGCTTGCCCTCTGCGGTTTTGCTGGAGCAGGTCTGGGAGCAGGTGGACCATTCAGTCCAGAGACTGAGAGCACAGTCTTTAGGGCAGGGAACAATACAGGGTACAGATGCAGGGAAGGCCGCATCCGCACACATCTCCTTCTCCACCTCTGTACCTGAAACACAACACATGGTGTCATAAATGTGGGTTTACAATTCATTAAGCACCATTCTTCTAGTGCCTTACACGAAAGATACAGTTAACAATTCACCTTTGCACATTAACGGGTACAACCATTTTTTAACAGCTGTTACTATATTGTAGATTTTAGCATGACTGCAATCCTGTAATGGCAAATCATTATCCAGAAATATATCTATTGCATTATGGTATTAAATTGGCTTTATGAACATTAGCTTAATTATTTTTACTGTGTATGCTGTAGAACTGATTCGCTGATGCATCTGAAAACCAGGCCAAATTGTTCAAGTTAAGCTGATGAAAATATTTTCATCTGTACAGTTGAATTTAAGCTAAATTGTTAAACAGTATAAAAAATAAATACAGTTTCCCAGGGGGTCTGACAGCAGAAGCTCAAGTAACCTGTCTAGCACGTCTGAAAATCAAGCCTATTTTTAAAGGGTTAGTTCACCCAAAAAAGAAAATTAGCCCAAGGTTTACTCACTATCAAGTCATCCTTTCAATATGTATTCAATTTATGGAAAAAGTGTTGAAAGTGCCTCTGCAGTTCATAATGCTTACGCTACCAGTTTCGCTTGTCAGACGTAGCATAAGCATTTTGAACAGCGAGAGGCACTTTCAACACTTTTTCCACGGAAGGCGATCGGCCTGAACTTTACTTTATTAAGTTTTAAATATGGATATTTTTCTTACATAAACGCATTGATTCACTTCAGAAGGCCTTTATTAACCCCCAGAGCTGTGTGGAGCACCTTATTTGACGGACAGATGCATTTTTTTATTGACTTCAAAAATAGAGCAACAATTGCTGCCATTATAAAGCTTGGATTAGCCTGGACTTTTAATATAACTCCGATTGTATTCGTCTGAAAGAAGAATGTCATATACACCTAGGATGACTTGAGGGTGAGTAAATCATGGGCTAATTTTCATTTTTGGGTGAACTATCCCTTTAAGCCTTTTAAAATGTTTTTAAATTTATTATTAAAAAGTTGATATTAATAATACTAATTATAATTAAAAAATTAAATTAAATTGATTTAAATATAGTTAATTATATTAATACAAATATATTCAATATTATAAATAAACTTATATAATGCAGTACACTCTAAAAAAATGCTGGGTTAAAAACAACCCAAGTTGGGTTGAAAATGGACTAACCCAGCGATTGGGTAGTTCTAAGCAAACATTTAACCCAACCGCTGGGTTAAAACGACCCATTCACTGGGTTAAAACAACCCATTCATTCACTGGGTTAAAACAACCCAATTGCTGGGTTAGTCCATTTTCAACCCAACTTGGGTTGTTTTTAACCCATCATTTTTTAGAGTGTATATAATATAATAATATTGACACATAATACAGAAAAATAGTAACACTTTATAATAAGGTTTCATTAGTTAACATTAGTTAACTACTTTAGTTAACACAAACTAAGAAAGAACAATAATTCTACATCATTGATTAATCTTAGTTCATGTTAATTTCAACATTTACTAATACATTATTCAAATCGAATGTTGTATTTGTTAACATTAATTAAAGCACTGTGAAGTAACACAAACACACAATGAACAGCTGGATTTTTCAACATGTCCTCCAACCAATACCCCTAATAGGTTGTTTGTCACTTCCCTGAAATACGACCCATAGGAGCGTTTACTAAAGTTGCGTCCCTATCGACAACAGGACACTTTCATTTTAATGCTTTGTTTCCTTTTATTTGCGTCATATTTCGGGTTTTGCGTAGCTCAATTGATAGAGCATTGCAAAATACAACATCATGTGATCATGCAATCGTGAGTTCGATCCCAGGGAACGCATGTGCTCATAAATCGTATATGCACTATGAATCACTGGGTAGGTTTAGGGGTGGGGTGGTTTTAGTTGTTAATAAAAAAATATTTTTGCTAAATGTAAATATGACAAATGGTGGTAAAAAAGTCCACACATTGCATTTAAATGAACACGCATTTTGATTGTTAACGACAGTCAAAATGACGACAGACGTGACATGACACTGTCATTATTCTTACGCCAGCTAGAGGGCACATGACTTTAAAACGTAAATAAAAGGTCGTAATAAGGTGCTTTAAAAATGACCTATAGAGGACAGTCTGGGATTTTTAGTAACTAACATTAACAAAGATTAATAAATACTGTAACAAATGTATTGCTTAGTGTTCATGTTAGTTAATGCAGTAACTAATGTTAATAAGTGAGACCTTATTGTAAAGTGTTAAAAAAAAAAAAAAAAAAAAAAAATGCCAATGAGAATCATCACTGAGAATAATGGGAGCTACAAAAAACACATCCAGAAGATTTGGGCGTAAAATGTACTTAACTGTCACGAAAATAAATGTCACAAGGCATTAGACAACATTTTCTTGATTCACCCAGACAAGCTTTAAATGCATTTCAAAACAATCTGTTGTCCTATTCTGAAACCGTGCCATCCTAAAAACAGTAGAAAGCAATCCTACAGATGGTTCTGATGGACAGGCAAAAACAAAACGTGCAATTGTCAGTGTGTTCGTGTTTGGCAGCATTCATTACCACGCACAGACTCTCTCAAGGGTTCTTATCATATCTTTTACTCTGAGCCAAATATGATGAGTATCAGCTTGGTTTTGGCTTTAGCTCAGTGACACGCTGGGGAGAGAAAAAAAAACACTCTCTGCTTGAGCACTGAACCACAAACACCCAATACATTTTTCAATCAAAAGCAGGGACACACCAAGTTTTCCTAGCGATATAATATTTACATCGATCTGTGTCACAACCGGGGCCATTTGTGAAGCAATATTGTACGCGTCACTCTCCGACTGTCGGAGTGAAGGAGATGCCAAGTCTGCCTGTAAAAAAACATCAACTAGCAGATCAATTTTAATCAGTGCATGATGGAATCAATCTGCCACAGCATAAGGCTACAGCGGCTGCAGCGAAGAAGGTTATGGCGAGACGGGGGGCTTTCGATCGCTCACGCGGCAGATGCTAGAGAACATTATTGCACGTTATTATTATTTCATAGACTTCATCTCACACGGCCACACAGCAGATTCTGAATGACAGTGGTCACGTGACAGTGGGATTTCTTGAAAACAACAGATGTTTCCTTGTAGGGACTGTGATGGTTTGTCTTTTTTCAGACTCTCCAGCATTTGCTCAATACTGAGCCTTAAAGGGATAGTTCACCCCAAAATTAAAATTGTATCATCACTTACTCGCCCTCAAGCTGTTCCAAACCTGTATGAGTTTCTTTCTTCTGTTGAACACAAAAGACAACATTTTAAAGAATGTTGGTAACCAGACAGTTGATGGCACCCATTGACTTCCATTGTAGGAAAAAAATACTATGGAAGTCAATAGCTACCGTCAACTGCAACATTCTTTAAAATATGTTCAATAGAAAAAAGAAACTCACAGAACAACATGAGGGTGAGTAAACAATGACAGAATTTTCATTTTTGGGTGAACGGTCCCTTTAATGTGGTAGAATTGCAAACAGTTCCATGAAATTCCATTTGCAATTACTGGATGCGTCCACTGTTATTAACTTCAAACATCCGATATTTTTTGACAAGTCTGACAACAAAGAAAGGTTACACTTTATTATAAGGTGTCACTGTTAAGTAATAATAATTAATACATATACTTACTATAGGGTCAGGGTAGGATTAGGGTTTGGCTGAGGGTTAGTTGCATGTAATTATGCATAATTTACTGTTATTAAGTACAGTACATGTAACATATGTAACAAGGACACTGTAAAATAAAGTGCAAACCACCAGGTTGCTATGAGCAATTTAGAAATTGCCAAATTTTGCCAAATTGAGTATTTGAAAGACACTGAATATGTTGAGTTATGTCTATTCCTTAAAATGGCACATAAAAACAAAATCAAGCTGTAAACTGTCATTTTTCATATCAGACGGACAGGTCTTGGCCAAAAAAAAAAAATGCTAAAATGTTTTGTTATAAATTTGTGACAAATTAAGACATGAAAACTGACGATCAAACATTATTTCCCCCAAATTCATGACCGGTTTCACAGATCATTTGCACTGTAGCTAAAATGAGCAACAACAATAACGCAAGATGATGTCAACATTTTGAGAACATGGAGTATTTAGCAAAACTAACAAGGTGTTTTAGACTTTAGACACAGTGGAGCCAACTTATCAGAAGACTGTCAGAACACTGTGACTCTGTGCCTATCAAAACATTGCTCTGTTTGTTTTAGCATTCTGACACAGCAACACTAGCACAACCAATGGCGGGAGTCCATCTGTTTACCCAACCAATGGCAGAAAGGGAATTGTAAAAAACTTCAAACTTCATTAGTCTCTTGTGGTGTAGAAATTACACACTTAACCTTTAACGTCCTGCTGTCAGGTGAACAACTAGTAAGTAATAAGATTGATTGAAATTCATTACAAAGTAGCATTTTTAAATGACTTTGAAAAAGTACAGTATTGGTTTCAGGCTTATTTTGGATCAGACATAATAACCTCTGGTTCAATGATCAGAGGAGTCCTTCAATCCAATCAAAGAGGAAGTGAGTCGTCTGACCAATTCAGACTCTTGAGATTGATTCAAATTGATTCTCCAGTTTGTTCAACCGATCCTTTAAAGGGTACATAACACACAGTTTCTGCCAGTCTCACGTTAATCTTGAGTATCTATAGAGTAGTATTGCATCCTTCATATCTTAGAAGAGTCTTTAGTTAGATCATATTTATAAAAGACAGATACGCTGTACCGATTCTTTCCGAAAACAGCCGGGCTTGTGCAGGCATGCAGTGGGCACGAGCGCACACACAATACATCATTACATTATTCCTGGATAACTTTCGATTCACTATACTATACGCCAGTGGTTTTCGACACGTGACCGGGAACAAACAAAACTCTGTTGCTGCTTGAGAAAAAAAAAAAAAAAGCATCCACTGTTTCCTTAACGCTGGGTTATTTGGGAAGCTGAACAAGGTTATCTTTCCCTCACAACCATAAACACACTACTTTAGTGAAATTGTTGATTTCGTTGTCTAAAAACAAATGGACAGCCCTGCCGACGGCTTCTGTAACCGCAATGAAGCTCATTGATGGATGTGCTCTCGCTCGGGTTGATCTGCACACGCGCTCATCCGGGAGAAGTGCCCATACAAGGAATTCCACCCTCTATGACATCATACAGGGCCATACTCGAAAAAAACGTTCCGAAACTTGTTCGAATCCTGAAGAAGTGTATTTGCCACAGAAATACGCTGTCATACGTCCAACTTGTTTTTAGAAATTTTGCCCATGTTTAGCATGAGAATCAACTCTTTAACTGTGTAAATAAGTCAGAATGCATGAAATAGCATTAGACCCCCCTTTAAAAAGATGCAAACCAATCAAAAAAGTGTCTTTTCAAACAAACAAAAAAACTACTCAGTTGTTTGTAAGGAAGGTTGTGAATTAACCATAGACTGTAAAGGAATTAACAAATTTCTGTTTCCAACACGGCTATCACGTCACGTGACAAAAGAACAAGACTCGAGAGATGAACGGTTTCTGCATTCAGCCGATGGGGACTTGAACGAATGGCTCGAACGAGAAGACTCGAGTGATGAACTAATCTTTTCTGTTTCCGGTGACTGCATAGCCTTGGCCCTTGCCTATGGGGCTGAGACTTGATGAACGAATGACTCGAACCCGAAGACTCGAGAGATGAACTAATCAATTCTGTTTCCTGTACAGAACATATGGGATGTTGTGCATGCAGAGTCAACACAAAATGAACGAATCGCTCTCTGAGACAACCCGATGTTCTCGAGTCATATTAAAGATTTGTTCGAAATGAACGAATCGTTCATGAACGATAGATACATCACTAGTGTGAGTGAGTGTATGCACACTGTATGATTGCAGCCACTGAGCTATAGCCCAATAATACTCATCGATCTAGCCTTTGTAACGTGGTTATGCATGATTTGGCAATAGGGGACAGCAATACGCTGGTGAAAATCGGGCCAACTCCCCAAATTTTTTAAACATGTTTAATAATGATCGTGAGGTCGGCTCTTAACGTGCTCGGCTCGTCACGTAATTCCTCTCATATGCTGCGAGCCGCGAACATACGAGCATCCATGATGTCCACACGATTTCTCCAGAGAGAAAAAAATTGTCTGCGAGCTCGTATGACATGCAAAAATCACACCGTGTACGCCCTGCTTAAGGTGGAGATTTAGTAGTGTTTAATGTTAGTTTAGAGGAGTTTCTGTCATGTTGGTTTTTTGTGGGGTTACTATCATGATGACAAGTGGAGCATGAGCTTAGTTTGAGTAGAGAACTATGTTAAAGGTCCCGTTCTTCGTGATCCCATTGTTCAAACTTTAGTTAGTGTGTAATGTTGCTGTTAGAGCATAAATAATACCTGTAAAATTATAAAGCTCAAAGTTCAATGCCAAGCAAGATATTTTATTTAAAAGAAGTTCCCTTTCAAAGCCTACAGCGAACGGCTGGCTTGGACTACATCCTGGTACTTCCTTCATAAATGACGTCAGTAGAACAGTAGAACAGACTAACCTCCGCCCACAAGAATACGCGAAAAAAGGGGGCGTGGTCTTGTTGCTGTCCCACGTGGAGAAGAGGACGTGTCGCGTGGAGAAAAGGAATTGTTGCGTTTGAGTGTGTTTGTCGCCATGTCGTCGAGTCGCTGTTATTTTCATCCCGGAGTCAAATCACCTTTGTTTGGCTTTCCCAGGGACGCTGTAGAGATCATTGAGCGCATACATCTCCCGTTAAGAGGCGTGACCTTTCCACGTGCGCTAAGCTGCTGTCGAATCACAACACAGGAACCGCTGGCACAATCAGAACTCGTTACGTATTTCTGAAGGAGGGACTTCATAGAATAAAGGAAGTCATCAGCCGTTTTTAGGACAGTGAAAACAGCGGTATACAGATAAGTAAATTGTGTTAAAAATACTGTTTTTTTTACACGCGAAACATGAACACATGTTATATTGCACACTGTAAACACAATCAAAGCTTAAAAAAAACACGAAGAACGGGACCTTTAAATGTTTTATATTGCTGTAAAAATCTTACCAAATCTTTGAATGGTGTATAACCGTAAACAGTGGTGTAGGAAACACGGATAAGGAACCTCCTCAACATGCTGTTGCTGAACAGAAATACAATTTATGAGCAAGTGCAAGTCTTTAGCCGGTCAAATATACAAGTGTCTCTCCAGCCACATGAGGTTGTCTTTATTGAGCAGCTGAGCTGGAGGAGGACACGATCACCATTAGCATCATGTTTACACTCCTCTGCTCTCTGCAGCATTAACCCTGTAAATAGCTCCAGCTGAGAAGGGAAATGTTCCGGACATGCCAGCTGAGAGACTATATACGGATGCCCTCCTCCAGGATAGAGCTTGAATTCCCAGAGGCTAATTACCGGATTCAAAATCAATCCTACTTTTGATTTCTGCCACAGAAGCCGCCTGAACACAAATGGGAATCTACTGGCAGTATAATCACCTGGCAAGCTTAACACAAGAGATTATTTTTGCAATAAGAACATGCGCTCCAGTTGCAGTTTTCGTAAAGGGATAATTCACCCAAAAATGAAAATTTGCTGTAAATTTACTCAACCTCAGACTACCCAAGATGTAGGTGTCTTTTTTTATCAGTAGAAATATAAAGATTTTTAGCTGAAACCGGAGTACTTGGGGATTTCAATGAACACTGTCACTTTGAGAGTCATTTACATAGGCCTATACATATACAGGCAAAACTAAATTAATACCTGTGGCTCCAGACGATTCATTGAGGTCTCATGAAGCAAAACAATCTGTCTGTGCAAGAAACTGAACATTATTTACCTGTAATCAACAGCCTTGGAGCGTTGACGACACTCTGGAGCACGAGCTTCCTGTCGCATAATGACATATGCACAGGAGCAAACTCACAAGTTTACAACAGAGAGGGACGACGCGTGTTGTATTGTTGATCAAAGTGGTACATGTGTTTATCCTGGATGCAGCAACCTACATAAAAATTAAGATTACATTCGCTTGCAAACTTTTCACATATTCCCAACGTTTGAGCTTCCACGCTTATGTCATTATGCAACAGGAAGCTCACGCTCCAGAATTGCCAAGGCTGTTGATTACTGGTAATAATGTTGTAAATAATATTCAGTTTTACACCTACATCTTGGATGGCCGGAGTGTGAGTAAATTAACAGAACATTCTCATTTTAGGGTGAACTTTCCCCTTAAAGGAGTCCTATAATGCTCCTTTTTACAAGAGAGTCTCTGATGTCCCCAAAGTGTGTATGTGAAGTTTTAGCTCAAAATACCCCACAGATAATATTTATAGCAAAAATGGTCACTTTCTGAGGGTGAGCAAAAAGGTGCCATTTTGTGTGTGACCATTTAAATGCAAATGAGCTGCTGCTCCCTGCCCCCTTTTAAGAAGAGACCGGAGCTTCAAGAGCTTGCGTGTTGCTCAGCTCCAGCAAAACAGGATTACCTCACGCACACGCGCGCTGAAAAGGTCAGAAACTTTTCAGCCTGGAGTCGGACAATGATAGAGAGACTCAAGAAGAAGTGACAATGTGCAACAGGACGTTTCTGAATGGTTAGTTGATGGATTTATGTAGCTGATGTGGAGTTAACCATCTTCAAGTCATCGATTAGCATGTTCTGTCATGATAATCTATAAATCGCTTGTATGGGAACTGCTGTAAAATGCCTTCAGAGCCAGAGAATATATGCTGCATGAAGATAGAACAGGTATAGTTTAGTTTGTAAGGTTATAACCTTCTCATCTTCTCAACACAGCCTCACTCCCTTTGCTGCATGTTGCCGGGGGCATGGTTTATGTTAGTTTTAGGGTTAGAGATGTCACTAAACCGTGAAGAAGCTCGTTGTAGTCCCTACCGGTCGCTTGTTTTAGTCTTTAAAGGGGGGTGAAACACTCAGTTTCAGTCAATCTCATGTCAATCTTGAGTACCTATAGGGTAGTATTGCATCCTTTACATCTCCGAAAAGTCTTTAGTTTTATTATATTTATAAAAGAAAGATATGCTGTACCAAGTCTTTCTGGAAAAAAACAGAGAGGCTGGGGGAGAATCGTGTGGGCGGAGCTAAAGAATGAGGAGCGCGTGCAGCTATTGCGTTAAGAGCATCTGAAAGTTCTGTCATCCTTAAACGTGGAAAAAAAAAAACGTTATCCAAAATAAACAATTGAGATCAATCAGATTTAGCCATTCATATATGATCCAAAATCAGATCTAAAAGCTGAAATTGAACAGGAGAAGCAGCAGCGACGACTACAGCAGAACGTCTCAATGGTATGCACTGTGACTGTAACTTATATACTTGCCAGTGTTAATTTCGTTGACGAATAATTTGTCGTCATAATTTTCGTCAACAACCTTTTTTCACTGACGAAAATGAGACGATAACTACAGAAAAACCAGTGTGTTGGATGACAAAAACTATGACGAAAATCAACTGTCATTTTCGTCAACAAATAAAAACGAGACGAAAATGTTAGGGAGGGAAGATTAGGGAACAGATCCAGTCAGAACTGGATGTCCTGTGTAACAGATGCGCACATTTGATTTGAACCTGCTGATCTAACCGCTGGAAAACACAGCGCTGTTGCACGCTCTACAAGCTCACGCATCAGAGCGGCTCACAATCAATGAATATCACACATTTATGCCATGCAATTGTTTATGAACTAATGCTGATGAATAATGACAATGTTTACTTTACGATGTTTATATAGTAATGTGTTTTAGGCGGTTGTAACAATACATATTTTATCTCTCTCATCTGAACTTGAATGAGCTCCTGCAATTGCAATAGAGGCGCAGACATTTCAAAATAAGAGTCCCGGTGTATTTCGAGCTTGTTTATAATTAAAAGTCTCGCATTATATATTCGTTTTTGGTTACACAATAAACTGTATTTCTCAGGTATCAGGGTTATAATAGTTAACTAAAACCATTTTAAAAATCTTCATTACTTGAAATTAAATAAATGTTAACTGAAATGAAAAATAAATAAATAAATAAACAAACTTATTTGAAGCTTTAGCTTAACCTGATATGGCCTACTAACTAAAACAGAAATACACAGTTAAAAAAACTATACAGGTGCTGGTCATATAATTAGAATATCATCAAAAAGTTGATTTATTTAACTAATTCCATTCAAAAATTGAAACTTGTATATTATATTCATTCATTACACACAGACTGATATATTTGAAATGTTTATTTCTTTCAATTTTGATGATTATAACAAACAATTTATAGGAAAATCCCAAATTCAGTATCTCATAAAATTAGAATATTACTTAAGACCAATACAAAGAAAGGATTTTTAGAAATCTTGGCCAACTGAAAAGTATGAACATGAAAAGTATGAGCATGTACAGCACTCAATACTTAGTTGGGGCTCCTTTTGCCTGAATTACTGCAGCAATGTGGCGTGGCATGGAGTCGATCAGTCTGTGGCACTGCTCAGGTGTTATGAGAGCCCAGGTTGCTCTGATAGTGGCCTTCAGCTCTTCTGCATTGTTGGGTCTGGCATATCGCATCTTCCTCTTCACAATACCCCATAGATTTTCTATGGGGTTAAGGTCAGGCGAGTTTGCTGGCCAATTAAGAACAGGGATACCATGGTTCTTAAACCAGGTACTGGTTGCTTTGGCACTGTGTGCAGGTGCCAAGTCCTGTTGGAAAATGAAATCTGCATCTCCATAAAGTTGGTCAGCAGCAGGAAGCATGAAGTGCTCTAAAACTTCCTGGTATACGGCTGCGTTGACCTTGGACCTCAGAAAACACAGTGGACCAACACCAGCAGATGACATGGCACCCCAAACCATCACTGACTGTGGAAACTTTACACTGGACCTCAAGCAACGTGGATTGTGTGCCTCTCCTCTCTTCCTCCAGACTCTGGGACCCTGATTTCCAAAGGAAATGCAAAATTTACTTTTATCAGAGAACATAACTTTGGACCACTTTTTTTCCTTTTTGTCTTTAGACCAGGCGAGACGCTTCTGACGCTGTCTGTTGTTCAAGAGTGGCTTGACACAAGGAATGCCTCAGCTGAAACCCATGTCTTGCATACGTCTGTGTGTAGTGGTTCTTGAAGCACTGACTCCAGCTCCAGTCCACTCTTTGTGAATCTCCCCCACATTTTTGAATGGGTTTTGTTTCACAATCCTCTCCAGGGTGCGGTTATCCCTATTGCTTGTACACTTTTTTCTACCACATCTTTTCCTTCCCTTCGCCTCTCTATTAATGTGCTTAGACACAGAGCTCTGTGAACAGCCAGCCTCTTTTGCAATGACCTTTTGTGTCTTGCCCTCCTTGTGCAAGGTGTCAATTGTCGTCTTTTGGACAACTATCAAGTCAGCAGTCTTCCGCATGATTGTGTAGCCTACAGAACTCGACTGAGAGACCATTAAACTTTGCAGGTGTTTTGAGTTCATTAGCTGATTAGAGTGTGGCACCAGGTGTCTTCAATATTGAACCTTTTCACAATATTCTAATTTTCTGAGATACTGAATTTGGGATTTTCCTTAGTTGTCAGTTATAATCATCAAAATGAAAAGAAATAAACGTTTGAAATATATCAGTCTGTGTGTAATGAATGAATATAATATACAAGTTTCACTTTTTCAATGGAATTAGTGAAATAAATCAAATTTTTGATGATATTCTAATTATATGACCAGCACCTGTATAGCTGTTTTTAAAAAAACAGACAAAAAGTGAATTGAGCTCTCTTTCGTGTATTTTTAATGTCAAAAACAAAATGATGTCAAAATGCCAGGTCAAGTGACAGTTGGTCACTGTATCTACTGTATATTTAGTCGACTAAAATCGTATGATATTTAGTCGACTAAAATTAGACTAAAACTAAAAACAATTCAGGTGACTAAAATATGACTAAAACTAAATGGCATTTTAGTCAAAAGACTATGACTAAAACTAAATCAAAATTTGCTGTCAAAATTAACACTGATACTTGCTTAGCAGCTTGTCATGCTCGCAAGTTTTACAACATTTTTGTATGTAAACTCATGGTTTATGAGGACATAATTTGGTTTATGGACTATTATATGTGATTTAATGTGAGCAGTAGCAAGCGTAACGGTTTTGCACGACAGACTAGTGCGTGTTTACATAGAAAAACAATGGAATATTAGCGCATTTGAATGAACAAGTCGATAGCTAACAACACAAAGACATTTGAAGCAGTTTTACTCACCGCCTGCTTCCAACGCACAAACGTGAACCTTAATCGCTAGGACTGCTCCATCTTTCAGCATTAGACGAGCTACAAATCCGGAGTTGAACTGTACCTTGTTTATAAACCATTGTCACCAAAATTCAGGGGACAAACAAAAACACTTGCACAACTCTGTTGCTGCTCCGGAAAAACAAACTCCATCCACTGTCCCATTAACGCTGGGTTCTTTGGGAAGCTGTGCAGGGTTGTCTTGCCCTGACAACCAAAAACACACATCTTTGGTGACATTGTTGATTTCGTGAAGTCCTGTGACTGAGCCCGGAATGTACAAGGACATTCCGCCCTATTTGACGTCAGATAGACCCATACTCGAAAATAAACTTTCCAAAACTAATGAGAAACCGGAAGGAGTGTTTTTGGCACAGAAATACTCCATCAAACGTCCAACTTTTTTTTTTTAAACTTTGTCCATGTTTAGGATGGGAATCCAAGCCTTTAACAGTGTAAAAAGCTCAGTATGCATGAAACAGCATTCCACCCCCCTTTAAAAAGCGATTTCTTTAAAAGAAATCTCCCTTTGCTTTGAACTTTAAAGCGTTGTAAATTTGCAGATGTTGTTCATGCTCAAACAGCAACATTACACACTAACTAAAGTTAAAAAAATGAAATCCAAATCAACCACCCCTTTAAGCTCTAGTATTCATATGGGAGTAATTATACTGTAGGTTTCACAATAATACGTGATTGATACGTGACTGAGTCTGAACTGAACACGTTTCATGATGCATGCATTCACAGCATCACCACAGAGTTCATTCTTATGAGCAAGAAACCAGGCGAGCTGGTTCACATAATCGAACTGAATTGAGCTTTAGTTCCAGGTTGATGACATAAGACACACATCCGACAAAGCACACATGCTCCTTGTGCAGCACCGAATGAGCCAGTAAACATGTCCAGATGGGTTATTAAACCCAAAAAAGGGTTTGAAATGAACTAATAAAAAAACAAGACAAAAAGACCTGAATATAGAAATTAATCGGATTACCTCAGGAAACTTTAGCACCGTCTCATCCGTTCTTTTCGAGTCATACATGACTGAAAAGCTGACTTTCAACTCTGCCTGTATTTGATTTGTTCATTTTGAACCGCTTTTTTGGTTCAATAACCTATCTGCACATGCTTATTGGCTCATTCGCTGCTGCACAAGGAGCTTGTGTATCTTGCGTCATCAATCCGGAACTAAAGTTAAATTCAGTTCGATTATGTGAACCGCCTCGACTGGTTACCGGCTTAAAAGAATGATTTGTTCAAGAATAGAACATCACTACTACAGAGATCTAGCCTGACGTCGTCATACTCAATTCTAGTCAGAATTTGAGTCTGATACTGCTCCGTTGGGCTGTGATTATGGGGCGTGTTTAAACCGAACCAGGAAAGACCTCAATTGGATAGACCTACAACCAATCAGAGCAACGGAGCGACGCATAACGTTAGTTGTCAAATGTCAACAGAACTCAACTGCACTGTGTTGCCAAGTCAAAGGGTTGAACCCCAATTATGTGATATACAGACCCAGGAATGCGAAATTTAGCAGGCAGTCCAGCCAAAATAACACATATTTTACCCCCAAATGCCATTTTTCCCGGAGAACCCCCCCACCCGGAAAGCTATTGGGCTTGTTTTTGGCTAGTTTTGAGTAGCAATTGGGCGAGTTTTGCTGTAAAAACTTGGCAACCCTGTCTGTGCGCGCTGGAATAAGTAACGTTTGAAGAAAAAGATGAGTGTAAACGATCTTTGCCGGTGTTGTAAAAAAGAATTTAAGGATACACAGAGTACTTACCAACACTATCATCATTTCTGAGAGAAATAGTAAAGGTGAATGCATATACGAACAAGTTCTCCGTTTAGGATTAGAACAAATTCAACCCAAGGGCTCTTTGATGACGTGGATGATTACGTTACTGTTTATCATCTGTCCATCATCGTCTAAAGCCCGCCCTGACAATTTCATTGGTCCGAACAGTTTCTGTTCGGGCATAATTACTTCTCTATGGATCAAGTCCAGACCGAACTGCCTGTGCAAAAATGTTTGTGGGCGGGGCTAAGTTCGTCTGGCATCCAGGCTAACAGAGATCCCAATCCCGTTTGAATCAACACATGACAGATATCCTGTGTTAATAATCAACTCAAAAGTTGTTTAGGAAAGTAATCTCGTCCTGATAGCTCTTTAGTAAACCTGACATTTAAAAAAAATACAACAGTGTTTAATACCTTCACTGTTGACACATCGGGCCTGTGGATTTTGAGTTCCCTCTCCGCAGTCCATGTCTTCTTCAGGGATACACTCCTCTAGCTTGACCAGCTGCCAGTTAAAACAGCTGGGATCATCGCACGGGATAGCCTCCACCAGGTGAGGACAGTTCCCCTCGCCACCTGTAGGGTCATTAGTGATTGTACGTCGTCTGAACTTGAAACCTGCAAATAAACATGATGGAAAAAGTCTATTAATTGCCTCCATCCCTAGTGGTATTTAGCCACATTTTAAAATGTCATTGAATTAGGACAAAATATCAAACTAAGTGGTATCTAATGTCTTTTTTTCTGATACATTTTCCCAAGTTAATTTGAACCAATTCATCCTAAGGTGATTTTTGGTGGATGTGTGATCTATAAATAGATTTGTTAGTGTGGTTTCAATCACAATTTAAAAGGAAAATTAATTATATATTGCATAAAGTAATTCAAATCACTTTTTCTACATTATTTCAATTAAGGACCCTCCACATTCTCATTACCATAAAGCAATACAGAAATACAAAAACAGAAGAATATATTAAATAACAAAGTATTTGATTTAATTACTTCTACTACCTTTAAATAATGCTGCTTTTAAAAAAGCAAATCACAGTTTTTTCTACTATAAATGCATGATAAAAACCTACAATATATAAGAAAATTTGGGGCAAATGTGCTTGTCATAAAAATATTGTTGTATTTTTTTTTTATGGCTTTAAAAATGGGTCCGTTAGTTAAACTTAGTGTAATGTCTAGTGTGTTGGTTCTGTTTCATGTTCTTATCTTGTTTTCCCATTGTCTTGTTTGCTGGTTTGTCATGTGATTCCACTGTGCCCTCATGTGACTTTGTCACGTGCTTCCCTTGGTTCATGTGCTGTGTTCTCATTGGTTTGTCTTGTCGTAATACTATGCTCTGTCTGCCATTGGTTCATTGTCTTGATTGTTCACAGTCTTGTTAGTCATTAGTCAGTCATTAGTCTCTGTGTATTTAGTCATCATGTTTGCCACGTGTCTTTGTCTAGTATTATTATATGTAACCCGCTGTTGGCGAGTGTCTGTTTGTTCAAGTCTCAAGTCAAGTCTCAAGTCAAGTCTCAAGTCAAGTCTCAAGTCTCGTCAAGTCTCAAGTCAAGTCTCAAGTCAAGTCTCAAGTCTCGTCAAGTCTCAAGTCAAGTCTCAAGTCAAGTCTCAAGTCAAGTCTCAAGTCTCGTCAAGTCTCAAGTCAAGTCAAGTCTCAAGTCTCGTCAAGTCATGTTTCAAGTCATGTTTCAAGTCATGTTTCAAGTCAAGTCTCAAGTCAAGTCTCAAGTCAAGTCTCAAGTCAAGTCAAGTCTCAAGTCTCGTCAAGTCATGTTTCAAGTCATGTTTCAAGTCATGTTTCAAGTCATGTTTCAAGTCATGTTTCAAGTCAAGTCTCAAGTCAAGTCTCAAGTCAAGTCTCAAGTCAAGTCAAGTCTCAAGTCAAGTCTCAAGTCAAGTCTCAAGTCAAGTCTCAAGTCTCAAGTCAAGTCTCAAGTCTCAAGTCAAGTCTCGTCAAGTCATGTTTCAAGTCATGTTTCAAGTCAAGTCTGTTTATGTGTCAAGTCATGTTTCAAGTAATCATGTTTCAAGTCAAGTCGTGTTTCAAGTTATGTTTCGAGTCAAAGTCATCATTTGTTTTGTATATGTTCATGTTTATCATTAAACTGTACTTCATCTATGCTTGCCTCCAGTGGATCTAACGTTACACTTAGACTTTAAAATAAAACTATAATATAAAAAACAGGCCATAAAATGGGGCTTAATTTTCTTCATATATATGCTATACTATTATAAAATTTTTTGGTTGATTGGTTTTGGATGAAGCATTATCTGGAAAACTTTAATAGCCATAGGTCTATGTGCTTTTTGTTTTTCAGCCAAAGTGACTCATCAAGGTTACACTTTTCGATGGTGCACTTCAGACATTCTACTAACTACAAGTAACTTTGCTACTACATGTCAACTAACTCTCATTAGAGTATTAGTAAACTTTTAAGTTAAGGTTAGGTGTTAGGGTCCAGGTTAGTAGAATGAGTTGACATGTAGTTGCAAAATTGCAGAATATCTTTTGGGGGAGCATCAACATAAAGTGATAGCAGATATTAAATCTGCTGTGATAGCAGAGTTAGTTGACATGTAGTTGCAAAGTAACTTATAGTTAGTATAATGTCTAAAGTGGACCATCGAACTTAAGTGTTACCTTCACCTAATATGATTTTTGTGAGATTTACATGTATTGAGGTCTACCATTTGTGGTTAGACTCAAGTTTATCTGTATGCTTTGAGTATGTACTGTTATAATCTACATTTTGTGACATTTTGTTGCATAATTGCTGCAAATATGCTGCAATGCAGCATCCTGGACCAATCATTTAAGATAATGTTTAAATCAAAAGGAGATATATTGTATTCTGGCTCTATCTGAGTGCCAGTCAGTATTCAGCAAAACATTTGCTGTAAAATATCTTAATAAAATATTGTGTCTCAGTATTTGACACTTAAAATCTTTGTCAGTGAATATATTATTGTTTCAGCCATGTTTACCTTTCTTCACAACCCGTTCATCGCAATTCTCAAAGGTGCAGGGCCCCCAGGCTCCCCATGGGGACAGTACACACTCCACAGGGCACGGGATGTGGCACAGCTGTGTGGTACTTGGAGACGTTCCCTTGCAGAGCCGAACATCTACGGGTTGTGATGCTATAACGCAAATATACGCATTAAAACACTGCAATAAGACTCTCACATGGGGACGACACATGGCAGACGATTAGGTTTATGTAACTGCAGGAAACAACAAATGGCGACATTTAACACGCTCCGAGGAAATCTCCATTCCCAGTTGCATCACAGCAAAGGAAAAACAGGAGAAAACCGGAATTTCCACAGATTTGAGCATAATTTGAATGTACATCCCTAACTCAAGATTTTTGTTTATTAAATATTTTGACTAATTTGTTCATGTTTTCCAGTCCTTAAAATAAATAAAATTAAATAAATAAAATAATTTTATTAAAATAAAAAAAAATAAAAAATATTCATGCACTGGTCAATTTTGAGATTTTGTTTTGATGTTGTTTCAGACTAGTGGAAAGAAAACATCAAAAACACATGGAAGCGTTAATTTTACTGCACTTTATCTACACTGATCAGGCATAACATTATGACCACCTTCCTAATATTGTGTTGGTCCCACTTTTGCTGCCAAAACAGCCCTGACCCGTCGAGGCATGGACTACGCTTGCCCATTTTTCCTGCTTCTCACACATCAACTTTGAAGACAAAATGTTCACTTGCTGCCTAATATATCCCACCCACTAACAGGTGCCGTGATAAAGAGATAATCAGTGTTATTCACTTCACCTCATTAATCATAATGTTATGCCTGATCGGTGTATTTGCATCAGGTAGATTGCAATTATAATGTATATCTTCAAACGCTGTATTCTCAAAATGAGTTTCTTCTCGTGTACTGAGCCAGAAATCTCCACTTCAGTAGTAATATGTCAACAAAATGAAACAATTTTGAACCTGGCTTTATCCAATGTTCAGAGGTCTGGGGTACGTTCTTCATACCTCACTTAATAGATCGGAGATGATTTGACAGATGCCAGATCTTCTAATTGTGATAACTGATCTCTGACTAATTTGGTTCTTCAAACAAATTTGCGGATTTGATTTAAATATTTGGATTAAGTTGTCTGAGATTACTGCACATTCATTGGAAAGGGCAGATTTATTGATACTCAAAACCATGATCAGCAATGCAGTGATTGGCTGGCGGCAAGGCAGCAATGTAATGAAAAAAGATCATCACACACCTGACAAAAAACTAGAATTTCTGCTCCTTTATAAAGAAACAACCAAGCGACCAAAACGACATAAAAGTTATAATAGATCAATGAAATGTACTGTTTTTTACACGATGGTTGGATGGATTCATAATTCATGGATAGATATATTGATGGATGGATGGATTCATGGATAGATGGATTGATGGATGGATTCATGATTCATGATTAATGATTCATGGATAGATGGATTCATGATTCATGGATAGATGGATGGATTCATGATTCATGGATAGATGGATTCATGATTCATGGATAGATGGATTCATGATTCATGGATAGATGGATTGATTGATGGATGGATGGATTCATTCATGATTCATGGATAGATGGATTGATGGATGGATTCATGATTCATGATTCATGGATTCATGATTCATGGATAGATGGATGGATTGATGGATGGATGGATTCATGTATAGATGGATGGATGGATTCATGATTCATGGATAGATGGATTGATGGATGGATTCATGATTCATGGATAGATGGATTCATGATTCATGGATAGATGGATGGATGGATTCATGTATAGATGGATGGATGGATTCATGATTCATGGATAGATGGATTCATGATTCATGGATAGATGGATTTATGGATGGATTCATGATTCATGGATAGATGGATGGATGGATTCATGTATAGATGGATGGATGGATTCATGATTCATGGATAGATGGATTCATGATTCATGGATAGATGGATTTATGGATGGATTCATGATTCATGGATAGATGGATGGATGGATTCATGATTCATGGATATATGGATTGATGGATGGATGGATTCATGATTCATGGATAGATGGATGGATGGATTCATGATTCACGGATAGATGGATTGATGGATGGATGGATTCATGATTCATGGATAGATGGATGGATATGGATGGATGGATTCATGATTCATGGATAGATGGATTCATGATTCATGGATAGATGGATTCATGATTCATGGATAGATGGATGGATGGATGGATTCATGGATAGATGGATGGATGGATGGATGGATGGATTCATGATCCATGGATAGATGGATTGATGGATGGATTCATGATTCATAGATCAATCAATCAATCAATCATGGGTGAAGTGTGGTGGTATCTATTAGTTAATTTTTTAACCATATGGGATGGATGGATGGACGAACAGAAAGCCCGACCGATAGATCAATAAATCAATCTATGGGAGAAGTGTGGTGGTATCTATTAGTTAATTTTTTAACCATATGGGATGGATGGATGGACGAACAGAAAGCCCGACCGATAGATCAATAAATCAATCTATGGGAGAAGTGTGGTGGTATCTATTAGTTAATTTTTAACCCTATTCACCCGAGATGGATGGATAGATAAATATATAGTCCTCAGTAGTCCTCATAAATAAATAAGAAGTCAGAGGAATATGAGCCTCAAATGAGTGTAGACAATGTGAACCAAATCTGTAAATGCTGTCTGGACTCAGTATGTGTGAAACTATAAATACAAACTAAAAAAAAAACAACAACAGTGATGCATTAATGTTTCAACACAGGATTTTCCTGTCGGCTTGATGGGTGACAGGTGACATGACTGCTGCGTTTGCATCAAAGCGAGGTAAACTCTTCTCGTGGAGCTCTCCCATGCCGATATGTGGTGATTTCTGCTCTCTAGAGAGTTCCCAAACAAAATGTTCTCCACATGCACACTGTGAACTAAAAAGTATAAGAAGATTTACTGCGCCACAGACCTTCAAAAAATGTTTTGATTGAACTCGAAAAACTGGAAAACGAGGATGGGGAATAACAGTTCACCCCGTTCTACTGCCGCATGTTCCCAAAATGAATGGAGAGACAGATTTCAGTGTAATGCACGTTAGCATAACACTGCACAGGTTGTCCTTGTTTATGTGCCAGATGGTCTGGACCTTCTGCTCAAACTTTCTGTCTAATCAAAGTTTGCGGTCTGTGCCTGCTTTGACAAACCAAGGCGGACAGGCTTAGCTTCAAGCATTAGAAGGATTTGGTATTCGGTAGCTGTTTGAAAATAGATGAAAAACCTAGGGTGGCCTTGTTATTTATTGATATACACTAACGTACAAAAGTTTGGGGTTGGCAAGATTGAAAATTGTTTTTCTAAAAGAAGTCTCTTATGCTCACCAATGCTGCATTTATTTGCTCAATAGCAGAGTAAAAACAGTAATATTGTGAAATATTAATACCATTTAAAATAACTGTTTTCTATTCAAATATACACTACATTGCCAAAAGTTTTGGGACACCTGCCTTTACATGCACATGAACTTTAATGACATCCCATTCTTAATCCGTAGGGTTTAATATGGAGTTGGCCCACCCTTTGCAGCTATAACAGCTTCAACTCTTCTGGGAAGGCTTTCCACAAGGTTTAGGAGTGTGTTTATAGGAATTGTTGACCATTCTTCTAGAAGCGCATTTGTGAGTTCAGGCACTGATGTTGGACGAGAAGGCCTGGCTCGCAGTCTCCCCTCTAATTCAACCCAAAGGTTTCTATCAGGTTGAGGTCAAGACTCTATGCAGGCCAGTCAAGCTCCTTCACACCAAACTCGCTCATCCATGTCTTTATGGACCGACGCTTTGTGCGCTGGTGCGCAGTCATGTTGGAACAGGAAGGGGCCATCCCCGAACTGTTCCCACAAAGTTGGGAGCATTAAATTGTCCAAAATGTCTTGGTATGCTGAAGCATTAAGAGTTCCTTTCACTGGAATTAAGGGGCCAAGCCCTGAAAAACAACCCCCACACCATAAACCCCCCTCCACCAAACTTTACACATGACACAATGCAGTCAGGCAAGTACCGTTCTCCTAGCAACCGCCAAACCCAGACTCGCCCATCGGATTGCCAGACAGAGAAGCGTAAATGGTCACTCCAGAGAACACGTCTCCACTGCTCTAGAGTCAAGTGGTGGCGTGCTTTACACCACTGCATCCGATGCTTTGCATTGCACTTGGTGATGTAATGCTCGGATGAGCTGCTCGGCCATGGAAACCCATTCCATGAAGCTCTCTACACACTGTTCTTGAGCTAATCTGAAGGCCACACGAAGTTTGGAGGACCGTAGCTATTGAAAGTTGGTGACTTCTGTGTACTGTGCACCTCAGCATGCGCTGACCCCGCTCTGTGATTTACGTGGCCTACCACTTCGAGGCTGAGTTGCTGTTGTTCCCGATTGCTTCCACTTTGTCATAACGCCACTAACAGTTGACCGTGGAATATTTAGTAGTGAGGAAATTTCACAAATGGACTTATTGCACAGGTGGCAACCTATCACGGTACCACGCTTGAATTCACTGAGCTCCTGAGAGCGACCCATTCTTTCACAAATGTTTATAGAAGCATCTGTATGTTCAGGTGCTTGATTTTACATTTACATTTATGCATTTGGCAGACGCTTTTATCCAAAGCGACTAACATTGCATTCAAGGTACACATTTTACATTTTGTCAGTTCAATTTTATACACCTGTGGCCATGGAAGTGATTGGAACACCTGAATTCAATTATTTGGAGGGGTGTCCCAATACTTTTGGCAATAATTACATATTTTAAAATCTAATTTATTCCTGTGATCAAAGCTGAATTTTCAGCATCCTTACTTCAGTCTTCAGTGTCACGTGATCCTTCAGAAATCATTCTAATATGCTGATTTGCTGCTCAAAAAACAGTTCTTATTATCAATGTTAAAAAGTTGAGCTGCTTCAATTTTAACACATTTTTAAGGATTATTTGATAAATAGAAAGGTCAAAAGAACAGTATTTATTTAAAATGGAAACCTTATGTAACATTACAAATACTTAAAATTCTTGCTGATCCCAAACGATTGAATGGTACTTATACACGATTAGTAAAATAACTGCAGTCTGGCTTTACCCCATGAAATAAAAGGAAGAATGGTCTAGTTTAAAAGGCCCAATTGCACTTACAAATACAAACAAAGCGCTTCTTCATTTCTTTTGAGGAAGAGCGTACAGTAAGAAGCTGTCAGAAGGACAGTCGTTGGCAATAAATCTCTGTCACTTGTCTGGTGCCCAGAGGAGAGCGTTGACTAAAACACAGTGTTGCATCAGTATGTACGCTTGCAATGAGCTCTCTATGGACACAAACACATACAAAAATACAGAAAGTAAACAGACTAAGCAAACAAAATATGTAAACATGCCTCAGGCAAAGAGATTTGATCAAACAAAGACCATTCTTTCAGATAATGAAAAGAAAGGTTCGTTTTTTTTTCTACTAATTGTCCATGTACTTGCATGATTTTGATCATCGCGTCAATTATTTTGACGAAGGACTGGTTATACTTTCAAAACAATATTGGTACATTTACATTCAGTTGAAAAATAACCAAAATATAAATTTAAAGGTGTGAATCTTACCTGAGATCTCAAAGGTGACAGACAGGAGAGGAGGGACACTAGGCGTCTGGCCATTTGGAGACTGACCTTCTACAAAACACACAAACACCAACTCTAGCAAACTACTGCTAATAAGCATCATTCAACGGACAAATACAAATGCTATCACTATGAGCTCTATACTGTGACTATTTACAGAATATTATAGCTTTAAAGAGATAATTCAAGGCATAAGCTGGTTAGCTTTAACTATCCTGACTGAGCTGTGACGTCAAATGCAGCAGACAAGGGAAAATAGAAGCCCATTCAACCTTTTAAGAGCCCTAAAAAAACAAATACAATAAAATGATATACAGTGAGCAAAATAAGTATTTGAACACCCTGCTATTTTGCAAGTTCTCCCACTTAGAAATCATGGAGGGGTCTGAAATTGTCATCGAAGGTGCATGTCCACTGTGAGAGACATAATCTAAAAAAAAAATCCAGAAATCACAATGTATGATTTTTTTAACTATTTATTTGTATGATACAGCTGCAAATAAGTATTTGAACACCTGAGAAAATCAATGTTAATATTTGGTACAGTAGCCTTTGTTTGCAATTACAGAGGTCAAACGTTTCCTGTAGTTTTTCACCAGGTTTGCACACACTGCAGGAGGGATTTTGGCCCACTCCTCCACACAGATCTTCTCTAGATCAGTCAGGTTTCTGGCCTGTCGCTGAGAAACACGGAGTTTGAGCTCCCTCCAAAGATTCTCTATTGGGTTTAGGTCTGGAGACTGGCTAGGCCACGCCAGAACCTTGATATGCTTCTTACAGAGCCACTCCTTGGTTATCCTGGCTGTGTGCTTCGGGTCATTGTCATGTTAGAAGACCCAGCCTCGACCCATCTTCAATGCTCTAACTGAGGGAAGGAGGTTGTTCCCCAAAATCACACAATACATGGCCCCGGTCATCCTCTCCTTAATACAGTGCAGTCGCCCTGTCCCATGTGCAGAAAACACCCCCAAAGCATGATGCTACCACCCCCATGCTTCACAGTAGGGATGGTGTTCTTGGGATGGTACTCATCATTCTTCTTCCTCCAAACACGTTTAGTAGAATTATGACCAAAAAGTTCTATTTTGGTCTCATCTGACCACATGATTTCTCCTATGATGTCATTGGCAAATTTAAGACGGGCCTTGACATGTGCTGGTTTAAGCATGGGAACCTTCCGTGCCATGCATGATTTCAAACCATGACGTCTTAGTGTATTACCAACAGTAACCTTGGAAACGGTGGTCCCAGCTCTTTTCAGGTCATTGACCAGCTCCTCCCGTGTAGTTCTGGGCTGATTTCTCACCTTTCTTAGGATCATTGAGACCCCACGAGGTAAGATCTTGCGTGGAGCCCCAGTCCGAGGGAGATTGACAGTCATGTTTAGCTTCTTCCATATTCTAATGATTGCTCCAACAGTGGACCTTTTTTCACCAAGCTGCTTGGCAATTTCCCCGTAGTCCTTTCCAGCCTTGTGGAGGTGTACAATTTTGTCTCTAGTGTCTTTGGACAGCTCTTTGGTCTTGGCCATGTTAGTAGTTGTATTCTTACTGATTGTATGGGGTGGACAGGTGTCTTTATGCAGCTAACGACCTCAAACAGGTGCATCTAATTTAGGATAATAAATGGAGTGGAGGTGGACATTTTAAAGGCAGACTAACAGGTCTTTGAGGGTCAGAATTATAGCTGATAGACAGGTGTTCAAATACTTATTTGCAGCTGTATCATACAAATAATAGTTAAAAAATCATATATTGTGATTTCTGGATTCTCACAGTGGACATGCACCTACGATGACAATTTCAGACCCCTCCATGATTTCCAAGTGGGAGAACTTGCAAAATAGCAGGGTGTTCAAATACTTATTTTCCTCACTGTACATTTAATCACAATGCCAAGCCACTTTTGAATGGTCATCAAAAAAATATACTTTTTTAGCAGCATAAAGCGTGGTTACGCTCAGGCGTTCATGCATTTTCTGTCATTTTAAATCATGCTCTACTCTTATCTGTCAGTAGAATATTAAACTCTTTTGTTTCTCTCCTTACTCAATCCTCACTCGCACCTCTCTCAGTCGATTTTCACAGTTTATTTTCTCAATTTTCTTCACGAAATTCAATAGACCAGACAACTTATTTTTATATCTGTCAAAACAACAGAAAGCATTGTGAAGTATCTGTCAATGTTTTTATAGTTTTGTAAGTGATAGAGAAATGCTCAGTTAATGCAAACTCTGGTTATGTCATTTACCTGCCAAACTGTACATGTCAAACCTCTTGGTTTGTAATGCCATAAATAAATCATATCTGTCACTTTATAGGGTTGCGTTCCCTATAAAGCAGGCATTTTATCACAGTAGACTCCAAATGCAGCCCTGTCCAATCGAATGTCATGGCAATGTTATTCAGGGTACTAAGGCAGCGCCTCAATTGACTTTCATTCAGACAGTAATGTGATAATGTGAGATTTAAGCTGGTTAGCTTTTACTTCTACCCAAATCTCAGACAGTCAAAAGCCACAGGATTCCTCCTACACTCTCAAGAAATCGTCAATGGATGTTTGTAGCCCCTAGCAGAGAATTCTCTTCTCATCAAGATCTATTTTCATTTTCTGCATTATTTTGAACTCAAGGATTTTCTTTTGGCATTATATTAATTATAAACCGTTACATTTATATGAGGCTTTTCTGGGTACTCAAAGCGCTTTACATATAGAAGGGGGGAATCTCCTCAACCACCACCAATGTGCAGCATCCACCTGGATGATACAACGGCAGCCATATTGTGCCACAACGCCCACCACACACCAGCTTATTGGTGGAGATGAGACGCTGATGAGATGTGATGAAGCCAATCAGTACATGGGGATGATTAGGAGGCCATGAGGATGGACAGAAGCCAATGGGCAAATTTGGCCAGAATGCCGGGGTTACACCCCTACTCTTTTTCCGATGGACATCCAAGGATTTTTAATGACCACAGAGTGTCAAGACCTCAGTTTAACGTCTTGGAACTTAAAGAATCTCCAATAGCATTACATGAAACTTAAAATGATTATCTAATGGAACTTATTAAGATTCTCTTTTCAAGATTATAAAGATTCACTTATGGCATCACATGGAACATACAATGATTCTCTTATAGCATCATTTGGATCTTGTTGAAGACTCTCTTATGGTATCAATTGGAAGTTATAGAGATTCACTTACAGCATCATATGGAACTTACTAAGATTCTCTTATGGAATGAAATGGAACTTATTAAGATTAATTTATGGCATAAAATAAAGTTTACAGAATAAAGACCCCCTTATAGCATCATATGGAACTTACAAGGATTCATTTATGGCATCAAATGGAACTTGCAGTATAAAGAGTCACTTATAGCATCATACTGTATGGAACTTATAAAGGTTCTCTTATAGATTTAAATGTTACTTATAAAGATTCTCTAATAGCATCATATGAAACTTACAGTATAAAAATGCTGTTATAGAATCAAATGGAACTTATAAAGATTTGCTTATGGCATCATATGAAACTTATTTGATTCTCTTATGGAATCAAATACAACTTATACCGATTCTCTTATGTAATCAATGGAACTTATAAAAATTCACTTATGGAATCATGTGAAACTTATAAGGATTATCTTATGCAATCAAATGGAACTTATAAAGAGAATCTTATGAATTCAAATTTATACAGATTTGAGTATGGCATCATATGAAACGTATAAAGATTCTCTTATGGAATCAAATGGAACTTATAAAGATTCGCTTATGGCATCATATAAAACGTATAAAGATTCTCTTATGGAATCAATGGAACTTATAAAGATTCTAATATAGAATCAAATGGAACTTATAAAGATTCTAATATAGAATCAAATGGAACTTATAAAGGTGATCTTATGCAACCAAATGGAACGTATAAAGATTCTCTTATGGAATCAAATGGAACTTATAAAGATTCGCTTATGGCATCATGTGAAACGTATAAAGTTTCTAATATAGAATTAAATGGAACGTATAAAGATTAACTTATGAATTCAACTTTTATACAGATTTACTTATGGCATCATATGATATGAAACAAATATTCTCTTTTGGAATCAAATTTAACCAATAAAAAGTCACTTATGGCATCATATGAAACTTTTAAGGGTTCCTTTATGGAATCAAATTGTAAGAAAAGTTATCCTATGTCATTCGCTTGATTAGAAGACAGCCAGGCAATAATTTCCCTTTGGGAAATAACGTTCTGTTCGTGCCACAAGTGCAATGTTATATTCTTAGAAGAAAATGTAAATGAGCATCACTTCCAGATAGATTTGATGAAGGTTTCATCACATCAAAGAATCTTGAAGCTGACAACATCCTCCCAGGGCGAGAACATCATGACTCCATCAGTTGACTAACGCTCCAGCACATTTTCCCTTCAACTTTTTGCACCGTCTGCCTTTATGTATCTTCTGTCAGCCGTGCAGATTACCCCCCAGTGAAGAGACACATCTCCTGCACCACGCTGATAAGGACACAGATTTCCCACCATACACAGCTCCACCAGTGGCCTGTTTTAATAGCCGTTCTTTAACCAGAGCTTTCCATGCAGTCAGCGCTCATCTGCACTAATGTGCAGGGACATGTGTGTTACGATAAGTTTCAATGTGCTCACCATACAGTTCAGAGCATCAAAAGAGCGAGCAGAAGGCAGAGAGATAAAAAAGGTATTTTCTATGAAGACGGATGGGCCACTAATCAAGTGATGGCGTGTGTTTGTAAAGCATGCAAAGAAATGCTGATGCAATATATACAGCATAGTAAGAGATTTACATGCATACATGCACGTGGGTGACGGACAGAGAAGGAAGGGAAAGTGAAAGAACATAAGGGATAGATCAGGGGTATTCCATTAAAGTTCCAAGAGGTCCCAATCTCTATATTTCCTTCCCAGCGGAGGTACGGACAATATTTTTTGGAATAGTTATACATTTCCACCGGGGCAGCCGTAGTACTTTGTAAAAGAGAAAAATATTAAAGGGTTAGTTCACTCAAAAATCTAAATTCTGTCATGAATTACTCACCAACATGTCGTTCCAGACCCGTAAGACCTTCGTTCATCTTCAGAACACAAATTAAGATATTTTTTTGAAGAAATCCGAGAGCTCTCTGACCCCACATAGACGGCAACACAATGACCTCTTTCAAAACCCAGAAAGGTAGAGTGACACAGAGGAGCAGAGATTGTTGAATAAAGTCGTTATTTTGTTTGTTTTTTGTGCACAAAAAAAGTTCTTGTCGCTTCATAACATTAAAGTTGAACCATTGTAGTCACATGGACTATTTACTTTAACACTGTCTTTTGTACCTTTCTGGGCCTTGAAAGTTGCCGTTGTGTTGCCGTCTATGTGGGGTCAGAGCTCTCGGATTTCATCAAAAATATCTCAGTTGTGTTCTGAAGATGAACGAAGGTCTTACGGGTTTGGAACGACATAAGGGTGAGTAATTCATGACAGAATTTTCATTTTTGGGTGAACTAACCCTTTAAACACTTAAAATAGTCAAAGATGAGAATCTTGGGCCCCGAGAGCGACAGCAGGGATGAATTTTTATCAAACTTTACCAAATAATTTGAGGTGAGTAAATATTTCTCCCACCTACCTACATCTATGGCACATAGAAGGCCTTGGGACTGAGAAAACAAAATGGGGATGCAGGGTTTGACTCTTAAAAAAAGTATAGACCATTATTTATATTTTTCTCAAAGTAATAAACTACTAAAAACAGACAACATATATAATATAATAATCAAAACTCTCATCATGAGCACAAAACAAAGTTAACTAATTAAAGTTGTCTTCTCTTGCCATCTCTAAACAATTTTCCAAATTACTATTTTAACTATTTTAAGTCGTAAAGTGAGCAGGATATATTAAAGGGGTGGTTGATTGCCCCTTTTTACAAGATGGTCTCTGATGTCCCCAGAGTGTGTATGTGAAGTTTTAGCTCAAAATACCCCACAGATCATTTTTATAGCATGTTAAAATGGACTCTTTTTGAGAGTGAGCAAAAACGTGCCATTTTTGTGTGTCCCTTTAAATGCAAATGAGCTGCTGCTCATGGGGCGGAGCTTCAAGAATTCCAGTTAGCAGCTCTGATAACCTCATGCAGACAGGTAATGAAACCGTTCAGCCTTTTATGTTTAAACCAGAGTTGGACGATGATGGAGACTCAAGAAGAAGTGACAACATGTAGAATGCAACAAGATGTTCCTGAATGGTTAGTTGATGAATTTATGTTGCTGATGTGGAGTTAACTATCTTCAAGTCATTGATTAGTGGATTCTGTCATGATAATCTCACCCTCTTTGCTAGATGTTTTAGGGGGCAAGATTTATGTACATTTCAGAGGGAGGAAGCTTGTGGGAGATGGTGGTCTTGTGGGTTAAACCATGGAACTGATATGCAGAAGGTTGCTGGTTCAATCCCAGCAGTCGCCACCAGTGTGTCCTTGAGCAAGGCACTTTACTCCATGTTGCTCCAGGGGGATTGTCCCTGTAATAAGGGCACTGTAAGTCGCTTTGGATAAAAGCGTCTGCCAAATGCATAAATGTAAATGTGTAGTCTGTTGTGAATTTCCTTTTCCTCGTTTGAGTTCTTTGCTGAGGTCATCAACAAGTCCCTACCAGCCATTTGTTGTAGTCCTTAAAAAGTGATTTCTTTAAAAGAAAATATCTCCCTTTGCTTTGAACTTTGAGCGTCATAACTTTGCCGATATTTTTTATGAAACAGCAACATTACACACTAACTAAAGTTTAAAAAGTCAAATTACAATCAACCACCCCTTTAAAATGTAGTGCATGGATTCGGCAGGCAATGTATTTATGATGGGGCAGCCGGTCTCTGAGCCCTCCCTAGTTCTACAGCGCCCCACAAATTTCCAATGTAAATCTGTGGTGTGAACTTCTTTGTAGAATTGACTGGGATAGATCCATGTACTGTATTCTAGTATTTACATTGTTCCTAGAGGCATAAACATTTATGCAAAGCAACATATAAATCAAATTTTATCAAATAAACACAAAATTCCATGTTATTATAGTAATTTTACTAGAGACCTATATTTGGAAGACTCTTTTTTTGGAAGGAAGGAAGGATGGATGGATTGAAAGAAGGATGGAGGGAAAGAAGAAAGAAAGGAAGGAAGAAAGAAAGAAAGGAAGGATGGAGGGAAAGAAGGAAGGAAGTGCAAAGGATTTTTGCAGCACTTTAGCAAAAGTCTTCTCAAAGAACCATTTTCATTTTCATTATCATATGGAACGGTCTCTTATGAAATCCTATGAAACTTATAAAAATTACCTTATGGAATCAAATGGAACTTATAAAGATTATTTTATGGATTCATAAAAACAAAAGATTTTTTCATGGTATCAAATTACACAAATCGAAGGCTGTACCTTGTTTGTCTTTGTTGTTATTGATGTAGCTGAGAAGTTCTGCGTTGGCCTGGACGCAGTACACTTCCCTGCTCTGCACACCTCCACCACACAGTCCAGTCTGATTCCCTCGCCGCCGGTCCTGCTGGCTGAGCAACGCGTCAACGCGGCATTCACTCCATTCTGTGCTCCGCCAGGCATAACTTTAACATAAAAATAACAAAAAACATAAAAACCATTAGACAGGCTATCATGTCCTAAATGTCCTGTGTGTTTTTTATCACACATAGTGTATCTATTATACAGTGGGGCAACAAAGTATTTAGTCAGCCACCAATTGTGCAAGTTCTCCCACTTTAAAAGATGAGAGAGGCCTGTATGATTTTCATCATAGGTACACTTCAACTATGAGAGACAGAATGAGAAAAAAAAAATCCAGAAAAGCACATTGTCTGATTTTTAAAGAATTATGATGGAAAATAAGTAAGTATTTGGTCAATAACAAAAGTTAATCTCAATACTTTGTTATATACCCTTTGTTGGCAATATCAGAGGTCAAATGTTTTCTGTAAGTCTCCACAAGGTTTTTACACACTGTTGCTGGTAGTTTGGCCCATTTCTCCATGCAGATCTCCTCTAGAGCAGTGATGTTTTGGGGCTGTTACTGGGCAAAATGGATTTTCAACTCCCCCCAAAGATTTTCTATGGGGTTGAGATCTGGAGACTGGCTAGGGGGCTATTCCAGGACCTTGAAATGCTTCTTAAGAAGCCACTCCTTCAATGCCCGGGCGGTGTGTTTGGGATCATGGTCATGCTGAAAGACCCAGCCACGTTTCATCTTCAATGCCCTTGCTGATGGATGGAAGGTTTTTACTCAAAATCTCACGATACATGGCCCCATTCATTCTTTTCCTTTACACTCGTCCTGGTCCCTTTGCAGAAAAACAGCCCCAAAGCATGATGTTTCCACCCCCATGCTTCACAGTAGGTATGGTGTTCTTTGAATGCAACTCAGCATTCTTTCTCTTCCAAACACGACAAGTTGAGTTTTTAGTTTCTTCTGTCTATATCACATTCTCCCAATCCTCTTCTGGATCATCCAAATGCTCTCTAGCAAACTTCAGACGGGCCCGGACATGTACTGGCTTAAGCAGGGGGACACGTCTGGCACTGCAGGATTTGAGTCCCTGGCAGTGTAGTGTGTTACTGATGGTAGCCTTTGTTACTTTGGTCCCAGCTTTCTGCAGGTTATTCACTAGGTCCCCCCGTGTGGTTCTGGGATTTTTGCTCAACGTTCTTGTGATCATTTTGACCCCACAGGGTGAGATTAGGGCTGCAGCTATCGATTCTTTTTGTAATCGCTTAATCTAGCACTTAATCGATCGATGTGTGTGTGTGTGTGTGTGTGTGTGTGTGGCAGCTATAAGAATGCAATCAACTTACCTGTATAAACTGTGTAAAACATGCAGTTACTATAGTGATTCTGGGCATCTAGAATCTAAACTAAATTCAAAATGTATCCCACGCAAAATGTGCTTCCTGAACATTGAACAGCGGTCCGTGTGAATCAGATCCCTGCGCGTATAGTGCGCGTCATAGGAATTTAACGAGGCTTCGAGGCAGAATTCTTGCCTTGAGGAATTTTTGTAATCGAGTTAATCGAGTAACTCGATGAATCGTTTCAGCCTTAACTTTAGATTATCAGTGGTCTTGTATGTCTTCCATTTTCTAATAATTGCTCCCACAGTTAATTTCTTCACACCAAGCTGCTTACCTATTACCTATTACCTATTGATTAAGTCTTCCCAGCCTGGTGCAGATCTACAATTTTGTTTCTGGTGTCCATTGGTCTTGGCCATAGTGGAGTTTGGAGTCTGACTGTTTGAGGTTGTGGACAGGTGTCTTTTATACTGATAACGAGTTCAAACAGGTGCCATTAATACAGGTAACGTGTGGAGGACAGAGGAGCTCCTTAAAGGAGAAGTTACAGGTCTGTGAGACAAATGTGATTTTCTGGATTTCTCATTCTGTCTCTCATAGTTGAAGTGTACCTATGATGAAAATTACAGGCCTCTCTCATCTATTTAAGTGGGAGAACTTGCACAATTGGTGGCTGACTAAATACTTTTTTGCCCCACTGTAAATTTTCAAGAATAATTAAATTAAAATTTCCTTGGCCACTAACTTAAATAAGTTTGACTTGAAGCACTAAAATAAATAAAACTAAAACTAATAAAAATGATGAACGTGCATAACAAAATAACTAAAACTTAAAAGGGTCATGAACTGCGTTTTTTGTTTTTGTTTTATGATGTTTCATAATTTATAAATAAAAGGCATTCATCCTACCCTGATTTTAGTTTTCTGCTCTGAATGCTCTGTTTTAAGGGGTCTGCTGGGAGACTTCAGTGTAAGCACCCACTGCTGTGATTGGCTATGTCTTTCCATTTGAAATAGTATTACTCCCTCTTTTAGCTTGTTTTTACAATTACCGCTCGCATGGTTAACTAATCGTGAAAAGTGTTGCATTACATTTATCTATGGCATTATATTAAGATTGTGGCATGCAAGGTTGCAGTGATGATCATTGTAGCCGATCACACACATGTAGAGCGCATGAAAGCAATGATCTCATCATTGCAACTCAGTTTCTGTACACTAACGAATGCCTTCATCTTCACTAACAGTGCAAACGTAATATAGTTGAGAGATTTGTTGAATAAAACGGGAGTCACTGATAAACGCGTCACCGATAAAGTCTCCAGTCTGATTGACAGGTTCAGCGCGTGCTGCTCCAACGATTGCAAAGGGAGCTTTCTTTGATCGCTTTCTTTATGGAATTGAATCACTGTTAAATAACAGATTATTTTCGTCCTACTGAGAGAAACAACGCAATTAAGTTGATGTTTAGTCACTGGTCTGATTTACTGACACACAGACAAAGAACATCTGACTGCATGAAGCATCACATTTCAGATCAGGCATTAGAATGAACACAGTTACTTACATGTTGCATTACTGTTGAACCCAATCACTGCACAACATTTTGTAATCCTCAACGGCATGTTTATTGCTTTGTAGCTCGATGGTTTAACAATAGGCCTATGATACATGCGTGAATCAGTGGGCGGGGCTAAACAGGCAGTGATAAAGTAGGCGCTGATATTCTTCTGCAGATGCTTGCCTCCCTTTGACGTCATAGATCCCCACTTTGTCGTTTGCTGGGCCTGGTGCCTATAAAAGCTTTTCTTTGACTAACAAGGACGTTTTCAGATCTGAAACTTACAGGATATTCTTATATTACCATGACCTTTTATACAGGGAGTGCAGAATTATTAGGCAAATGAGTATTTTGACCACATCATCCTCGTTATGCATGTTGTCTTACTCCAAGCTGTATAGGCTGGAAAGCCTACTACCAATTAAGCATATTAGGTGATGTGCATCTCTGTAATGAGAAGGGGTGTGGTCTAATGACATCAACACCCTATATCAGGTGTGCATAATTATTAGGCAACTTCCTTTCCTTTGGCAAAATGGGTCAAAAGAAGGACTTGACAGGCTCAGAAAAGTCAAAAATAGTGAGATATATTGCAGAGGGATGCAGCAGTCTTAAAATAGCCAAGCTTCTGAAGCGTGATCATCGAACAATCAAGCGTTTCATTCAAAATAGTCAACAGGGTCGCAAGAAGCGTGTGGAAAAACCAAGGCGCAAAATAACTGCCCGTGAACTGAGAAAAGTCAAGCGTGCAGCTGCCAAGATGCCACTTGCCACCAGTTTGGCCATATTTCAGAGCTGCAACATCACTGGAGTGCCCAAAAGCACAAGGTGTGCAATACTCAGAGACATGGCCAAGGTAAGAAAGGCAGAAAGTCGACCACCACTGAACAAGACACACAAGCTGAAACGTCAAGACTGGGCCAAGAAATATCTCAAGACTGATTTTTCTAAGGTTTTATGGACTGATGAAATGAGAGTGAGTCTTGATGGGCCAGATGGATGGGCCCGTGGCTGGATTGGTAAAGGGCAGAGAGCTCCAGTCCGACTCAGATGCCAGCAAGGTGTAGGTGGAGTACTGGTTTGGGCTGGTATCATCAAAGATGAGCTTGTGGGGCCTTTTCGGGTTGAGGATGGAGTCAAGCTCAACTCCCAGTCCTACTGCCAGTTTCTGGAAGACACCTTCTTCAAGCAGTGGTACAGGAAGAAGTCTGCATCCTTCAAGAAAAACATGATTTTCATGCAGGACAATGCTCCATCACACGCGTCCAAGTACTCCACAGCGTGGCTGGCAAGAAAGGGTATAAAAGAAGAAAATCTAATGATATGGCCTCCTTGTTCACCTGATCTGAACCCCATTGAGAACCTGTGGTCCATCATCAAATGTGCGATTTACAAGGAGGGAAAACAGTACACCTCTCTGAACAGTGTCTGGGAGGCTGTGGTTGCTGCTGCACGCAATGTTGATGGTGAACAGATCAAAACACTGACAGAATCCATGGATGGCAGGCTTTTGAGTGTCCTTGCAAAGAAAGGTGGCTATATTGGTCACTGATTTGTTTTTGTTTGGTTTTTGAATGTCAGAAATGTATATTTGTGAATGTTGAGATGTTATATTGGTTTCACTGGTAAAAATAAATAATTGAAATGGGTATAAATTTGTTTTTTGTTAAGTTGCCTAATAATTATGCACAGTAATAGTCACCTGCACACACAGATATCCCCCTAAAATAGCTAAAACTAAAAACCACCAAAAATATTCAGCTTTGATATTAATGAGTTTTTTGTGTTCATTGACAACATGGTTGTTGTTTAATTATTAATGTTGTAAAATTAATCCTCAAAAATACAACTTGCCTAATAATTCTGCACTCCCTGTATATCAAAAGCTCAAAGGAAAGTTGATTTCTCAATTCATCACCCCTTTAAAATAATTTAAAATGAAAACTGAATATAATAAATTAATTTCAACTGAATTAGACATCCCAGAAGAGGTTGAATTGGAATGACAGGAGGGGGATTTTCTGATTAGCAATTAAATTCATTCAACATAGTTGATGAAAAGGAGAAATATGTTTTCTTCCACCCTGGTCCACAAAAGTATATGCATCGCTCTTGGTGTCTTTTAGGGCTATAAACCTTCAAACTTCAAACCTGCTTCTTTACAAACACTTCTAGTTCAAATGAATTTTAAACTGAAAATCAAAGAGCAATGCTGTCTCCTGTTTGCCACCTAAAGTCTTTGGAATATAAAGTCATTTTGAATGGCACACAACTCCTGAAATCTCCTCTAAAACCTTAGAGAAGAGACATGCTATACTGTAACTGGGGTCTTTTATAATCTGTGAAGCAGAAGACTTTAGAATTTCCATTTGACCTGCATTTAATCCTATTGCTGTCTTGGAGGGAGATGCCATTTGCGGCACTCTTTTTCCTACTTTCGTAATAGTGCGAAACAGAATTGCAAAACTCCATTATCTTTTCAAGCTGCCTATTCACAGTACGTGGGAGACTCAGAAAGTGACGACGTGCCAGTGCTGGCCATCTGTGAGAGAACGAGATTAGAGCAGTGAGCAGCGCCACTGAGCTTTTAAGATCACTTCCATTTGTCAGTGCATCTCTTCTGGCTTGGGACCACAGACCAGCCCGATCCGTCTCACCCCGTCTCCATATGCTCATGTGCTGACTCTCACTGGCACCACCGCTCACGCTGAGCAGGGGTCAACCGCCTCCCGACAGGGCCTCCTGCTCCACGCTGGTAGTTCTCCATGCAGAGCCGAAAGCATGAGACGTGACTGCTGTTTTTAGTGCTTGTTTCATGTACATGCTTGTAGGAGAGGAAAATCCCACATGAGATCTCTTTAATAGCTCAATTGCTTCTTGACAGCAGAGATTAAATTGTAAATTAGCTTAAAAGGATATTTTTCAGTAACACACTTCCCAGATTCTCCTCCAGAGAAAAAGTCCATGTTCCTCAAGAGATCACAACAATGTCTCTAACTGAGCCAAGAGTTGCCAAGACACCAAAGTCAGAGATTTCAGACCAAATTATCTGTGCTTCTATTCACATTCATTTTAACTCAGGCTCATTGGAAAAATGTGCCTGTGGCGACATTACTGCATAATGATATTACGGTTGAATTCCAGTCGGAAGTGAGCATCCCTATGCCCTTACTCACTCCGAAGGGAAAAGAGCCCCTGAAGTGGGGGCTTTGGAGGGAGCAGGGTACTTGTGTGTCATAATGGAGCAATGAAAGACAATGTAAGTTCCTCATTATCTTCAACTGAAATGTTACCATGATAATGCCATCCCCCCATTGGCTGGTCTTACAACAGGAATTTCGGTGATGTAGTTAAATTGTACTTACTCAAATAGGTACTGAGTAATATTAATTAACATGTTTTTACTATAGTAGGGCCTTATAATTTCCGCGTTCATGGAATCACGGAATTGGCATATTAACGCGGCATCTAGTGTTAATCGGAATTTCACGGATTTGGAATGAAATGCTGTTTTGTGTGGGAGAAGAACGAATGTCTGGGGAAAATGCTGACCGGGGGAAGCAAATCTGGGCGACACAACCCCTCCCGTCATTTCAGCTCCCCCTTCAAAACAATGAAAGTATGGCGAAGCGGCTCACCACGGCTCTGCTTTCGTCGGCGGAAAAGTTAAGAAACTCAACGCTAAGCCCTCAGTAATGAGCCGAGCAGCTCCCTCGCGGGGAGTGCTTGCTGTATTTTACCTTGTTTTTAATGCACTTTAATGCACTGTATGGAAAATAATGTCTTAAATGAACTTGAGAGAAAATGAGACTGATCCGCGTCAAGTTCGGAAGCGGTAGATCTTAAAGTGACAGTAGCACTGATAGTGTCTGTCATTAATGTTCATCAAAGAACAACGGGAACAGAGAAAATTGTAGCTTTAATGATGATTAATCTATATTTCACTTATCATTTATGCAGTTAAGAAAGGTGTTGATAACTTTATTAAATTTTTTTGTAGACTATGTCTCACAGTAGCCTGGATGCCAGACGAACTTAGCCCCGCCCACAATTTTTTTTGCACGGGCAGTTCGGTCTGGACTTGATCCATAGAGAAGTAATTATGCCCGAACAGAAACTGTTCGGACCAATGAAATTGTCAGGGCGGGCTTTAGACGATGATGGACAGATGATAAACAGTAACGTAATCATCCACGTCATCAAAGGCGCTTGGGTTGAATTTGTTCTAATCCTAAACTGAGAACTTGTTCGTATATGCATTCACCTTTACTATTTCTCTCAGAAATGATGATCGTGTTGGTAAGTACTCTGTGTATCCTTAAATTATTTTTTACAACACCGGCAAAGATTGTTTACACTCATCTTCTTCTTCTAAAGTGACTTATTCCAGCGCGCACAGACAGGGTTGCCAAGTTTTTACAGCAAAACTCGCCCAATTGCCCCTCAAAACTAGCCAAAAACAAGCCCAATAGCTTTCCGGGTGGGGGGGTTCTCCGGGAAAAATGGCATTTTGGGGGTAAAATATGTGTTATTTTGGCTGGACTGCCTGCTAAATTTCACATTCCTGGGTCTGTATATCACATAATTGGGGTCGCTTCAACCCGCGGACTTGGCAACACAGTGCAGTTGAGTTCTGTTGACATTTGACAACTAACTTTATGCGTCGCTTCATTGCTCTGATTGGTTGTACGTCTATCCAATTGAGGTATATCCTGGTTCGGTTTAAACACGCTCCATAATCACAGCCCAACGGAGCAGTATCAGACTCAAATTCTGACTAGAATTGAGTATGACGACGTCAGGCTAGTCTAACAGGGAAGGTCATGGGTAAATATAACATTTATTATAATGGCTTTGTGTAAAGATTGTTTTAAGTTCAATTAAATTAAAAGTTGTTTTTTAAAGCCTAATAAATGTTGAAATTGGTAGCTTTCAGTTATACTGTAATGTAGACTTTAGTCTTTAGTATCAGTGATACTGGCCTTCATTCATTAAAAAGATGCCATTACAACACATATTTAAAATATGCTGTCTTTAAGTTGTTTCTTTATTACCATATCAAAATATTAAAAACTCCAATGTTTTTTAATTGTAATTAATCATGATTAATTAGATTTAAAAAAAAAATTTTTAATCAATTCACAGCACTAATATTTTGTTGTGACTTGAAGTACTTAGAGTGCAGTGTTTGTCCTGAAAAGTACTGAGTAAATGTGGTTTGTTACCTCAATAAATTTAAGGTTGAAGTAATTGAAAATAATCAAAGATATTTGATATTTGAAATCCAAGAAAGAAATTTGCTTTACTGTTGTCAACCCCCATTTCCTTATCAGAAGGGCCATCTGGAAGACAATAGAGAGGCCTGTAGGCCACATGGGTGCCACACCTTTACAGTGGGGAAGTTTGGTCTGATTGGTCAGTTTAAATGAATACATTTGGTTTCAGTCACATGGTCAAGGAATAGATAAAGAAGATTGGAACTGTTGCTCTTTCTCTCTTTTCTTTGGCTCTATTTCTCTCTGGCTCTTGAGGTCATTGGGGCTTCTTTTCTTTGCTCTCTTCCTCTCTCTCCCCCACTCTCTCTCCCTCTCCCTCTCTTGCTCTCTCTCTCTATCCCTCAGGTAACACTTTATTCATGCTGTGTACAATTAATGGTATATGTTTATCATCTCATACATCCATTTTGAAACTATTTTAAGTGTAACCATAACCAGATTTTGTCATTAAATCCTTCCTATTACAAATACTGTGCTAACTAGTTTTGATTTGGTATTGACTTTGAGGTGCTCCCTATTGCAATACAATATAGTCACATTATAGCAACGCTCTCCCACATATTTTGCTATTAAAACTGCACTTATCTCCGTCGTTGGTATAAGTTGCAGTGGGTGGAAATAGACGAGAAATGTACAGTTTTCTTCCATCTTTCTGATAACGTTTCTTTAGTCTTCTGGCAACCCTGCAGATTGAACCATCTGCAGGAGTCCACTCTTACAAGGTCATTCCTATTTTATGTGCTATTATATTAACATTAAAAGCACACTCTTTTTACGACTAAAATAACAGTTAAAGGTCCCGTTCTTCGTGATCCCATTGTTCAAACTTTAGTTAGTGTGTAATGTTGCTGTTAGAGCATAAATAATACCTGTAAAATTATAAAGCTCAAAGTTCAATGCCAAGCAAGATATTTTATTTAACAGAAGTTCCCTTTCAAAGCCTACAGCGAACGGCCGGCTTGGACTACATCCTGGTACTTCCTTCATTAATGACGTCAGTAGAACAGTAGAACAGACTAACCTCCGCCCACAAGAATACGTGAAAAAAGGGGGCGTGGTCTTGTTGCTGTCCCACGTGGAGAAGAGGAAGTGTCGCGTGGAGAAAAGGAATTGTTGCGTTTGAGTGTGTTTGTCGCCATGTCGTCGAGACGCTGTTATTTTCATCCCGGAGTCAAATCACCTTTGTTTGGCTTTCCCAGGGACGCTGTAGAGATCATTAAGCGCATATATCTCCCGTTAAGAGGCGTGACTTTCCGTGCAAGTTACGTTCGCTAAGCTGCTGTCGAATCACAACACAGGAACCGCTGGCACAATCAGAACTCGTTACGTATTTCTGAAGGAGGGACTTCATAGAACAAGGAAGTCATCAGCCGTTTTTAGGACAGTGAAAACAGCGGTATACAGATAAGTAAATTGTGTGAAAAATACTGTTTTTTTACACGCGAAGCATGAACACATGTTATATTGCACACTGTAAACACAATCAAAGCTTCAAAAAAACACGAAGAACGGGACCTTTAAGGGTAAAAAAAACCCTGAATTCCCAAAAATGAAAACGGAAAAAAAGGAATTAGCAAAAATTTAAATGAAAAAAACAGAATTTGGGAAAAAATAAAACAGATTTTATAGGGCCCTACTATAGAGTTGTTAGGGCTGTTAGGGTTAAGCCGCGTTTCCACCGCAGGAACCTTCCCCAGGAACTAGGAACTTTGGGGTGGTGCTCGGTGTGTTTCCGCAGGAATCAGGGTCTAAATGAAGTTCCGGGTAAGTATTTCCCCCTCCGAAAGTCCCTGCTCGCGAGGTAGTACTTTTTCAAAGTTCCGGAACTTACGGGGGTGGGACTTGGCCACTGAACATGCTGATTGGTTGAGCTCACACAGCATTTTATTTCAACTGTAAATACATTTTACGTCTTTTGCGAGGTTCGTTCTGCATTCAGTAAATATCAGTCTTGCTCTTTCTGTCCGATGGCACGCGTTCGTCTCAGCAATCTCACGGTCAATGTCCGTAATAGCTGAAAATAACATACGTGGTCTTATTTTAAATCTAGCTTTATAAGCAGAATATGCTTTAGTATCAGTGCTCGTCTCTTTTCCGCCGTTTTGTTAATTACCTCAAATACATAACCAGCAAAAGCAGCGCTGCTTGAATCTCGTCAATTCTTGTTATTGTTGCAGACAGTGTCGCGTAAAAAGGATTACTGTCCGTCTCTGACTGGGAGGAGAAGCCGCGCGCAGTCCTACATCACCGGACTAATTTGCCCAATCTTCACGGTACTTTAGACCGCAGTGGAAACGCAGACAGTAGCAGGTCTGGGGGATTAAAAAGTTCCTGGTACAAATTGTTCCGGGTAATTTCGGTGGAAACGAGGCTTTAGTTACTTGTAATTATGCATCATTTACTGTTGTTATTATTATAGTACATGTAGTAACGTGAAACAACGTCACCTTAAAATAAACTGTTACTGGGATTTCTTATTATTGCTGTTAATATAATTGTTGCATTTTATAATGAAGTTTTTAAAATATGAATTATATATGTGTGTGAGTGTATTCCTTCTGTGCTCTCAATTGCCATCTCTTCTTTGGATCCTGCATGTGGTCACATTTACCTAGCTTATTTATTTCAATTGAAATGTATGACAAAACTGTGTGTAATATATCACTAACTTTTTTATAAACTTTTTATAAACTCAAAACATTTTTTTTTTGTTCATTTTATTACTCTGTACTTTTACTGTACCTTAATAATTGTCTCATTTGCTCCAATGATTTCTCTGAAGGAGAAACATCTTGAAACTTCAATGACAGTCTTACTAGGAACCACATTAAATGGCAACAATAGCAACAATGTTTCTGTTGGGTTGACACATAATGAGGTATGACAAGATGACATCAATTTGTTGCCGTATACATCATATCATCACTCCAATGATGCGATGCAATTTCACAGACACAAAATCATCTAAACGAAAACCTTTGATCTAAAGCAGCGATAAGAGAGCACAGTGATGCTGGCTGTCATGTCTAAATAAGAAAGTGTTATATCTGCAATTCTCAAGCACTCACTCATATTGACTTTGATATAATGCATGCAGATATCACAGGCTCAACAATATGGATTTTTTTCCTGCTGACCCTGATGAGGACTAGTAGATTTTTGCATGCCCTGCCAACATTTTTACTTGCCCCGGAGCAATAATGAATAACAAAATAGCATATAAATGTGTTTATACCCGTCCATCTCTGTATACGTTTCTAGCAAAAGTTGACAAGTGTTGATTGTGGGTTTTTTCAGGGTAAAAAAAGCTAGTCGACAAACAGCTTTTGCTGGAGAACGCAGGAATATGCAAAGATGGACAAGTGTAAAACATTACACACTGACAGCTATTATTGTAAATCCACCGAATTATGAAATTATTTTTTTCCCTGTAATGCAAAGCTAAATTTTCAGCATCATTACTCCAGTCTTCAGTGTCACATGATCCTTCAGAAATCATTCTAATATGATGATTTGCTGCTCAAGAAACATTTCTGATTTATATCAATGTTGAAAACAGTTGTGATGCTTCATATTTTCGTGGGAACTCATTTTATGATTCTTTTATGAATAGAAAGTTCAAAAGAACAGCATTTATTTAAAAAAAGAAATCTTGTAACATTTATAAATGTTTGGTCAATTTAATGCACCCTTGCTGAATAAAACTTTTGAACAGTAGTGAATGGATCACATATATTCTGCATATATTAGTAGAAAAGGTTGCCTGCTGTGTCTAATTGATATGTATCGATTTCACTGTATTTTAAATTGTATTAAATAGCGGTGTTTACATTGAAAAGACAGCCCAAAAAAACTACTTATTACCACGGCTTGACATTAACTTTTGCTCACCAGCCACTGTGGCTAGTGGTTTTCCAAAGTTAGTAGCTCCTCAACATTTTCACTGGCCGCAATTTTGACATCGATACCATGGGGAAAAACTGCCATATAGATATTTTTTATATTATCTCATAATTTGGCAGCAGGTATGTTAGGCTGCTGTAACTTTAAGACCTGACGCACGGATCGATTATACTGTTACACATGTGTTTTTTTTCTCAACTGTTTACATTCACTTAAAACAGATCTGGCTGTGTTTATGTGAATACTCGCCAAGAGCATTTTGACATTATTTTGTGTGTCTTTGACTGCTTAAGCTAAATAAGCAAAGGAAAATAACTCAATTTAGTGCTGAGAGATGGCTTTATGCGTGCACACTTTGGGTGTGAGTACAAAATCTGTGGGAAGGAGTAAAGTTATGCGCAATCCCATGGCGAAATTCAAGCCCTGTAACAGCAACAATATTCATCCGGAGCAAATGAAACAAGTGAGTGATGGGAGGCGGGTTTGTGTGTAACTCGCTGTCGGAGAGATGAGAGAAAGAGAAAGCACAGCTGCTATTGTGTATGTATTCAGTGGAAAATGAGTATTGGAAGTGTTTCAGATATTTCAGTATCGATATATATCGACAACACTACATTGCACTTAGTTTATTATTCCAGATGCCTTTTAAAAGACTACAACTGAAAAATCTTACACACCACTGCTGAAATTTGGCGGGTGTTAATATAAATCCCTGCTTATTACACTTATTAACTTTTCAATACACTATCTAGTACAGCATGAGAAACATGCAACCAGTGACATGTAAAACATATCAACAAATGTAAAATGTAGTGAGAACACAGTACTAGCATGTCCGTGGTACTTACATGGCGCAGGGCGACACCCCGTTTCCTTCAGGTTCACAGGTCTGGCTCTCTTCCAGGATGGGGCACTCGGACCCTCCTCCAGTAGGAAGCCGTACCAGCTGTCTGCTGCGGGAGCGTGTGCCCTGAGGAACACTGGGGTCCGAGCAGGCCTTGGAGCAGGAGCCCCACTTACTCCATTCACTGACCACACAGTCTTTAGGCATCAGGCAGGACTGGTAGGTCTCCGGAAGACTCCAGTGAGGACACTGGCTGATACAGGACAGAGGGGTAGAAACACTGGTCAGTCAAAATGACAAGATAATAATTATTTTACAGTTAAGAACATATTTCAATGGAATTAAAACCTTTAGACTAATATTCCCATAATTATTTATTAGAAATAGGATAGAATAAATATTTTTATGATATGAGACAAAACTATATTTATATATCTATTTATTTATCTATATCTATTAGAGATGCTCCGATCAGCATTTTTGGGGCCGATCACCGATTACCGATCACCAAGATCATGATCTGCCGATTGCCGATCACTGCCGATCACAGAATGGCAGGGGAATGGGAATCTTTTATCTATAATCTTGCAGAGTTTGCACCATTTGTAGAAATGAAACTAACTCTAAATTAACTGTATTGAGAAAAAAAACTGTAGAAATAGGCTAGAGTCAAGATCTTGAAGAACCACCAAGTGTTTATTTTAGAAAATGAGATAACTTAAGGCTACTGTAGGCCATCTTTCCCAAATAAATGTATATAATAAATATATATAATTATCTCACCTAAATATTTGATCATGCAGTGCATTTTTGTTTTTAAAGGGTAACTAAACCCTAGACCAACTTTTTTTAGTTAATGATCTGTAATACTGGGGCTTTATTAATGATGTTCATTGATTCGAGTCAATGTTTTGACATTTGAGTATAAAGTGTTTTAATTTTATAAAATATGGTGTAAAACCGCCAAAGTGCTGCCCTCTTAGGGTTGAACGGTGGCTACTGCAGTTGAATTTTCCTATTGGACGTTGTGGTACATCGTGACGTAGGATGGTACCGCTAACGGCTCACTACCACGCCCCTGGTACGAGCTCACCACGCTCTCGGTTCATCCCCTCTGTGTCCGCCGGGCTCTGCCCACTTTTCCAGCATTTTTTGAAAATTGCCAGTGGGCGGAGTTAAGCTCTGAGCAGGGGTTTAGTTACCCTTTAAAGACAAATTTTCAGGTAGGTCTAACATTAGTATTGAGATAAGAAATACTAAAGACATTTAATAAGAAATCAAATGTAAATTTATATTGGTCTTCCCTGAATAAATTAAATTAGATTAATCCTTACACTTAAGGTTGCAAAAGTTAGTCATTCAAGAGCAGTGAGTGTCATAAAGGTTCATCAAACAACACAAGAAACTCAGAGACAGCAGCAGTTTATTCGACAGCTGTCACTTTAAGAGTAAACACGGTTACAATTACATGCAGTTGCACAAACGTTCACTGCCGAGTCACGACGGGGTTTACGTGCATACTCGTCAAGACGGTAATTTAGTACATACATTTGTGTGTATCTGACCATTTCACCGCAATTTGTTCTCGCAAGCTTTTTGTGAGATGGCCTGTGTGTGTGTGGGCGCGCGCTCACGGTCTGGAGAGCGCGCGAGTGCTGAGCGGTTTGAACACTGGCAAGACTTAAAAATAAATGCAAATGATAAACTTTAGTGACGATGCGACACTGCCTCGATTGTGCAAGTGGCAAATCCTGTCAACTGTGCAGCGCGATTTTAGTGCAGATGCGATGATATGAAGCCATTTGAGCAGTTTGAAAGGGAGAGAGAGCGCGCGCACGCGGTGATTCACTCGCGCTGTTTGTGAACTTACGCAGTCATTTGAAAACTTTCTGTGAGACGTAAGTTATTTAATAGAAATATGAATTGTACCTCACCTTCAGCATTATAATTATTTTACCCGCGCTGGAAAGAGAATGAGACGGTGTCACTGCATATCATGCCCTAGCTCTCACGGCAGGTGCGGGTTTATGTGTCGTCAGCATGAGATCGGTTCATGAGATCGGCCTTTTTAGAGACCGCCGATCAATCATCCCAAAGCGATTATCGGCCGATCGAGATCGGATGCCGATCAATCGGAGCACCCCTAATATCTATATACTGTATATATATATATACCATGATACCAAACTCAACTACACATTTTTTTTATTTATAATATATATTATATTATAATATATACTATTCTTTTTTTAAATGTAATAATAAAATGTTAGAGTAAAAACACAAATAAATTACAAATATCAAATAATACAATAATATTAATATGACAAATAATAAATAAATAAATAAATAAATATGATCAATAAATTACTTTATTATTTTTCATCCCATTTACTGAAACATTAGAACATTGAAATGCCTGGAGGCTATACAAATAAATAAATAAATTTTTTAAAATAAAATAAATTAAATAATTGTATTCTTACCATACTATGTTTTAAAATTAAAATTAAATTAAAATAAAACAATGAAAATAAAATACAATAAACAAAATAAAATACATAACAAAACAATAAAAATATAAAATATAAAATACTAAAACCTGAAAATGGTCAGCTTTCTCCTCGGTAGAATAGATTATTGTATTTAAAAGCTTACGTGAGTTTATAATAACCAGTGAGCCATGAATTGTTGAAACGATCGAATAAATAGTATATGTAATATATGGCAACTTTTGTTATTTTTATCACAAACGTTTTTATTTTTATTTTTATGCATGTATCTCTTCTGTTCTGTTAATAAAAATAAGCAATAAAAAAAATAAAAAATATCAAATCAAATACCAGCACTTTAAATACTTTACTAACATGTTTTTGGTAACTTAACTCAATTTGCAGTTGAACAACAGCTTTTGTAGCCGTTTCAGTGGCTGGTAACTTAATGCTGAGCAGTGTAAATGCAGCAATTTCTCTTGATCTCTTATTTTCTCAGCAAGCAATGCAGCTGACGAGCTATTACAGCTAATTACAGGCTGCTTCCTTTCCAGCGTAGCTTCATTTAGCAACTGCTCATTTAGGTGCCAAACTCACCTCAGGGCAGCACGGACTCTTAAACACATAAACTTCAAAGCTGGCACTGTTTTCCACCCACTTTAAACCCAGATTAAGATGTCTCGAAATCATTTAAAAATCTGGCAACATAATGACACCATATTGCAGCACAATAACTTTTCCTGAGGTATAAAGCCGCTAGTAGCCCTAGGTAAACTGTATTTGGCAGAAAAGCCCATCTGTTGGAATAGCGATTGTGGGCTACTGTTAAAATTGTGACTAGGGATGGGTAAAAATAAATTAATTAACACAAGGAATAATACGTTTCATCTCTATTCACCAATATTAGGGATGAGGGGAAAAAGTCGATTCACATATCGATCACGATTCTATCTTCTACCTATTTGAATTGATTCACCAATTCGATTTTCTAAATGTTTGTTAACAATAGGGATGTCACGATACCAAAATTCCAGTAGTCGGTACCAATACCATAAAAACTGTACGGTTCTCTGTACCAATTTCAGTACTGCAGCAAAATGTTTTTTTATTTTATTTTACTATTTGGGGAAAAATATTAAATTAAATTAAACAAGTTTGTTATTTATGATGATAATCATTATAAGTAAATAATACATATAAACATTTAAAGGCTGTATGCTGTTTAAAATTAAACATTGTTTATAAAAAAAGATCAAGTGAAAAACAAGCAACCATCTAGGCATAATTATTATTATTAGTAGTAATATTATTGGTATTATTATTACATAGAAATGTAGCTAAATCTACTGTACAACAGTAGCCTAATATTTTTGTCAATTTCTTCAAGTTAAACCGAACTTTTATTTTGACGGGTTGCCGTGAAGAGATTTATACGGAGCCTCCCACATGACGTGCAAGAAGAAAAAAAAAAGTAAATTGCGGCACAATTTACTAATTCGTTCCCTCGATTTATAAATCGTGCGGACATTTTACAACTTTGTTCCCTCGACTTGTTAAACCGTCCACACGATTTGCTAATTCGGTCATGGGCATCGGAAGCAAAACAAATGTGGGTGGGTCCTCTCTCATCAAGTTTTGATGCAAAATGAACCTCGGTTTGAATCCGCCTTTTGCCGAACTCACTCTACTCCCTTTACCCATCACAAATCAGATCAGAAAGGCATTGAAGAAAATATTAGAAAAGTGGAAATAAAGCGCCTAACGTGTTTAATAAGTGTTTATCGGTTAGGGGTACACTCTAAAAAAGGCTGGGTTAAAAATAACCCAAGTTGGGTTGAAAATGGACTAACCCAACAATTGGGTTGTTTTAACCCAGCGGTTGGGTTAAATGTTTGCTTAAAACAACCCAGTTACTGGGTTAAAACAACCCAATTGCTGGGTTAGTCCATTTTCAACCCAACTTGGGTTATTTTTAAACCAGCATTTTTTAGAGTGTAGGTAAACAGACGTGTGCTGAATTAGAGTGGGTCCAATATCAATGATCGTAAAAAGTGGGTGGGTCTTGTCCCACCCACATACAATGGTTCCGACGCCCATGAATTCGGTCCCTCGATTTATAAATCGTGCGCACAATCTATAAATCGAGGGAATGAATTAGTAAATCATGCACACGATTTAGCCTACAATTTTTTTCCTGCATGTCATGTGCGGGGCTCCGTAGCTTTGAGTTTCTGTGTTCATGATATGACAGTTTTCTCAAATGTAACGGTAAATGCTCATGAAGTGACCGTTTAAGTGCTCATGTCCTCATATAGTGACACGGCACAGGCTAAAGAGTGCAGGGTTTTTCCTGCATTGAAATGTTTTGGGCGGCCGCTGTCATGAGAAATCGTGTCGTCCTGTGAAATAGTGTCCGCTTAGGACCCCAGAGCGATTCTATTGGCTGAAAGAACTTTTAAAGGGTAATCTGTTCAGAGCCTGATTACAATTCTTACAAAATCACGTTTTGATTTTTGTCGTTTAAATTGTGTTAAAAGAGTCTTTAACGTCTTGCAAATCATATGTTTCATATACTAGTATATAACCAAAGCTATAAGTTGTGAAATCAAGCATATCTCGTTCTTAAAGGTCCCGTTCTTCGTGATCCCATTGTTCAAACTTTAGTTAGTGTGTAATGTTGCTGTTAGAGCATAAATAATACCTGTAAAATTATAAAGCTCAAAGTTCAATGCCAAGCGAGATATTTTATTTAACAGAAGTTCCCTTTCAAAGCCTACAGCGAACGGCCGGCTTGGACTACATCCTGGTACTTCCTTCATTAATGACGTCAGTAGAACAGTAGAACAGACTAACCTCCGCCCACAAGAATACGTGAAAAAAGGGGGCGTGGTCTTGTTGCTGTCCCACGTGGAGAAGAGGACGTGTCGCGTGGAGAAAAGGAATTGTTGCGTTTGAGTGTGTTTGTCGCCATGTCATCGAGACGCTGTTATTTTCATCCCGGAGTCAAATCACCTTTATTTGGCTTTCCCAGGGACGCTGTAGAGATCATTAAGCGCATACATCTCCCGTTAAGAGGCGTGACCTTTCCGTGCAAGTTACGTGCACTAAGCTGCTGTCGAATCACAACACAGGAACCGTGCCACGTTTGCTAAGCTGCGGTCAAATCACAACACGGGAGCCGCTGGCACAATCAGAACTCGTTACGTATTTCTGAAGGAGGGACTTCATAGAATAAAGGAACTCATCAGCCGTTTTTAGGACAGTGAAAACAGCGGTATACAGATAGTACATTGTGTGAAAAATACTGTTTTTTTTTACACGCGAAACATGAACACATGTTATATTGCACACTGTAAACACAATCAAAGCTTCAAAAAAACACGAAGAACGGGACCTTTAATGTTTTTTTAGTTACCGTACAATGTAGCATAGCATACAGCTACCCGATTAGCTTAGTTTATACACCACGGTTGCACTTACCCTACATCTTAAAAGCCATAGCCCCGCTTTAATGTGTATACAATAAAAAAAAAATCCTGTTGTATTTATTTTGTGCACCTGTTCTGTATATTATTGTTTTTTTGTTATTCTTTATTATTTACATTATAGGTACATTACTAAATTATTTTGTATTGGTATTATTATTTAGTTTATCAATTGAAATAATTTACAATATGTTAGGCATGTTATTGCTCCCATTTTGATCAGGCATTACCACGTTGGGTCCTAAGCGAACACTATTTCACAGGAGGACACGATTTCTCATGACACCGTCAAAACACATTTTTGTCCCGCCAAAGCCTTATTTGATCAGTTATTGTGATTTATGAGTGATTGCTGCGCTTGTGATAGGGCGCATGTTAGAGTGACACAGAGAAGGAGCAGAGAGCTCCTCCCCCGCGAGCACTCTCTCTGTCTTCAAAATAAGCACTGTCTTAATCATATTTTACATATTAATCAAAAGGTCGGAAGACCGAATCCATGTTGCACGTGGCGCATTCGGACAATTTTTTCCTTGAAGTACCGCTGGGTGTGAATTGCACTCAAAAAACGTTGACTCTTCTCTGACCAGCTGACATAAAGCATAATTTCAATAAACAGGAAACAAATTCTGTCCAGTTCTGAAGTGTTTTCAAAGTGTTGACAAATCTTTCGCGATGTTCTAACAGACAGGATTCTGCTAATGTCCGATTTGCAACCTAATGACTCCTTTGAACCGAATCATTTTAACGACTGGTTAGAACATCTGATCTGTCCAACACTGAACTCATGAATCAGTTTATTAATTTACTCAGAACACCTCTGAAATGAGAACACAAGTGTGCTTACCCAATTTAGCAAGAGTGGTTAGTGAGAATTAGCTTTAATTATCCACCGTATTTCATCTTATTTATGTTGACAATTTGTAGTAAAATAAATAGCCTAAAATCATTTAGTTTAGACTGGAGGGAGGTGAAACCAGAACAAAGTTGTTGTTAGCTAGTTGATAATTTTATTAAATTGTATATGGCAGAAACATTTTAATTCTACTTTTTAATATTGATATGATTATATACAAAAACAATTATCTGTAAATAGTGTAAAAAATGAGATATCAAAGTACGATAAGCAAAAATTACAAACATTTTCTTTGCATTTATTTTAAATTTATTGTCAGTATTGCGCTCTCAGATCACGTGGGTAGGGCACTTTTTACTGTGTGTGTGTGTGTGTGTGTGTGTGTGGTTGACCATGTCTATCAGCCACCACCGAAGACCATTTTTGACCCAGGAAAAACCCTGAGAGTGTCACACGCACACAGGCTGCAAACGAAACCACGCATCTGTGCCATTCCTTCACACAGAGACGCAGACCATGCAGGATTAATATTTAGTATTTTGCAGTTTAATGTTCACAGACACTAGTATATATATTCGGCTACAGTCTGGAGCCCTGCAGCGAAACACGGAAGCGACTGAACGCAGCTGCGGGTACTTATTCACCTTATATATCGGTACTACAGAAATGCTGGTATCGTCACATTTTTACCATTTAAGTACCGACTTGGTACCGAAGTACCGGTACTTGTGACATCCATACTTAACAACGGGATGTTGTCGGAACAAGTGTCAGTCAACTGTTTAAAGAGTGCACAGGCTGAATGAAGGCAACAGTTCTTATATCAATATCTTAACAAATAGAAAATAGCCTTAATGTATAGTTACTGGCACACATCAAGCTGTCTGAACAAACAGTACCTGCTTGTTAAAGCGAATGAACAATGAGGCTAAATCACTAAACTCCACACGATTAGCCACTTATCTGAACCAGCTGATAACAAGAATTTTCTTGATTGTCAAATTGGTATCAAACGGTGTTGTTGCTGCTGAAATGCACATTGCACATTGCCCCCAATATTACTAACGTGCATTGTTTTTGAGCACAGGGTTGCACATTTTTGGTGAGCTTTAGTTTACAGCTTGTTGATGGAATGAGGTCACCATCATTTCCATTTAAATGAGAATGATGTTTCTCCTTTAATGCAAGAATAACTCAATTGTGGGAATTCAGGAGAACCTCGGTGCAGCAGCAGGGGTATTATGAAGAAGTCTATCAAATCCTAAATAAAATTATCAGGAAATTCGAAATTGAACAATGCGATAACATGTGGGCAACATTGAGCAAAAGGTATATGACGAACAATCTTTTCGAATTTCTGTGTAAAGTTGCACACACAAATGCTGCGTCCCAATTCGCCTACTTATACTACGACCTAAAAGAATGTACTCTTTTTGTGAAGAAAAAGTACTTATGAGTGTGTAGCAGAAGAGTATGCAAGATTTGGGACATACTACTTCGTCATCTATAATGGATTCTGTCGCTTAGTTACATACATCCCGTCAATGCTTAAACTGCCCTGTCAATCATCGTCACAGTTCAAATCCTCCACATTTAGTTTAATTTCAAATCAAATCAAAATCAAATCACTTTATTTGTCACTCTACATATGCACAAGTGCAACAGTAGGTGAAATTCTTAGGTGCAGTTCCGAGCAACATAGTAGTCATGACATGACATGTACAACATTTAAGCAGCATCAGATTACACATCTGATGCGCACACAATTACTCACAGCACAGTAAACTCTACAATAAACAATAAATAATTTACACAATGTGAGTGTAGTTCTCACAGCTTTAAACAATATACACATACTTACAATATACATATACTTTAAACAATATACACTAAACATACACTAAACAATATACATTACGCTATAATAATAATAATATACAATGTATAGTATAAAATATTATTCACAGATTGAAAAATTGAAATCCAAAGTGCAATAGGTGCTATATGATAAATAAATGTGTATATAATGTGTGTGTATCTACAGTGGGTTGTGCGGAGTGATATTCTGTCCAGTGTGTGTTATGATCCTGATGGATCAGGAGTTAAGTAGTCTGATTGCTTGTGGGAAGAAGCTGTTCTGGAGTCGGCTGGTGCGTGTTCTGATGCTGCGGTACCGTCTGCCTGATGGCAGCAGTGAGAGCAGCCCATGGTTCGGGTGGCTAGAGTCTCTGATGATCCTCTGAGCTCTCTTCACACACCGCCTGGCGTAAATGTCCTGGAGGGAGGGAAGCTCACCTCCGATGATGCAGCTGGCCGTGCGCACTACCCTTTGCAGGGCCTTGCGGCTGCGGGCGGTACTGTTGCCGTACCAGGTGGTGATGCAGCCAGTCAGCAGGCTCTCGATGGTGCAGGTGTAGAAGCGTGTGAGGATGTGGCGGTTCATTCCAAACCTCCTCAGCCGTCGCAGGAAGAAAAGGCGCTGATGAGCCTTCTTCACAACGGCCTCGGAGTGGACGGACCATGAGAGTTCCCTCTCATTCCTCCTGAAGTCGACCACCAGCTCCTTGGTCTTGCTGACGTTGAGGGAGAGGTTGTGCTCCTGACACCACCGTGTCAGAGTGTGCATCTCCTCTCTGTAGGCCGTTTCATCATTGTCGGTGATAAGACCTACCACCGTCGTATCGTCAGCAAACTTGATGATGGTGTTGGAGCTGTGGGTTGCCACACAGTCATGTGTGTACAAAGAGTACAGGAGTGGGCTGAGAACACAACCCTGAGGGGCTCCAGTGTTGAGAGTCAGTGATGAGGAGATGTTACTGCCCATTCTGACCACCTGGCGTCTGTTTGACAGGAAGTCCAGGATCCAGCTGCATAACAGGCTGTTTAAGCCTAGAGCCCGGAGTTTCCCGTCAAGTATGGAGGGCACAATGGTGTTGAATGCTGAGCTGTAGTCCACAAACAGCATTCTCACATACGTGTTCCTCTTTTCCAGGTGGGAGAGAGCAGTGTGTATAGTGGATGAAATGGCATCGTCAGTGGAGCGGTTTGTGCGGTATGCAAACTGCAGTGGGTCCAGTGAGGGGGGGAGAACAGAGCAGATGTGGTTTCTGACTAGTCTCTCAAAGCATTTGCTGATGATGGGGGTCAGAGCAACAGGACGCCAGTCGTTTAAGCAGGTGGTTTTTGACTGCTTAGGTACAGGCACAATGGTGGACGTTTTGAAGCATGTGGGGACCACAGATAGGGAGAGGGACAGGTTAAAAATGTCCGTGAAGACTCCAGCCAGTTGGTGCGCGCACGCTCTGATCACACGGCCGGGAATGCCGTCTGGACCCGCAGCTTTACGGACGTTCACCCGCCGGAAGGATCGGGTTACATCCGCTACAGATACAGAGAGTGCACTAACCTCTGTATCTTCAGCCGCGAGCGCTCTCTCCGCGAGGGCGGTGTTAGTTCCCTCAAAACGAGCATAGAAGGTGTTTAGCTCGTCCGGGAGAGAGGCAGCGGTGTTCACGGTGGAGTTTGTGTTCCCTTTATAGTCCGTGATGGTGTTAATTCCCCTCCACATGCTTCTGGAGTCGGTGGTGTTGAACTGTCCTTCAATCTTGTCCCTGTACTGCCGTTTTGCTGCTCTGATGGTTTTCCGGAGGGCATAACTTGCTTGTTTATGCTCCTCCGCGTTACCGGAGTTAAAAGTGAAGGTCCGCGCATTGAGTGCCGCGCGAACATCCCCATTTAGCCACGGCTTCTGGTTAGGATACAGCCGAATTATTTTGGTCGGAACAACGTCATCTACGCACTTCCTGATGAAACACGTTACGCTATCAGCGTAAACCTCGATGTCGTCATCAGAGGCCGACCGGAACATCTCCCAGTCCGCGTGATCAAAACAGTCCTGTAGCATAGAATCTGATTGATCCGACCAGCACTGGATGGTTCTGAGGGCGGGTGCTTCCTGTTTGAGTCTTTGCCTATATGCGGGCAAAAGGAGGATGGAAGCGTGATCCGATTTGCCAAATGGTGGGCGCGGGAGGGACTTGTAACAATCCTTGAAGGGGGAGTAGCAGTGATCTAAGACGCGGTTCCCTCGCGTGTTGAAGTTAACATGTTGGTGGTATTTGGGTGCGATGCGCTTGAAGTTGGCTTTGTTAAAGTCTCCGGTCACAATAAACGCGGCCTCAGGATGCGCGGTTTCCTGCTCACTCACTGTCCTATACAGTTCCTTTAGTGTCCGGTCTGTGTCGGCTTGCGGGGGAATATACACAGCTGTGATGATGACCGCGGTGAATTCCCTCGGTAGCCAGAATGGTCGGCACAGAACCATGAGAAGTTCCAGATCAGGAGAACAGAAAGACTTGATAGAATGTACGTTCCTCTGATCACACCAGGATCGGTTGATCATAAAACATACACCCCCGCCTTTGCTTTTCCCGGAGAGATCCTACCGTATCGGAGAGAAATGTAGATGCACGTTGATCTGCCATTCGTCTTTAAAGGTCCCATGGCATGGCATTTTTCTATTATTTTATAATGTTTCCTGAGGTGTACTTATATTGTTAGTATGACTTTTACATCATAAAATGTCATAATTTAGAAATAAAAGGCATTTTTTCAATACTGCTGTTTGCCCTGTGGCTGAATGCCCTGCTTCAAGAGGCGTGTCTGCTGTGAGACTTCAGTAAAAACGCCCACTGTTGTGATTGGCTGACATCTAGAACGATTCAGTCCGATTTGGTGAACTGATTCGGTTCACTAAAAAGAACAGGTTCAAAAGAAAGATCGTTCGCGAACCGGACATCACTAACGTACCAGAGACGGAGCTCAGCGATCGCTAACAAAGTTATTTATAGTACCTACTGAGTTATGAGAGTGCTGTCAGTCAGCGCTGTGAGTTTATTGTGTTTGTATCTGAGAGTTCTGAATAAACACGAGTCCCAGTCACACCGAGTCCGTCTTCATCATTATTACCAACTTTGTAACACATGCAAAGTACCATTACAGCTGTCGAGATGAACGAGTTAAAAGTAAGTGTTGATAATAGCATTATTTTTAAAATAAAATAAAAGCGTCAGTGACGCGCGTTGAGTACACAGCGCAAACAAAGACACAACAGCAGTAATCGAATGTAATCCAGTTTATTGTGGGGCTAGGCTGGCTAGCCCGAATATGCTCACGCTTAACTTACCCCCCTTCTGCTTAATCTCACGCCGCGTTTGGTGCCTCCGCTGTGGGCCAGATGCAGTACTGGGGGTCGGGGATGTTGAAGGCCAACGGCCAGTGCAGCCCGAGCTTCGGCGTGTGTGAGGCCGATGTTGAGCAGAAACTCATGACTGTATGCACATTTTAGAACCGGTAGACGCGACGAGGACGTACAAAAACACTGACTCACAAGATAGAAAACACGAAAACACCGTTCTGTCTGGAGAGAGAGAAGCCGCATTGTGTGCACGAATAATAAATAATTAGCTACACATCAGAAATTACTGATCACAGATCAGAAGGAACTGAAAAAAGACTTCTGTTTTCATTTGTACATCCAAACACTGAGAAACTGCCAGCATTCACTCGTTCACAAGGAATGATCTCTCGAGCGTTTGCATGGGCGTGCCAGATTCTCTGGGCGGAGGAAAGGGAGGTAACCGTTCCTGCTTGGACGTCAAAACAGGAGACTTCAGGATTGGCTCGTCTGGCCTGTCATTTTCTCAAAGGCAGAGAGAGACAGCCAGAACTCGGGTTTACACCGATCAACATTTCTATCCACTTGGGGACAATATTCAGGCTAGGGGAACTCATATTAATGTTGAAAAACCTCATAAAATGAAAATTTCATGCCATGGGACCTTTAATGCAGAGACTCTCCTCATGTGTTTGCAGTTTAAATATAATGATGCATTTAAAAGTTAATGGCCAAACGTATCATTACAAAAGTTCTCAATGCTGCTGCAGGTGAAATATAATGTGGATAACATTGAATAAATATCTTTTTGTCAGGTTAAATACTGATAATTGATCACTAACCCCTTTATCTAAACCTCTCGTCGGACTCGCACATCCGTCATGTTTGTAGTTTTTTAACACTTTTTATCCGCGTTTGTAGTTCTAATCGAATCCCCCTTCTAACTCGCAATGGGTTGAGTGTGCGTCGATCCGCACTTCGAATTCTGACCGGAAATAGTAGACCATCCAGGTATCTTTGGAATACTCTTTTCTACATACTACGATTTGGGAGTTGGGACATACTAATTCTATTTTCAAAAACTATTTAGTACGGATAGAATGCGAATTGGGACGCAGCAAAAAACTTAGAACAACAGATGAGATGTCTAGCAAGATATTACACTGTAAAATCCAACAGCTGTTCTAACTAACATTTTTTAGTTAGCTTTACGTAATGTATTAATTGTAAAAATGTAGTAATCTGTACTATTCATATACTATGGCCTTGCAGAAAACCCAAGTTAAGATTAATTGACTGGTTTGGGTGTCATTTTGTCAAGGAAGAGTTTGTGAGACGGGACAATTCTTAATAGACTTTTCCCTCCTTTCCTCCACTTCTGCAGTTCTCTTTCTCTAGTTGCATTCACTCATTTCCTAACTGGAACTGTTGGGTTTACTATACTGACTAAAGCAAAGTACTGAAACAATAAGAATGATGTGTTTGTTCGTGATGGTCTACTGGCTGATCACAGAGCAAGTGCTTCAGGAAAACTTTGTTCCACTTATCCACTTACCACTTACTCCACTTGTCATTATTGTGACTATAATGTTATAATAAAATGTTAATGTTGAACAATTTGGGATGCACTAGGCTACCTGTTTCAGCCGCATATATGCCCATTGAAAATGGACGCCTTTTTGTACAATGCAAATACATTAAAGAACCAAATACATTTACATTTACATTTACATTTATGCATTTGGCAGATGCTTTTATCCAAAGCGACTTACAGTGCCCTTATTACAGGGACAATCCCCCTGGAGCAACATGGAGTAAAGTGCCTTGCTCAAGGACACACTGGTGGTGACCGCTGGGATCGAACCAGCAACCTTCTGCATATCAGTTCAACGGTTTAACCCACTGGACCACCATCTCAAATATGTGTACTACTAGCATACGTGATTTGTGTCATGTGCAGGTGCGATGGATCGCGTACAAACCAATAGGGTGTCGGAATGGTATATGTTTATTAGGGGTGTAACGGTACACAAAACTGACGGTTCGGTACGTACCTCGGTTTTGAAGTCCCGGTTCGGTATGGATTCGGTACAGCAGTTTTACAAAATTGCTTTTTATTAATTTTTATTCAACAGTGGTTTAATGAAAAAAATTGTGTCTGTCCTTAAATGGATTAAATTATAACTAAAAGTTTCTTAAAGATAATGCTGTAAACTATATAGGGAGCTCTTACTTACATATAGCTATTAAAGATTAACAACAGAGCCCAAACTATTAGCCTAAATTCAGTTGCTATTTATTTTTAGATATAATAATCAACACTCATAAGCTTCACATAGGGCAGTTTTTGCATTAACTTCTAAATCTAATTATTTTTATTCGTTGTTGAAATATAATCATTTAGTGGCTGTAATTTTCATGACAGGTTTATTTAAACATACATTAAATAAACAAGACATCACTAACAGGCTATGTAGTATATAATGAATATATATAGGCTAATATAATGAATATAACGGCTAATATAGTGCATGTATTCAGTGAAAGAGTTGATTTCTCTAGTGAGCTACAGCTGTGGACACTGAATGACTTCTGAGTAAACGTGATTCTGCATGACATTGTTTACAAGCAGTTTTATTGTCTTTCCGCGGTTGAAACACAGATGGAGCGATTACACGACATATGATACATTTCAGTAAGTTGTAATGTATCCTCAACATACTTTAAGATGTATTAATTTATGTTTATTCTTTAGGAAGAGATGATCGATTGACTCGCGCGCGCTGCAGCTTTAAGTTAAACTGATACGCGTCTATCAGTCACGTCACATTAAAGAGCGTTAAAACGGCATTTATCGTTTGAATTTCGTGATAAAATAGACTGAATACTTAATATGTTCATGTGGGAACTCGGATTGAAGTGTGTTCCGCGCTTACAACAAGCCGACTGTTAACTGTTAAAGATTACATTCATACCCGTTCGGTACATGCGTGCACCGTACCGGAAGCCCTGTACCGAAACGGTTCAATACGAATACGTGTACCGTTACACCCCTAATGTTTATACTTCTCATCCAACCACAATCAAATTCACTCTATCCAGATGGAATTGAAATTGAAAGACGACGAATTTGTCGATAAAAGGTAGCACAAATTGTTACTAGACATGTGCCGGTATACGGTAATACGATATATCGCAATAATGAACATGTACAATATTGTTATCGTGAGCACTTCAAAATACTGTGAATAATTATTTATCGCAAATTATTCAGATTTTTATACTTTACCCATCAACCATTTAAAATGAACAACACGTCAAAGAGGAACGCGCACTGATGTAAACAAACCCAACGCACATGAGCAGCTGTATGGTGGAACGAGTGGGGATGCGCTGTAAGAATATATGCACATTCACACTCTCTGACAGCAGAGGGCGCTGACATTTCCATGGTAATTCTCACGAACAAAACGAGGAAAAGCTAAAGCATGTATTAATCTTAGTTAAATGTAAATTTCAGCATTTAATAACATTATTAAAATCAAAAGTTGTAACAGTATTATTTAATGGACCTGAGCTAACACTAACAGTTGCTTTTTTTAAACTAACGTTATCAAAGAATAACTTCTGTAAAAATGTAGCTATTCGCTCTTTGTTAATGTTAATGGGGCCAGGCTCTTTATAATTCTTTTGCACTTTAATCTGTAAATATTTGTTTACTTTATACATTTTTGCTTTATTGCATTTAAATGTTTGGTAATTTTTGTTATAAGAAAGTTATTAAAGTTAATTAAAAAAAGTATGACAACACTTTTTTTTGCAACGAATTTCAATATTGTGATAATACCGTATACCGTGATAAAAGCTTCAGCAATTAATCGCAACATGAAAATTTGATACTGGCACATGCCTAATTGTAAATCATTTGAACCGTGTCACACAGACCATTTATCCGCTTGGGTCAAAGTCCAAACGCGACCACTAAATAGCGCTGAGAGATCCAGTGAGAAGCGTGTGCATTCAACAAAAAACACAAATTGTCTCTGTGATTTAAACTAACGTTAGTTTAAAGCCAGATTAAACAGCATTGACAAACAGTAGAAACGATACAGTCAGAAGGCTTTTCGATCTACAAATCTCCATAATTTACCATGGATTTACTACTACTACCATGGATAACACTAACTGCACCATGGTACTGTGGCAGAAATGTGGGATATTCTATTCATATAGAATTGAATTATATTATTAATGTAGAATGTATTAAAAGGAGTAATGGAATATTATCACAGTATTTTTCTTTGTGATTGAGCTATAGAATTTGTGCATTTATACTAAATGTTTTTAGGCTAGGCCTACTGTTTTTCATACAAATAGCCTACCATAGAAACCATGTAGATATATTTTACCAAGGCAGTGAAGAGCTATATGCGTGTTTTTAACTGTGGTTATTATGATCTAAATGTATGATACTATGGAAGACCAATGGTTAATTTAAATAAAACTTTTATATTTTACCATATAAAAATGAGGTTGTTACAATTTTTACAGATGTCCATGTTTTTGTTTTACACCTGCATCCTAACCCAAGCTACTACTGCTGTCAAATGTGCACTTTTAAGACAAAACATGTAACACCATGGGCGTCGGAAGCAAAACAAATGTGGGTGGGTCCTCATAAAGTACAAATATACTGCTTTGCTTGCTAAATGTATAGTTTGGAAAGACAAATTCACGGAAATCGCCATATAACTGAGAGTGGCAGTAGTGTAGGGGTAAGACGCACGGCATCTAGTTTTGACACAAATTGACCTCGGTCCAATGCTTTCGCCGAACTCAATCTTCTCTCTTTTTCCATCACATATCAGATCGGAAAGGCATTTATTTTCAATAAAAATGAAGAAAATATTAGAAAAGTGGAAATAAAGCGTCTAACATGTGTTTAATAATAAGTGTTTATCGATATGGGGTAGATAAACAGACATGTGCTGAATGTTAGAGACTATAAAAGTGAGTGGGTCCAATATCATTGATCGTAAAAAGTGGGTGGGTCTTGTCCCATCCACATACAATGGTTCCGACGCCCATGTGTAATACTATTATTACTGCAAACTGTGCCGGAAGATATATACACAAACCTGTCTCATGAAACAATATCACCTATTAGAACATGCAGAAACTAAGACATTATTTTTTTTCTATTAAGAAATGTATTTTGTTGAAGAAAAATTACTGGGAAAAGTGTAAGGAATTCAAAATTCTGTATATAAAATAGCTTAAAATCACAAATAACAGTTTGGTTTCTACAACTTTAACTAAGGAGCAAAAATCTGCCTTTAAATTTGAAAGAAATAGATATTTAAAATTTATCGTCATAATTATCAATATCAACTGATATGAAAAGATTTTATCGAGATCCTTATTCGGCCATATCGCCCAGTCCTTGTATAGATACCCAAAAAGTAAACTAATGAAGTATTTGTACTTTGTTACTTGACACCTCTGCTCAGAACCAACAGCCTTTGCACAGAAGACCTCAGAGATCTAACAGATGTATTTGGAAAAATTTAGGAGCCGACAGATAGTGGCTACGCAAGAATAGTACAAACCATTTGTGACTTTGCTTGAATTCTTAATGTTTGCTATTCAATTGTTTCTGTAAACATAACTTTACCTGGAGAAACCTCAGGCGTGAACACTGAATGTTTTTCTTTCAAATATCAAATGCCAAGCACTGTTCGCCTCAGATACACAACCTATACGGCTGCACCAAAACTTTTTTAATAACTTCAAAACTCTTGGAACATTTAATATTCGCTTGAAAGTGCTGGCATAGACTCCTGCCGTGTCACACAATCTGCTGCTGGGGAATATACAGTTGTCATTTCTACAGTTGAAAATAGACATCAAGCGTGGGAGACTGGGAGTGCTTTTCACAGCACAGCGGAGACCCAGACGAGTCACGCAGCCGTCATCCTCTTACTGTCAGCGGCTGACAGAGTGCAAAAATACGCCGGAATCCCTAGTTTTAGGACTCATTTAACTGCTATTAGCCTGAGAACCATTAGGGCTAGAACAAAAGAGATGCAGCTCAAGAGAAAGTAATACGTAATGGATTCCCCTTTAACACAGACCAGTGTTTGTTTAATACTAATGGACATGCTGTAGATTGAGAAAGCCTCAAGCATAATATAAGCACAGAAGTTGCTTATAAGAATCGACCACCCTTATTAGACACCATATTCAAGTTATGTGAGGGTCAAATGGCATATAAGAGTGTTTCAATGGAAAAATGAATTGTGGTGTATGCATTAAGTAATATTTGCTTACACCTCACATTAATTATCAGTGATCAATTAATTAATATAATTAATTATTATTATATATAAAATGTTTTTATAACTCGTAAAAAATAATGAATATATTATTATTAATAGAGTTTTTGCTGAGTTGTACCACAACACATTTTACAACATGAACTAATGAAAATATTTAAAAGAATATTAATATATAGATAATTAAGAAATTACAAACATAGAAGAGGTGTATCTAAGTCATTGTACAAATTGCATTATGCATTTTTAATACATTCATATAAAATGTTAATTGGTATATTATTCATTTGTATTATTAATAATTATAATAATGCATTAATATAATTCATATTAACAATGATATTGATTAATTCATAAATATTAGGTTTGGGGGGAGTTTCCAATTTACAACCTGAACTAATGAAAAGAAAATACCAAAATTTATATAAATAATTCCCAAATTAAAAACATGCTCGCAAGAATCATTGAACAAATTAAAAAATATAATGTATTTTTTGAATAAATTAATATTACTGTAGGTAAATTAATTATTTATAAATAAATATTAACTTTAGTTATTGCAGTGCTTCCAAATTGATTAATCACGATTAATCGCATCCTAATTTTTTTAATAATATATAGGTGTCCTATGTATAATTATTATGTGTATATATATATAATATATATATATATATATATAAAAATACACACAAACACGCATGTCTATGTAACTTTTTTTATATTTATATAAGTATATACATGCAAATATTTCTTAAATATACTGTGGGGAGAACAAGTATTTGATACACTGCCGATTTTGCAGGTTTTCCTACTTACAAAAAATGTAGAGGTCTGTAATTTTTATCATAAGTACACTTCATCTGTGAGAGACGGAATCGAAAACAAAAATGCTGAAAATAACATTGTATGATTTTTAAATAATTCATTTGCATTTTATAGCATGACAAAAGTATTTGATCACCTACCAACCAGTAAGAATTCCGGCTCTCACAGACCTGTTAGATTTTCTTTAAGGAAGCCCTCCTGTTCTCCACTCATTACCTGTATTAACTGCACCTGTTTGAACTCATTGCCTGTATAAAAGACACCTGTCCACACACTCCATCAAACAGACTCCAACATCTCCACAATGGCAAGCTGTGTAAGGCATCAAGGATAAAATTGTAGACCTGCACAAGGCTGGGATGGGCTACAGGACAATAGGCAAGCAGCTTGGTGAGAAGGCAACAACTGTTGGCGCAATTATTAGAAAATGGAAGAAGTTCAAGATGACGGTCAATCTCCCTCGGTCTGGGGCACCATGCAAGAACTCACCTCGTGGGGTATCAATGATCATGAGGAAGGTGAGGGATACGCCCCGAACTACACAGCAGGACCTGGTCAATGACCTGAAGAGAGCTGGGACCACAGTCTCAAAGAAAACCATTAGTAACACACTACGCCGTCATGGATTAAAATCCTGCAGCGCACGCAAGGTCCCCCTGCTCAAGCCAGTGCATGTCCAGGCCCGTCTGAAGTTTGCCAATGACCATCTGGATGATCCAGAGGAGGAATGGGAGAAGGTCATGTGGTCTGATGAGACAAAAATAAAGCTTTTTGGTCTAAACTCCACTCGCTGTGTTTGGAGGAAGAAGAAGGACGAGTACAACCCCAAGAACTTCATCCCAACCGTGAAGCATGGAGGTGGAAACATCATTCTTTGGGGATGCTTTTCTGCAAAGAGGACAGGACGACTGCACCGTATTGAGGGGAGGATGGATGGGGCCATGTATCGCGAGATCTTCCCTCAGTAAGAGCATTGAAGATGGGTCATGGCTGGGTCTTCCAGCATGATAACGACCCCAAACACACAGCCAGGGCAACTAAGGAGTGGCTCTGTAAGAAGCATCTCAAGGTCCTGGAGTGGCCCAGCCAGTCTCCAGACCTGAACCCAATAGAAAATCTTTGGAAGGAGCTGAAAGTCCGTATTGCCCAGCGACAGCCCCTGAAACCTGAAGGATCTAGAGAAGGTCTGTATGGAGGAGTGGACCAAAATCCCTGCTGCAGTGTGTGAGAGTGTATATGAGAGTGTGTGCAAACCTGGTCAAAAACTGCAGGAAACGTATGATCTCTGTAATTGCAAACAAAGGTTTCTGTACCAAATATTAAGTTCTGCTTTTCTGATGTATCAAATACTTATGTCATGCAATAAATTGCTAATTAATTACTTAAAAATCATACAATGTGATTTTCTGGATATTTGTTTTAGATTCCGTCATTCACAGTTGAAGAGTACCTATGATAAAAATTACAGACTTCTACATGCTTTGTAAGTGGGCAAACCTGCAAAATCGGCAGTGTATCAAATACTTGTTCTCCCCACTGTATACATGAATGAGTGTATATTTATATACGTACATAACAATTATACACATTACACACACATATATTATGTAAACACAAATTTTTATTTCGGCTGCGATTAATCAATTTGACAGCACTAATTTATTTATATCTATTTATTATAATCATTACATTTTTGAGGAGTTATACCATGTATTTAAAATCTGAAATAATTAGTTGAAAATATATATTTAAAAAAATCTGTAATTCAGAAATGAAAAAAAAAAAACATTTATCAAAAGTCATCCATTGTACAAGTTGCATTTCAATGTATTTTTAACCAATCAATAAATAGAAAATATCAAAAAGTTGTTGACCCATGGTCAAACGTTCACTGTCTGCATTCACTTAACTCTTATTTCCCAAAGCATCAATTTTTCAGATGAAATTAAGCAAAAAATAAACAATAAAACAGAGACAAGGTTACTTGGTAAATAAGCTCCTGTGAGAATATATGGTATACTCAATGGATTGCACTTTAATCCCTCACAACCTCATTTTTATTAATGTCAAAATAAGTCAAGATCTTTAAATCTAACGGGAAAAGTCACTAACCTGAGTGATACCGTACTTCCGTTTCGATGTACACAAACCACTTGTCGAGACTGGTAGCCTACTTCGATATTCCAGAGGTCATCCTCTTGTCGATTCAGCCTGTTGCGGTTCCTTTTGTTCTTGATAAGCTCGTGCATCTCCGGGTCTCTGTTTCCTTTCCTCTCTTTGCCTTTCCGCCGTCGGGCTTGGCGGATGGTGCGTGCAGGGGCGGCAGAGGAGGTTGGTGCCGGTGGTGGTGGTGGTGGTAAAGAAGGCAGCTTGCACCCGCTCCAGCCGCCCACTCTCAGATTGAACACCGTCTCTCTGCCCTCGCAGGCCCTCGGCGCACAAGTCTGGAACTCCGTCAGATTGGGGCAAGAAAGCCCACCGAAAAGCGGCGGCGCCACTATGGAGCGGACGCGGTTCTGCAGGCCCAGCCCGCAGGTCTTGGAGCACGTGGTCCAGGGGGTGAACTCGGTCACCACACAGTCTTGAGGGCAGGGAATGAGACAGGCCTGTTCCTGCCGGGGTTTGGGCTCAAAGTACTCACAGATGGCGTCATCGGCCGCCGAACCATCTGCCCTGAGCGCACAGTTCACCTCTCGTGTCTGGATGCCCTCTTCGCCCTGCAAGCAAACACCTGTGCGGCCAGTCCGCGACGATACGGGAACGCACTGGTTCCACGCGCCCCGACGCCAGTCGTATAGGTCCTTGTGCCAGTCACAGACACGGAAGCAGCTCTGCTGGTTGGCTGGCCGTGTGGACTGAAGGCAGTTTGTGTGAAGGGTCGTCCAGCCTTCCACATGAGCGCACCACACCGCTCGACTCTGACTCCCTCCTGGACCGCACTCGCTGCCCATACATCTGCCCCATGGACCTGAGGAAAAACACCATATGAATTAGTGCAAAGTCTAAAAGCAAACGCAACATAATTATGCCATAATGCACTTTGAAGTTGATTTGATATATTCTGCATTATTATATATTCTTTTTGTCATTTCTATAATTTACAAATTCTGCAATTGTTTTATGTTTTTGAAAAAGTCTCTAATATGCTTTTACCAAGGCTGCATTTATTAGATCAAAACATAAAATAGTAATATTGTGAAATATTATTACAATCTAAAATAACTTTTTGATATTTTAATATATTTTGAAATGTAATTTATTCCTATGATATCAAAGCTGAATCCTCAGTGTCACATGATCCTTCAGAAATCATTCTAATATGCTATGATTTTTTGCTCAAGAAACATTTCGTATCATCAATGTTGAAAACAGTTCATATTTTTGTGGAAATCATGATACATTTTTTCAGGATTCTTTCTATTTTTATTTATTTCAATACAACCATTTATATGGGCATTGGCTGGTCAAGCCTGAAAAATATGCTTTTTTAAACACTATTTTAACATAAGAAACCACATTTATCAGGCAATTGTGGTCAGATTTCATTGGTGATTGCAAATATGAAATTTAATCTTAATGGATTAGTTCACTTTTAAATAAACTTTTGCTGATAATTTACGCTCCCCATGTCATCCAAGATGTCCATGTCTTTCTTTCTGCAGTCGAAAAGAAATTAAGGTTTTTGATGAAAAACATTTCTCCATATAATGGACTTCAAGGCTCCAAATGACAAAGGGCTTTAAACTATACCAAACGATACCAGACGATGAATAAGGGTGAAACGATTAGTTTCTGCGAGAAACCGAGCAGTATTTATGCTATTATTTTACCTCTTATCAGACGAACGTGATCATCTCTGAGCTCCGCCATAACTTCCGCTAAGTGAGGTCAAAATACGAGCGTGGTCATAGATATATCGATCGTAGATGCCTCATTCAATTGATCCATACAAGCGCTAATGAGGTATCTACGTATACATATATGACCACGCTCGTATTTTGACCTCACTTAGCGGAAGTTATGGCGGAACTCAGAGATGATCACGTTCGTCTTATTCATCGTCTGGTATCGTTTGGTATAGTTTAAAGCCCTTTGAAGCTGTACTGAAACTGTCATTTGGACCTTAAACCATTTGGAGCCCATTGAAGTCCATTATATGGAGAAATGTTTTCATCAAAAACCTTAATTTCTTTTCGACTGCAGAAAGAAAGACATGGACATCTTGGATGACATGGGGGTGAGTAAGTTATCAGCAAAAGTTTATTTAAAAGTGAACTAATCCTTTAAGCTTGATGAATAGCTTTGATTAATTTGATGCATTCAAACAGATAGGAGCTGCACTAGGAGCTGCCCAAGAGGCGTTTCAAAGATGGCCGCAGAGTGAAATGAATTGTCTTAAAAGGGACTTTGCACTAGGGGTGTCACTCGGACTATTCATCACGATGCGATATATGATATGATATCGATTCTCATAGCCAGCAATAGCCGATACCTCAATTCTGTGATACGATTCCGATATGAGAAGATATATTGATATGATGATATTGTGTGCCTATGTTTACACAACCAGTTACATTTTCATTACCTCATGCCAAAATATATGACAAACATTTATATGAAAAACTCTCATCCTGTCTCATGATTAGGACATCCACAAAAAAAAAAAATTCAAGTCACACAGGAGATCTGTAATCTGATGACAGCATAGGACATGACAGTAGTCAAGGCATTTTAGGCTTCTGCGCTAAAAATGTGCAATGTCAATAATCTACCAAAAACAAGTAAATATATTTATATATAAATAAAGATACTATAAAATGAAAAAAACATTTCTTTTAAATGTGTAGCGCAGCTTTTTAATGAGGCAAAAACAAATGATAGATAGGACAGAACAGGATAGACTATTAATATTCATTGTGCAAAAGTAGTCATATGATGCGTTTGAAGCAGCATGGAGTCACAGCACGCAGCGCTGTGCTTCTCGTTGGAAAGTTCAAAACACAAAGGGAAAAGATACTGATGCGTGGTGTATTAGATCTATGCAACAGTATATTGAGCCTTTCCCTTTAACAGTTTTAAATTCAATTCAGTGGCCTATTTGTGCGCTGTCTGTGATGGGGCGATCTGTGTGCTTCTCTTTCGTGTTATTTCTGCAGGGCTTTAAACACGAGCCACTGATAAACTTTAGTACCGATCGGACAGTGACAGCAATTGTACTGACTTCTGAACGTCTGTCACAAGCTCTAAAGGTAGTTTAAACGAGAATGCATGCGTTGGCGATAATGCATTAACTGAGAAATAATGCATGTGAGAAAACAAAGAGGCCTCTTAAATTTACAAATGGTATCGATTTTTTACACGTTGCATCAATACATCGTATCGTTACACATTTAATCGATGTATCGATCTATATCGATGTATTGTTACAATTTGCACCAAACTCTTCTGTGTTGCCTCTGGCTTGGCGTGCTCAGTTGGGGACACTATATTTTTCAACTAAACATCGAAATAAATCTAATTAATAAACTAATTTAACCATGTAAACTAAATTACTGATCTAATTATTGATCTAAAGCCCACACTGTCACCGTATGGAAATTGAAATGAACTGATGACATCAAATGGCTATACAGCTGAATAAAATTAGGCTGCATTATTTTGCTGTTTAACACTGTAAAGCTGCTTTGAAACAATCTACATTGTTAAAAGCGCTATATAAATAAAGTTGACTTGACTTGACTTGAAGTGCCATTTGTGCCATAGTTGCTGCCTGTGATCTGTACAACATTCCAAATCATTGGTATCATGAGGTACCAAACTGGGTTTAGATAGACATAAGCCCTATTCGGACGGTAATTGTTTCTCGTGGGGTCATAAGGTGTTTTCATCATTTACAGGGGCTAGTCTGTGATTTTATTGCTGTCCGATTCCACATCTCTGAGTTTTCAAGAATATATCACTTTAAAATTCACTGTTTATATCCTTTTTGACCACTGCAGAGCACCGTACGGTTGCGCTTTGCTGTAATTTGAATGCATTTTTAAAGATCTAGCCAAAAGGGGCAATCTGTGTGCTTCTGAAATGCTGGCAGGTATTTACAAGAGCAATATATTTCATCACCGCTCAAAATATAAAAAGAAGAAAAGCATGTGAACATTTGAAATGGGCCGTTATTACTTATATAGTATGTTAAAATAAACAAGCAGCATTATGTTTACCTCACATAAATAAGAGGCTGTAACTTGTTCCGGCTCATTTCCATGTGGAATAAAATGACATTATTTATTTTGAGATAAAATACAAGACAGAAAACTATTTTAACTATAATGCGTCTATGTATCTTCCAATTCTTAAACAGATTTAAATAAGCAAATAACAATTAGGAAATTATTTTCCTATTATTAAATTAAATAAGCATTTATTCTTATTATACTAAGCATATGACATTTTATTTACAGCATACAATCAGGTTCGTATGATCAAAAAACTTGCTCCTCCACTGTGAATAAATCACCATAAGAAAGCACAAATGTTATCACTAAGGTGGCATGTAAATTGATTTTTATGGACGTCCACATGAGAAACAAATTACAGTCCGAATAGGGCTTTAGAAGCAACAGGCAAGTGGCCCATTAGTGTTGGAACAGAGCCACTGTGTCACGTTTACAGACTTTAACATTTGAATAGGTTCACTTTTGTTCCTGACTGATCCATAAGGTGATAATCCGAGTGTTGGCCTAATTAAACTATTTGGCTGTGAAGCAATTAGACAGTCAAAATGAGTTAATCAGTACCTGCAGCTACCGCTGACAGCATGGCAGTAATGAGCATCAAACTCTGAATGAAGAATGGGAAGAGAAACAGCAGCAAGGGCCGTGTGCATGGGCTCTAATTTTTGGATAATGACAAATGCAACGAAGTGACAATTTTTACAAAATTTTCAAAATTCACTTTTAAGGTTGGAATATATATACACTCACCTAAAGGATTATTAGGAACACCTGTTCAATTTCTCATTAATGCAATTATCTAATCAACCAATCACAAGGCAGTTGCTTCAATGCATTTAGGGGTGTGGTCCTGGTCAAGACAATCTCCTGAACTCCAAACTGAATGTCAGAATGGGAAAGAAAGGTGATTTAAGCAATTTTGAGCGTGGCATGGTTGTTGGTGCCAGACGGGCCGGTCTGAGTATTTCACAATCTGCTCAGTTACTGGGATTTTCACGCACAACCATTTCTAGGGTTTACAAAGAATGGTGTGAAAAGGGAAAAACATCCAGTATGCGGCAGTCCTGTGGGCGAAAATGCCTTGTTGATGCTAGAGGTCAGAGGAGAATGGGCCGACTGATTCAAGCTGATAGAAGAGCAACTTTGACTGAAATAACCACTCGTTACAACCGAGGTATGCAGCAAAGCATTTGTGAAGCCACAACACGCACAACCTTGAGGCGGAGGGGCTACAACAGCAGGAGACCCCACCGGGTACCACTCATCTCCACTACAAATAGGAAAAAGAGGCTACAATTTGCACAAGCTCACCAAAATTGGACAGTTGAAGACTGGAAAAATGTTGCCTGGTCTGATGAGTCTCGATTTCTGTTGAGACATTCAGATGGTAGACTCAGAATTTGGCGTAAACAGAAGGAGAACATGGATCCATCATGCCTTGTTACCACTGTGCAGGCTGGTGGTGGTGGTGTAATGGTGTGGGGGATGTTTTATTGGCACACTTTAGGCCCCTTAGTGCCAATTGGGCATAGTTTAAATGCCACGGCCTACCTGAGCATTGTTTCTGACCATGTCCATCCCTTTATGACCACCATGTACCCATCCTCTGATGGCTACTTCCAGCAGGATAATGCACCATGTCACAAAGCTCGAATCATTTCAAATTGGTTTCTTGAACATGACAATGAGTTCACTGTACTAAAATGGCCCCCACAGTCCCAAGATCTCAACCCAATAGAGCATCTTTGGGATGTGGTGGAACGGGAGCTTCGTGCCCTGGATGTGCATCCCACAAATCTCCATCAACTGCAAGATGCTATCCTATCAATATGGGCCGACATTTCTAAAGAATGCTTTCAGCACCTTGTTGAATCAATGCCACGTAGAATTAAGGCAATTCTGAAGGTGAAAGGGGGTCAAACACAGCATTAGTATGGTGTTCCTAATAATCCTTTAGGTGAGTGTATATATACAAACACCGATCAAGCATAACATTATGACCACTGACAGGTGAAGTGAATAACACAGATTATCTCTTCATCACGGCACCTGTTAGTGGGTGGGATATATTAGGCAGCAAGTGAACATTTTGTCCTCAAAGTTGATGTGTTAGAAGCAGGAAAAATGGGCAAGCGTAAGGATTTGAGCGAGTTTGACAAGGGCCAAATTGTGATGGCTAAACGACTCGGTCAGAGCATCTCCAAAACTGCAGCTCTTTCTGGGGTGTTCCCGGTCTGCAGTGGTCAGTATCTATCAAAAGTGCTCCAAGGAAGGAACAGTGGTGAACCGGCGACAGGGTCATGGGCGGCCAAGGCTCACTGATGCACGTGGGGAGCGAAGGCCGGCCAGTGTGGTCCGATCAAACAGACGAGCTACTGTAGCTCAAATTGCTCAAGAAGTTAATGCTGGTTCTGATAGAAAGGTGTCAGAATACACAGTGCATTGCAGTTTGTTGTGTATTGTGCTGCATAGCCCAATACACAATACGTGAGATGGTGGTCCAGTGGGTTAAACCATGGAACTGATATGCAGAAGGTTGCTGGTTCAATCCCAGCGGTCACCACCAGTGTGTCCTTGAGCAAGGCACTTTACTCCATGTTGCTCCAGGGGGACTGTCCCTGTAATAAGGGGACTGTAAGTCGCTTTGGATAAAAGCGTCTGCCAAATGCATAAATGTAAATGTATAGCCGCAGAGTAGTCAGGGTGCCCATGCTGACCCGTCCACCGCCGAAAGCACCAACAGTGAGCATCAGAACTGGACCACGGAGCAATGGAAGAAAGTGGCCTGGTCTGATGAATCACGTTTTCTTTTACATCACGTGGATGGCCGGGTGCATGTGTGCATTGCTTACGTGGGGAACACATGGCACCAGGATGCACTATGGGAAGAAGGCAAGCCGGCGGAGGCAGTGTGATGCTTTGGGCAATGTTCTGCTGGGAAACTTTGGGTCTTGCCATCCATGTGGATGTTACTTTGACACGTACCACCTACCTAAGCAATGTTGCAGACCATGTACACCCTTTCGTGGAAACGGTATTCCCTGGTGGCTGTGGCTCTTTCAGCAGATAATGCGCCGCCACAAAGCAGAAATGATTCAGGAATGGTTTGAGGAGCACAAAAACGAGTTTGAGGTGTTGACTTGGCCTCCAAATTCCCCAGATCTCAATCCAATCGAGCATCTGTGGGATCTCCTGAACAAACAAGTCTGATCTATGGAGGCCCCACTTTACAACTTACAAGACTTAAAGGATCTGCTATTAGTATCTTACAACAGCACAGCACACCTTCAGCAAAAAGGGAGACCAACACAATATTAGGAAGGCAGTCATAATGTTATGCCTGATCGGTATGTATATATATATACATATATATATATATATATATATATATATATATATATATATATATATATATATATATATATATATATATATATATATATATATATATATATATATATATATATATATATATATATATATATATATGGGTTGTTGATATAACATTTTCACTGTCACACGAGATAAAAATGAATATAATTATTATCATCATTTAAAATGCAGTAAATGGTTAAACATTTCTTTGTCTAACATGGACCTGTTGATATAAAAACTGCTTTGTCTTTAGATTTTTTTACTTTTTGAGCCAAATCTCAAACGGTCTCAATCATGGTTCAATAAATTACAACTTTTAAAAATTAAAAAGAAAAGCATACAAATGTTAATAAATACCTCAGGCATAATTTTACAAGTGTCTATTTTAGTAAATGGCAATCCTTTTTTTCCATCCATATATTTTTAAAAGCTTAGGAACTTGATACACTCGGTCACTGAAAAACCTGTCCTCCGGTGTGACACCGTATCCTGATTTTAAAATGAGCAATTTCACTGACAAGTTTAATAAGTTGAAGGACCCCGTTCAAGGCCATGTTACTGTGAAGCCCGTGTGACGTGCACATGGTAAGATTTTGTCTCAGAATTGTTCAAATATTTAACTTTTTTGGAACTACTATAAAAGTGTTCATTTCTGTTGTCCTTTGGTGCGACACCGCTACAATCTTAATTCTTTCTGTCACACCATAGGACACATTTCAGTAAAAACAGTGAAGGAATTGACAAATTAGTGTTAGTGACCCCTTATAAGACTTCACACTACATAACAAAATGCATTTTTTTTCTTCACGAGTGGTGTTTTACAAAGAAAAAATATAATTTACTGCTTATTTGTCTACCCATATACATGTACATAGTAATGTTAGACCTTAATTAAACATTATTTAAGAATTTATGTAGAAATGAGTGCGTTTCTAAATAATCACTTCTACTTTAAAATCACAATTCTATCAAGATTCCCTTTATTTTATCATGGTAACCACATCTGAAATCAAACATAAGTTATTGCAATTAAAGCGTATTAAAATTAATTTGTCAGAATCTCCTTTCTTTTTTATGACAGTTGTGACTAATATCAATTTAGCAGTTTTATTGTGGTAATAGTAAATGGAATGAAAGCAAATGAAAGTAAATGATACAGTTTTGCCCCATGTCTCAAGAATCGGTGGTTTAAAAAACAGCTTAAACCAAGAATTCAGCAAACACAGACGGCAAAGCATGACAAATAGAGATCTGTAAAGACAACAAGAACTGTGATTGTGCTTCAGGGGCTCAATCTCACAGCCACATTAGAAAATGAGGTTTTATTACCATTAATTTTCACTGTATTACATTAGCTGTGTCACCATAACTGAGTTTCCATCTCACATTCCCCACATTCAGCACCTCCTGCATGATAAATAGTCGCCCCTGTAATGAGGCCCAATAATAATCCATCTGAGAGGGTTTTTGCTGTAAACAAAGCCCATCAGGCCTCATCGTGTTAAACAAGAGCAGGGGAAATGGAGCTTTTGTAAAGCACAGTATGAAAAGTAGGCCTATTCAGATTTGTACATTTTCCAATTATGCCAGTGTGTCCTACTATACTAGCCCAAGTCAAAGTCTCTGGTTATCTGTCAGTTTATCACATGGCTCTGACTGTCAGGTAAACTCTGTAAGTCTGATTATTAAAGCAATAGCATAGCACACCTCACTGCAATGCAATTTGACAGCATCACTAGTTTCCATTGCAAAAATAATAAATGAAAAAAGACTGGCTTCACAAACACCACTGATAACATTTAATTGAAAGGCAAGGAGTTATGCTATATGGTTATGTTTAGATTCAAGTTATGTTAAGTTTCATGTTATGTTATGTTATGTTTAGTTTTATGTTATGTTTAGTTTTATGTTAAGTTATGTTATGTTTAGTTTTGTTATTTTAAGTTATGTTTAGTATTATGTTATGTTTAGTTTTAAGTTGATTAGTTTTAAGTTATGTTTAGTTTTATGCTATGTTATGATTAGTTTTATGTTATGTTAAGTTATGTTTAGTGTTATGTTATGTTTAGTTTTAAGTTGATTAGTTTTAAGTTATGTTTAGTTTTATGTTATGTTATGATTAGTTTTATGTTATGTTAAGTTATGTTTAGTGTTATGTTATGTTTAGTTTTAAGTTGATTAGTTTTAAGTTATGTTTAGTTTTATGTTATGTTTAGTTTTATGTTACGTTAAGTTATGTTTAGTTTTATGTTATGTTTAGTTTTATGTTATGTTTAGTTTTATGTTATGTTTAGTTTTGTTATTTTAAGTTATGTTTAGTGTTATGTTATGTTTAGTTTTAAGTTGATTAGTTTTAAGTTATGTTTAGTTTTATGTTATGTTATGATTAGTTTTATGTTATGTTAAGTTATGTTTAGTGTTATGTTATGTTTAGTTTTAAGTTGATTAGTTTTAAGTTATGTTTAGTTTTATGTTATGTTTAGTTTTATGTTACGTTAAGTTATGTTTAGTTTTATGTTATGTTTAGTTTTATGTTATGTTTAGTTTTATGTTATGTTTAGTTTTGTTATTTTAAGTTATGTTTAGTGTTATGTTATGTTTAGTTTTAAGTTGATTAGTTTTAAGTTATGTTTAGTTTTATGTTATGTTTAGTTTTATGTTATGTTAAGTTATGTTTAGTATTATGTTATGTTTAGTTTTAAGTTGATTAGTTTTAAGTTATGTTTAGTTTTATGCTATGTTATGATTAGTTTTATGTTATGTTAAGTTATGTTTAGTGTTATGTTATGTTTAGTTTTAAGTTGATTAGTTTTAAGTTATGTTTAGTTTTATGTTATGTTATGATTAGTTTTATGTTATGTTAAGTTATGTTTAGTGTTATGTTATGTTTAGTTTTAAGTTGATTAGTTTTAAGTTATGTTTAGTTTTATGTTATGTTTAGTTTTATGTTACGTTAAGTTATGTTTAGTTTTATGTTATGTTTAGTTTTATGTTATGTTTAGTTTTATGTTATGTTTAGTTTTATGTTATGTTAAGTTATGTTTAGTATTATGTTATGTTTAGTTTTAAGTTGATTAGTTTTAAGTTATGTTTAGTTTTATGTTATGTTATGATTAGTTTTATGTTATGTTAAGTTATGTTTAGTGTTATGTTATGTTTAGTTTTAAGTTGATTAGTTTTAAGTTATGTTTAGTTTTATGTTATGTTATGATTAGTTTTATGTTATGTTAAGTTATGTTTAGTGTTATGTTATGTTTAGTTTTAAGTTGATTAGTTTTAAGTTATGTTTAGTTTTATGTTATGTTTAGTTTTATGTTACGTTAAGTTATGTTTAGTTTTATGTTATGTTTAGTTTTATGTTATGTTTAGTTTTAAGTTATGTTTATTTTTATGTTTAGTTTTAAGTTGTTTAGTTTTAAGTTATGTTAAGTTTTATGTTATGTTTAGTTTTAAGTTATGTTAAGTTTTATGTTATGTTTAGTTTTATGTTATGTTTAGTTTTAAGTTAAGTTTATTTTTATGTTTAGTTTTAAGTTGTTTAGTTTTAAGTTATGTTAAGTTTTATGTTATGTTTAGTTTTAAGTTATGTTAAGTTTTATGTTATGTTTAATTTTATGTTTTGTTATGTTATATGTTATGTTGTGTTATGTTTAGTTTTATGTTATGTTTAGTTTTAAGTTATGTTAAGTTTTATGTTATGTTTAATTTTATGTTTTGTTATGTTATATGTTATGTTGTGTTATGTTTAGTTTTATGTTATGTTTAGTTTTATGTTACGTTAAGTTATGTTTAGTGTTATGTTATGTTTAGTTTTATGTTATGTTTAGTTTTGTTATGTTTAGTTTTGTTATTTTAAGTTATGTTTAGTGTTATGTTATGATATATGTTATGTTTAGTTTTATGTTAAGTTAAGTTTTAAGTTATTTAGTTTTAAGTTTTGATATGTTATATGTTATGTTTAGTTTTATGTTAAGTTAAGTTTTAAGTTATTTAGTTTTAAGTTTTGATATGTTATATGTTATGTTTAGTTTTAAGTTAAGTTTAGTTTTAAGTTAAGTTTAGTTTTGTTATGTTTAGTTTTAAGTTAAGTTTAGTGGCCCCACTTTATATTAGGTGGCCTTAACTACTATGAAATTACATCAATAAATAAGTACAGTGTACTTACTGTGTTCAAATTGTATTGCAAAACACCTTTGCTGATATTGAGGTGGGATACGGGTAGGGTTAGGGACAGGTGTGGTGGTGTGGGTAAGTTTAGGGTACGGTTAGGTGTAAGGGAAGTGTCAACTTTGTAATTACAAATGTAACTACAGAAATTAATTACAGATGTAATGACATGCAGGTATTATTTTTAATGTAAGTACAATGTAAAAACATGTATGTACACAATAAGTGCATTGTATAAAATTATTAATTAAAATGTTAGTACATAGTAGTTAAGGCCACCTAATATAAAGTGGGGCCAGTTTAGTTTTAAGTTAAGTTTTATGTTATGTTTAGTTTTATGTTGTTTACTATGTTATGTTATGTTTAGTTTTAAGTTAAGTTTAGTTTTACGTTTATATATTTTTATTTATAACAGTTTTTATATAAACATAAAACATGACAATCTTACAAAATGTATTTAAAAAATATTATGCACAAAAAAACTCAAAGTACAATGAAAAATATCACCTTAAACAAAGACAGGCTACGTATTCAAACGTAAACAAAACATTTAAGATGGAGTGAAGGAATACAACAGTAAAGCTATTACATGAATGCTCAGGCAAATTTCAACTTGAAAAAAGATACCTAAGGAAGGGGCCCTTAGTTTTAAGTTAAGTTATAAGTTAAGTAATGTTTAGTTTTATGTTATGTTATGTTATGTTATGAATTTGCTTATATTTTTTTACTCTATTCGATCATTTGTAAGTGTGAACTCATAAAAACAACTGCCACAGGTAATCTGACATATTGTTTTTTTATTAAAGATGCATTAATTATCACTATTGCCTCAATGTTTTATAGTGTCTTTGGGCAGATTGCGGCAACAGCCAGTTGGATTGTTTACTGATTTGGTCTTAGTGACTTAGGAGTCCTCTTGACTACGAGCGTTTCATGGATTCATAGGAGCTAGTTTTAGTGCTAAAATGCTTTGTGAAATACACTTAGAGCAAAAATTTAGGAGTCCTAAAATTAGGACTGACACGCCCTAAAGTTAGGAGCTACTTTTAAGATGTTTTGTGAATACGGCCCCTGGTCTCGATTTGAGGGTATTTTAATTCCAGAATGCATTACAACAAGCACCATGAAATCATTCGATAGAAATTATTTTAACACTGAAGACAAAACTGAAAACAGTTAAATGTAATTTAATATTTGATTCAATATGTGTGTGACTAGAGTACAAAGGGTTCTGGTGGTAAAAATCCCACTTAGAGAAATTAACACTAACATCTAAACTTTTCAAGAAAGAACTCCAGTTACCAGTTGTATGAAGAAATCTGAGCAGTCACTTTTGTGTCTTATAATCTACTGCAAGAAGAGTGCTACTTGTACCGCATCTGAAGTTGCTCTAGTCATGTAGATCATTTCAAATCAGTCATTTTGCGGTTTCACTCCAGTTGGCATGTTGCTTTAGAAGGCAGCCATCTAAGTAGGCGCTAAACAACAAGGTATCTCACTAGGTTTAGGAAGAGAACTACAGTGGTGTATGCAGAGTCAAAATTAATAACGTATTGCAAATATAGCAGCAAACACTGTTCATACAGCTACAGAGAGAGACACATTTCTCCAATTATGTCACAGACTTGTGACTGTGTGATGTGCTTTCCTCCAATGGTGGGAGGGAGCAGAACTGCTGTGGCTTCCTAAGGCTAATCGTCTTTGGGAAAAGCAAGAATAAACACAATTCCTACACAATTGTTTCCCCGAAAACAACAAAATTTCTCTTTTATGTCTCTCAACTCCCCCACAGGTTTACTAAGAGGATTTCGAGACCGGTGGTCTGCGTGAGACAGGTGTATGTGACATGAAAATCTCTCTGATATATGCAAAATTAAAGGTGCAGTAAGTGATTTTTGTTTTAAATAGCATGCATAAAATGTTTGTTTTACCTAAAATTGGCGTCTTATGAAATGACACCCTTCTATGCGTTTCAGATCTAGACTCCACAAAACATAGGGGAAAAAAGTATTGGCCAAAAAAAAAAATGAATGCAGATGTAAATGAATGGTCTGCTGAACATTAGCAAAACGTCTGGAATCATTTAAAGCATAAAGCCTGATATATGGCTTATAGGTGTTCTTTTACTAACCGTACTACAGGGGTCCCTCAAGGGTCTATTTTAGGACCTATTTTGATTAGTATTTATATTAATGATCTCCCTCAAGTATGTCCAGGTGTTAACATTCTAATGTTTATACTGAGATTATTCTGTGTTTTTTTACTCATGCAAGAACTAAAGAACTTGCTGCAAGCCAACTAACATCTGCAATGGCAAAAGTCTCTGACTGTAAGCAAGACAGTTTGCATGCATCTCACTGCACGAAAACACAACTCGGTGAACCCAGACATCGTATTTAATGGTGAAGCAATCAAATCTGTAACGCAGGTCAAATATTTTGGAATAATAATTGACCAACACCTGTAAAAAAACAAGTAAGAAGGGTTGTAAATAATTTTACTTTACAGAAATTTAAAAACATCAGGCACCAGCTGTCTCAATCAGCCGCACTACTTTTTGTATATTCTTTGATTCTCCCTCATTTGCCGTATTGTTTAACAACTTGGTCACAGGCAGGTGTGACTACACTTAAGCAAAATAAACTAATTTTGAAAGTGCTAGACAAAAAACCAAGGGACTATCAGCATTGTAGCATTTTAAAAAAGTGTTTAAAATGTTAATAATTCTGTATTTTACACTGGTGTAAGCCTGATGTACAACATTATCCATAATCTTGCTCCCCCTCCTCATAGGGGATGCCTGGCCCATAACGGCAATGCCGGTCGGACTAGAGCATCTGCTAGGGAAGATTTGGTACCGCAGTATAGAAAAACAGCCTTTGGTCAATGGCTTTTTTGGTTAGATTAGTGGGGATATGGAATGCATTACCCCCAAACATCCGAACCATTGACAGATTCACAGTTTTTGAAATCAAGCATAAGCACTGGCTACTATCAGAACAAATTTGCAACCACTAATGACACTGTTGTTAATTCCCTGTTTTTACACATTACATTCCTGGATATATGTATTGTGATGTTTTATGTGGTGTATTGTAAGTTATTTTATTCGTTTACCTGCCCAGGGACAGCAGATGTAAATTAGCTGATAGCTAACTCTGGTGCAATTAATATTAATTGTGCATTGTCCCTGTAAAAAATAAACAATAAAGTAAAGTAAAATATCAAATAATAGTCAGTAAAAAAACTTTTTTTCCCCCCTTCTTTCTTTTTTAAATGGAACAGTTTGAACCTATAAACAAAATATACTTTAAAAGTTTGCAAGGTTTTTTTGAGTATCATATTTGATACATCAGGCTTTCTGACTCAAAAATTAGAATATGGATCTCACATTTAAGAAAACACCTGCATTTTATTTTCTGAAATTCTCATAGCTTGTAATGTAAATCAGTGAGATCTTTATAACAGTATAAAGACCTGGAAACCGCCAAACCCAGACTCTTCCATCGGATTGCCAGACAGAGAAGTGTGATTGGTCACCACTGAGAACAAATCTCCACTGCTCTAGAGTCCAGTGGCGGCGTGCTTTACACCACTGCATCCGACAATTTGCATTGCTCTTGGTGATTGCGGTTTCCAATTTCTTCCACTTTGTTATAACACCACTAACAGTTGACCGTGGAATATTTAGAAGTGAGGAAATTTCACGAATGGACTTATTGCACAGGTGGCAGCCTATTACGGTACCACGCTTGAATTCACTGAGCTCCTGAGAGCGACCCATTCTTTCACAGATGTTTGTAGAAGCGTCTGCATGTCCAGGTG